>JAAIXI010000237.1:6176335-6533474 GCA_013403645.1 Heliconius nattereri
GTTGGAGTTGGAGTTGGAGTTGGAGTTGGAGTTGGAGTTGGAGTTGGAGTTGGAGTTGGAGTTGGAGTTGGAGTTGGAATTGGAGTTGGAGTTGGAGTTGGAGTTGGAGTTGGCGTCGGAGTTGGAGTTGGAGTTGGAGTTTGAGTTTGAGTTTGAGTTTGAGTTTGAGTTTGAATTTGAATTTGAATTTGACGGATGTTTGTTCCACTTTCACACAAGTACTGGACAGATTTAGGTGAAACTTTACAGTAATATAGCTCAGACTCGTACATCAGAATAGCACATAGGCTACAAGTTATATAACGATTTTTTATAACATAAGAAGAAGTTTTAGCGGGTGAAGCCGTGTGTATGTTGCTAGTATATATATAAAAGGACTTGTCCTCACTGACTGAGGTAAGACGCACGCACAGCCCGTAACCGCTGATGGTAGAAACGTGAAATTTGGACAGATGTTTACTTACGTAAAGTGGACATCCACTAAGAAGGGATTTTAAAAATTTTAACCCTAAAGGGGTGAAATAGGAGTTGAAAGAATGTATGTTTTTTTTTTAAATCGGCATTGATTTTTATAAAATTTGAAATTTAGATTTTTAAAAGTATTTAATTGAATACGTGTTTCATCGTTTTCTAGAATTCTCCTCCTAAGGGTGCAAATAAAGGGTTGAAAGTTTGTATAGCATTTTTTTTAAACCGACACCAATTTTTATAAAAGTTGAAATTCAGACTCTTAAAACTATTCAATTGAACACGTTTCATGGTTTTCTTGAATTCTACCCCTAAGGGTGCAAATAAGGGGTTGAAAGTTTACATGGAAAAATCTTTAAAACGCCGACGGTTATTATAAATTTTGAAATTTAGACTCTTAAAAATATTTCATTGAACACATGTTTTGTGGTTTATTAGAATTCACCCCTAAATAAGCAAGCGAAGCTGCGCGCGTCCGCTAATCAACTTTTATAATAATGAGGCAGTACCGAATTTATCTAATAATGTATATTGTACTACTCACGTCTATGAGGCGGATGGCGTATCCTTTTTTCTACGCAAAATTGTTCATTATGAGGTAAATATTCAGAAAAACATTTATTTTCCGTTGGACACCAGGTACAGTGAGGCAATTGTAGGCAATCTACACAGGATTGTTTAATATTACATATCCAACGTTCGTCTATACTTACTACATCTAAGCGACTACCAATTACTGACGTTACATGAAAAAAAATGCAAAGAAACACTGATATATTTTTGAAATTACGCATATTCAAATTTTCAAATGTACATAGATGTAAACTTTATAAAATTTTACAATAAATGTTTAGCCATGGCTTAATTTGTCCTTTTATCGCAAAAGATAACCTTTAGTTCATTCTAACTTATTACACAAACATTATTTCTACTACCTACTCTAAAATTCTGTAGAGATAAATGTTTATTTATTTAGAGTTGTATTTAATACTTACTTAAAAAATATAAACAATGTTAAACAAAAAATATTCTTTATAGAAAAACATAAGTCTTGAATAATGCGTCGTTCTCGACTTCACTGATCTCCGGACCAGATGAACTGTTTTTAAGGGACTTTCACTGGAGGATAGGAAAGGTTGTGCAAAAACATAATGACTATTTTTAGCCCGGAATTCCAACGGCAAGAATCACGTTTACCGCACTATTTTCTATTTAATACGAGCATAGTGCCATTCCAAAATGAAACTTTTATTTATTAAGTGTATAATATTAGATACTATGATAACTCCATCTTTTTCATCTATACTGATTTCTGCACAAAATACACATTTGACTAACTCGGCCTTAAGTGATATACAGTATTCCTCACAGAGTTATAAAAGTATACTTATAAAAGTATACCCTGCCACAGTGCCTCTTGTTTTAGTTTTTATCAATTTCTTTCCAAATATTAAGCTCATAGCAAAATCTACTCTATACATATACTCTTACTTGAGTAACATACTCGTAGTATACCTATTACTAGTACTCATGATGATTGATATTTCATCACTCATCGTGATGAAATATCAGCAACTAGCCCATGGTGGGAATAGTCATTTCTTGACATTGATGCACGCATGTTTTAGTTACGAATATTCAGCCAAATCGATCTGATAAAGTACATATCATGGAAATTGATTCAGCAAAATAAAATTAAGAAATCTCATCATGTTCCAGTATGCAATGCGTTATCTTTCTGATAATTAATTTCTGATATTTATTTAATGAAGAGCAATGGATAATTTTAAACTATAAAACCATTGAAAAATAAATGGAACAGCAATATATTTCTAACAAAATTATATACTAGCAAGGAACATATACTAGATAGCTAGACTACCGAAAGCCACAGTAGCAAATAATCAGTGAACATCGGTCCCCACACAAGAAACTGTAACAAACTAGTCGTTCATTGTCGAATGTCATTGATATATTTGCAAGGGACCGAGTTTCTTTAAGCCCATAGCCATTCGTCAATCTTATAAAGTCAATGAAGCACCGAAAATATAAACAATGAATAAAATAATCAAAACTTATTACCAACAATCTTAAGGAAAAAAGTAACGAAGTATTTATTGTTGTGTTAAAACCAATATTATAAGATTGAAACTTTTTTCTAATAAGTTAGTAAGATAGCCTAGGACTATCTACAGAGCGCAGAGGTTGTAGCTTCACGCCTAGGATTTAGGTTTACTTAATATTTTTTGGCAACACTAAATAATGTCATTTTTGTTTATTAAATTCTTATTTCTGACAGCTGACGTTGAGTAGAGAAGTACGAAGTGCTTATGCTTATACTTTAAAGTTAAAATATCAAAAAACGTTACAGAATATAATTTTTTAAGACTTTAATGGATAATTACTTTAAAGGTAAAAATGTGGAAGAGGAATTGGAACGAAACAATATACCTATCAGCAATATTCCTGATAACTTTTTGTGGATGCAGGTTATACCTACATTAAAAATAAACATTAGAATTTTTTATAATATTTATTTAAGTGTTTTTTATATTTGAAATAAATCACATTACAGGTAAAAGGTGGAAGCAAAATGACAAATTTGATATCTCACGCTGCTGGAATCATTGAAGATAAAGCTGCAACAGCTGTTGTGTGGACTGGTGCCGGAGTTGCAATTGCTAAAGCTATTTCATGTGCAGAAATATTAAAACGACAATACTCTATACAACACCAAGTGACGAAATTGGCCTATAAAAGGTATATTTTAATGTATTCAGTTTCATGTTTTTTTACATTTGTTTCCGTCACCACAGCAGATAAATGAAAATAATTCAAATATAATCAAACCCATAACTATTGCATTTACAGTCATATTATTTTATCACCTGCACTACAACAGCCAATATAGCATATACTAAATATATAAACTGTTAAACAACTACTAAAACATTTTAATTACAGCGTTGAAGAATACTGGGAACCAAAAGTTGATGGATTAGAAACTATTGTTGTTAAAAGACAAATTCCTGTTATTCATATCTTACTTTCAACAGAAGATGCTCATAATTTAAATCAACTTGGGTATGTGCAGTACTTTATTTTTATTAATGTGGGTATTTTGAATTTAGTTTTTTATTTATCTGTTACTAAACTTTGCAATATTATCACTAGTATAAAATATAAATTAACTTTATAAATAAACTAATTTCTATTTCTTTATAGGTATCAAAATTCTCAAGAGAAAAAATTTTGGGAAAAACGTAGTACTAAGCAAATTCACACCCAAAAAGGCAAAAAACCATTTAAATATAAGAAATCAGAAAAGCAATCATCAGAATAAATGACAAGTATATATTATATTTCAGTCTTTTTTTCAACAATAACTAAAAAATTATGTACAATGATAAGAAAAACCACTAATGTTTATACAATATAAAGGTAACATTATTGCTCCTATTATTATACAGATTTTAATATATTCCATATTAATTTACATTTTGCAATGAAAAGTCTAAGAACACCTATCCATCTACATGAGACCAACAGCAACTCTTGGGCTCAAGTGTGAACTCTTGGCAACACTCTGAATGGCAGGAGTCTATTGCAAGCCAGATCCTGCTAGTAAGAGGTTCTACCTACAACTGCATTGAAGGTTTAAATGTTTTTGTTGCAAATAAAACAAATTATAAAAGCAGTCAAATTTTTATTGGAGCTAATGTTTAAATAACTGAGACAACATACAATTATAATTGCATGCATAATGTTCAATGCAATCTTGTATAGCTTTTGACAAATTGTTTAGAAGGCTAAACTTATAAATTGTCAATTTCAGTTTGTCTAAGAAATTATGTCACTGAATATATATAAGATTAAATGTGAACCCTAATGGTTAATTAAAAGTTAAATATATTTATATTATTATAAACACCAAATTTTGCTCTGTCAAGAATTATCAAGCTTCTGATTCTCCTACAGGTTGATTTATAGGTGTTTCATCATCAAGTTTGGGTAGAATTAGTATTTCTTTGGAAATTATAGAGTATTTTGTAACAAAATATGTAAATCTTTTACATAAATGAGTTTCCTTTTCAAAGGCATCAAATATTGACCTGTGATGAAAATATGCATGAGAAAATATTCTGTAGACTCTTCTACACACTGATCCTAATTTGGCCACTGAAGATTCTTTTATGCTCACCCTGAAATAAATTTAGAAATATAATCTTAATATGAAGAGGTTGTGTGGCTGTAACAAGATAGTTTTGGGTTTGGTCCCCCACTTGAAAAAGTGAAATATTTATTTACATTTATATTTGCATTTCTTTGCTCTGGTGTCGAGGTAGAGTGTGGCATTAAGTTCTGCTACTCAACATGCGATGCCTCAAGAATTCGGCAGAAAGTAGAGAATGGAGTGTTACTAGGTTCCCTCTGCCTACCCTGCTGTGTGCAGCTAATTTAATTTTTAATCTTAATACAAAATATAGTAATTGTATTCTAAGATACCTTATATAAGCAATGTTATTGTTAAAAAATATATTTAATCGATAAAAAATTGACATAGTGGGTCTAACCCGGTGTGGGTTAGTCCCACTATTCGTCCATCAATCGTCAATTATTTTTTATTTGGGGTCTTTTTTTTTAAACTAAATGTTCTATTAACACTTCAAAACATGTAAAAATTAACATTGTTATTTGGTTTTACCTGCTTGGAAAATATTTATTGCTGTTTAACAAACAAGCTGCACCATCTAGGGTGTGTCTTGTATAATCAATAGCAGGACATTCCTTTGGAGTTTTATGAGCAGCACATAAGAATATCCATTGTTCTGTAGCTGTCATTTGAGTACAAGTTTCAGGTTTGCATTCACTTTGTAGCCTTACTGCTAAACCATTCAGTTCCATACAAAATTGCCTTTAAATTTGCAGAATTAAATAAAAAACATTGTCAACATAAATATTAAACCGATTATGTGTCAAGAATCTTGAAAAAATATATAAATCTAGATAACACAATTTTAGACAATTATTTTAATAATAATAAATTATTTTTTAATTATTTATACCTCAAATGTTCATATTTCCAAACACCATCATCTTGTGCTTCTGGCATTTTTAAAATAGCTTCTAAGTTAGAGGGATCCCGTCTTATAGTTTGTTGAATAAATTGTTGGACTGCCAAAGTACTATCCATTTCTTCAAATGGTTCGTCAGGCCATCGACAGAAATCCTTGAACATTAATTTAAAATATAACTTTTTAAAGGCACATAGTTCTTACAGATTGACATTCAAAATGCGGATACTATTACACACCTTGGCTTTAGAACCAGGACGATTCCGCCGAAGTATTTGCACTCCATCAGCCATTTTATATTTATGCACTGTCTATTGATCCAAAGCTGACATAAAAATTACAAATACGTTTTTTTAGATAACTTATTCACTTTTACTTTATTTACTTAGTATTGTTTTTTAAAAAAAGGTATAATGAAAACTAAATAAGTCTAATTACATTTATTGCACATTATCTACCTACAGGCTACAAATAAGAATAACGATATTACAGATACAGTTATCTTGTCAGGTGTTGCCACTTTAGGGATGCCCGATGATCATCGATTTCGACTTTTTTAACATTTAAAATATCGATGTTTTAACATCAATGTTGCAGTAAATAAAACAAAACATCGATGGCAGTAAGGACTCATAATTGAATTTTAAATACAAACATAAATAAAACTTATTTTATATAGAGTATATGCATTGGGGAAAGCTTATGTCTAGCAGTGGACAAAAGATGGCTATTGATGATGATGATGATGATATGTAATCAATTCTGATTGAATTGACTTAATGGGTTACCTTTATTATTATTAATCTCAATTCATAATATCAATGATGTAACTTAACTTTTATTTATATTGCAGACAGGCTGCTTAATAAATAGATTTCATGAGTATTGAGACGGTCAACTATTTGTTTCACATTTTTACTTTTTTTGTACATCGCTACTCTTTAATGTTAGCCACATGGTAACATTGCGAAAATGAACCGTCAATTATTTCTTTATTTAGTTTTTGTGTGTAAACATGTTAAAACTATAAAATTAAATGACACGACGATTTATTTTAGTAATATTCTCAAATTTCATTAGGTTAATTAGTGCAGTTTTTTAGATTAAATTTGGTAACATGTTTATCAATATGTTTGTAATTCCGTATTTCTTTATTTTATATATTAATATCGTTCATTGCTTATTCGTTAGTGATATGACAGAAACTTCTTTTGGTAATATTAATGAAGGTTTAATTGCTGCTTTTGGTGATTTTAATTCAGATGAGCTTACTGATGCTTTCATAATCAATGCATCTAGTGTAGAAGTACTACTTGCACATGACAAAGAGCCATTTCTAAGACCTTCATTATACAAATGTAATTTTAATAATCTTAATATAACTAGTATAGTACCCGGAGATTTTGATGGAGATGCATACATGGATATACTTATAACTACACAATTACAAAATGTTATCCCTAGTGTACATGAAGTGAGAATACTGTGGGGTGGAATGCCTACTTTAAATTGTTCTGATGCACTCTTAATAAAAGCAATATCAATTGGACAACCATTAGTACTGGACTACAATAGAGATATGATTTTAGATTTATTTGGAATAAACAGTCAAAAGCAAAGAGTATTTTGGGTATTTGATAAATCAAGATCTACACCAACTGAAATTATGATGAGTGGACAGAAATTAAAAGACATAAAACTGCCACACTCACATTCTTTTCTTGATGTTAATGATGACAATGCTGCTGATCTGTTGGTAACAACTGCTTTAGATGTTGAGATATGGTTAAATGAAGAAATTGGATTTAAATATAACAGTAGTATTGAATTATTAGTTGGTCATGCTACCATTTATGGGCAGGCATTATTTATAGATGTAGCTCTGTCTGGTCAATTTTTTTTAGTTATTCCAGTGTGTTATGATTTAGAGTGTATTAATAGCACTATTTTAATATATGATAATCAGCAATGGCATGATCTTCAAGTTGATTTTAACGATGGTAAAGGGACTTTATGGAGATTTATCCCTCCTAGAGATGAAGTTTATTTTGACACAATTACAATGAGAAGTGGAGATTACAACATGGATGGATATCCTGATATACTCATGACACTAAGCCCTGTCAATGGCAAAGATACAAAAGCTTTTTTGCTCCATAATATGGCATGTAATTTACCAGGTTGTAAATTTCATAGGACCTTTGAAGTACAATGGGAGAGATTTAATTCATTTGGCAATAATGTTGTGATGGCCACTTTCTATGATTTTTACATGGATGGGGTACTTGATGTCATTTATGTACAAAAAAACAGCACTAATTCCACACAGAAGTATATTATGAAGGCATTCAGAAATGAATTGGATTATGATACAAATTTTATAAAAGTTATTGTGGTAACTGGACTGAGTAACGAGAAAGTTCCCACCATTAATGGGACATTATACACTAGAAAAGTGACATTTGGTAAGTTTATTAAATGAAACAAAAAATATTTTTTATAGATGATATATTTTTATTTTTTTATATTTAAGGTACCAATCTACCAGGGCCCAAAATTGGTTACAACACTTGGTCACAAGAAAGTACTTATAGAAAAGGAGTATGTGCACAATTGCCACAATCAGCATATTTTGCTTTACAACTTCCCTATTCAATATTTGGCCTAGATAGGACACCCAACTTTGTTGACACATTAAGTGTTGGCTTATCAGGTTACTCTAAAAGTTGGACACAGATTATACCCAACTCACAAATAGTATTAATCCCGGCTCCACCTGATGATCCATCACAATGGCGAGCTCAACTCTTTGTAACACCAAGTAAAGTTATTTTGAAAAGTGTTTTTGTACTGACAGCAATACTAATTGTTATTATTGGATGTGTACTATACTTACATTGGAAAGAACGAAATGATAGACAAGATATAATAGAAATAGATGAAAAGACATATGTTAAAATTTAATTATTCATTTGCTATATTTTAGTATTTATCTGTGATTGTCTTTATTATTGACATTATTAGATGATTAACCACTATTTATAATTTTATAAAGTTGAATTAAACAACTTTTAAATACCATTTAAGTCTTTTTTGTTATAGTTTTATTACAGACTTAGCAATAATTCCTTGCACTTAATATCTTTAGTTATACTTCAAAAAAATATAACAAATCAATTCATTTAAATCATGTAAGACTTTATGCAAATTGGTTTATTTGGAAGTATTATAATGTTATTGAATAATATGTTTTTTTTTTCATTGTTAATGCTTAGATTTGCTTTTGTGTTTCTTTTCTTTTTTCTTTTCCAATTTCTCCAATTTCCTGAAAATGATATTATATGATAAAACAAAGGTACTTTTAAGATTTTAAATATTTACACACTTGGGAAAGAAAAATATTTAGAAGTTAATGAAAAGTCTGACTGAAGCTGAACTTAAATCCAGTCTTCCTGTATACTATCCAAATGCTCTTACCAACTAAAATGTATGTTCATATGGCATGTCAAAACTCTTACATGTTTGTTACAAAGTTGTAAGTAGCTTCTTCATAAAAATTTCCCGACAGATATGCTAACAACAAAAATAATTTAATATTTTTTTAAAAAAGTAACAAGTTTATATTTTTTTCGATTTGGGTTCAAGTTTAAAATTTGTATATGTTTAAATACTTTTCTTTCCTTCGATTAATAATATATGATACATACTTTAAAAGTTTTTTCTTTTGTTTATCAGTTAATTGACTGATGAGATCAGTTTCCGTGAGTGATGTGTCATTATCCACTATTGTATTGGCTGTAAGAGGCATAGCCCCTGGCTTCATTACAAGACCTGTGTCTCTCATTTGTTGCATTAATGTTGGTACATCTGGTTTTTCATCTTCTTCCTCAGGTGCAGCGGCTGAAGCTTGTAAAGCTCTTGCCTCACTCATGGAAAGTGAATACATCAAACATTCTTTATCTGCATAAAATAGATAAATATGTATAAGCAATAAATTTAAATAGCAAAAATATGGCACAGAGGCATAAGCATGCAACTGTAACCATGACAGGTAGTTGGTTTAATTACCAATCAAGGAAATGAAATATTTAGTATTTTAATTTTCCTTGTTCTGCTAATAAGGCAAAAGGCATTGAGGTCCACCACTCATTACACAATCCAGAATTCCGCTGGAAGTGGGGAACAGAATGAGTCTTAATGAGAATAGAGTGTCTAAACACTAGGTTTCTCTGTCCTATCTGCCTACCCTGCTATGTGTGGGACACAGTTTAAGGTAGAAAAAAATATATTTTCAAAATATTTATTTAAAATGTAATAAAAAATTAATTCAGCTTCACACTGTATCCTGCCCATAACAGGGTAGGCAGAGGGACCTAGTTTTAAGATACTACCATTACCTATCTTTCTATTGATTCTGGAGGCATTGCCTGTTGAGTGGCAGAACTCAACACTGCACTTTGCCTAGACTAAGCATGGTGTTGAATTCTGTACAAAGTGAAAATGAAAATATAAATTTAAATATGAGATATTTGTTCCCCTGAATGGCAACCTAACCTACAATTGTTGTCTTTACAGTCACATGCGCCTGGTCACTACCTCATTGGATGGATCTTTCAATATCATTTTTAAAAAAATCTCTACCTGTGTTGATGTGCCCCCATTTATGGCATTTGATGCATCTGACATTCCTAACCAATATCCCAAATGGTTGATCTCTGATTTCATTGTCACCTTTACAATAACTTTCTCTTGGAGCATTATATTTACGTTGCCATTCAAATTTATATTCTGGTTCATTGTCCTCACGTTCTCTTTCTTTTTTGACGCCCGGTGGAGGTTCATACATAAAGTTTAAGCTTAACTTATCCTTACTGTCTTTGCTTAATAAGGCTCTAAAAAAATATTAAAATTAATAATTAAAATAATCTGTTTCAGATTAAATAGACTATAATAAATAGAAAAGGGGAGTCTACATACTTATTTTCATGTAATTCCTGCTCCTTTTCATACTGTACTCTTAGTTCTTCTTGCTTTTTTTTATATGCGTCAGTTTTCTGCTCTGCCATCCATACCTATATTATAAAGTAAAGTTTAATAAAGCAAAATATCATGTAAGCATATAATATATTGTACATACCCTTTTTAAGTTATCCCTGGATGCTGGATGGAAAAATTTCTTGCACATATAATTATTAAAACCTTTTCCCATTTTTGCAAGATAATTTAGATTCTTCACTAATGCAAACAATTGATAGATTTTTCAAGAAACGTTGTCCAAGTAACTAGTACAAAGATAAAGAGAAAAAATGGCGACATTTATAAACATATGTCATAACAAAGATAATAAAAATCATGTATAAATATAAAATGACAGATTAAATAATAGTGACATAGATTATAGCCAAATAAATAAGGTAAATTATAATATTGTTAGCGTACAAATGTAAATGTGGGTAGATTTAGGTGAAAAAGACAATAAAAGCAGTGGAATTGTGTCAAACGGACGCAGTTGCTTGAAGGCGGAAGCCCTGATTCGAAGGTATCTAGTTTGTAGTGTTGTATTGAGTGATACATATCACTTATTGTAATTACGTGGAACCTCTGTCCGACTACGTTGGAATCATATAGACGATATGTATTTTTATCGTGTTTATTTTAAAAACGTTAACCGCTTCCGTTTTCTAACAATATATAATATTTACTAGGCAGGTAAATAATAGATTAAAAAAATATTGTCCATAATAACTCAGTCAAACGACTTTCCAAATGGTCGACTTTACCATATTATCCATGTCTAGAGACACGAAAAAGGATCGATAGTTTGTGGTATCGAGTACAATGCCTTTCGATACCGATACTTTTGTACTCGATACTTGTACTTTTCAAGCACTTTTTAGTAGGTATTGTAGCGAATAAATGACCCAACTAACTTATTATATAGTAGTGACACCTCACACGCACTCTTTGGAATTCTTTGAGTTAAAAAAGTACTCGATACTTCGTCATTACTTTGGTTTCGATAACATGTTCCTATCCATGTCGCTTACTATTCTGAATTATTTATATATATACTGTGCTAGTATAACTGTATTTTCCACATAAAAATAATCTAAACAATATCAGGTTCAGCGTGTCTTTAAAGTGTTAATCATAACAGTACTATACAATATCAATAACTTCATGGCTGTGGAGTGTGGTGGTATCATAGAACATTCAACACATACAGTGTTTAAATGACAGTGGGCTTATAATTTTTAATTGGTAAATCATATTTAGATAGCTGGTAACCCAGCAATAGCATAATACCACAGTTATATATGCAGTTTACATTTACATAGGCAAATTATTGCTATCTCTAAGCGCACACGCGAATGACGTATCTATTCCCTCTAACTACGACGCAGTGCAGTGCCTCACGAAAGAGACAGCGATAGCCAATAGTGGGCCTGGCTTGCTGGATGACATGATAAATCCGTAATCTGTGGTGTATTCTGTATTGGCAACAGTATATTTTTGCGTTGCTCACGTTGAATATTGAGACTTGAGAGTAGTACCTACTCTATTACTTCGTTGTACAGTTTGTCCTTTTGTTTGTGGTGGTCTACTTGAATATGTAATTCAATAGTTTAAATATTTTACTTTCAACTTTCTAGTGTTGTATTAATGTAACTCATTTCCATAACTAACAACTATCTCAACATCCCGTGTCATACACTTATTTGATAACTAAATGGTCTCTGGTGTTTTAGTAAACTACAATTTCATTGAGATGTAACTTTAGATAGTATATTCAATGTTTGCTTTTACATTTTTCATATTAAGTGGCTAAAGTGATAGATTACAACTTGTATTCCAATATTTCAATACAACTAGTGGCTAATCCGGATCCACAATCCACATTTACTCATTGTCATCGTTGTGTTGCTTTATGTTTTAACACATTCATACGGTTTTATCGTATTGGTGTATTTTTAGAACTCGACTGTGGTATTGAGCCTGATGTCTTTGTAAACATTATATGATTGTAAATACTTGCACTACATATATTATGACTAAATGAAATTCTAAAGTGAATTGTTTAAATGATTAGTTCCACCTGAATGTGATGAAAATAAATTTTGCCTATGAAGTGGAAAAATTTTAAGAAATATAATCTCTTATTCATGGTAAGTAAATATTTAAATTATATTTTAAGTAAATTTGTATAGAATAATGATATCAAATCAACCCGACGTTGTATGGGTTAAAATTAGTCTATAGATTAATAAATCAATTAGAATATAGCATCAAAATCAACAAAATACCGCATAACGCATACATATATGCTTATTACAATATTTATTGATAACGATAAACGTCGTATGTGATATCAGAAAAGTGAGATTATTACTTCAAAACATGGATCCAAAGACTTGTTTTTTAATGGGTCTTCAAAAGATGAATAAATAATAGTTTGAATTCTGCAACAAGTCAACAAAACTGACTTTTATAATTGTCTTTGGACAAATAACAATCGCCGACATTATATTTCGTTATTCGATTTTCTTACCCCTATTTTTCCCAACCAATATACATATGTATGTGAGAATACTCTGGTCAAGTATAAATGGAAAGCCGACGGCAATACGCCGACTTTCGTTTGAATAGAGCAGGTGATACAAGTGTAACTTAGTAGTGATTTATGTGTAGTGGACGCATCTATATTTTATTAGACTACTTGCTACACGCAAATTCGTTTACGTAAATTTTATAACCCTTGTCATACTATTTCTAGTTATCACTTTTTGTAATTGATAATAAAAATACGACTCAAAATAATACCCCATATTATTATATACTTTGCTATTTCTACGTAGGTATATTTTATTGTTACACCAGTTATAGTAAATATTCCAGATGTTTGATTTTTGTACGAAGCCAAATTTTACCAAAGCAGGAAAATGTAATTAAATGAATTTAATATAATTATTAAGAGGGCATCGAACCCATAATTATTCCATTTCCAGGCAGACGCTGTGCCATTGTGGCACGAACAAATAAAAATGATTGAAAATAATCCTTTTTTATATCACGATGTTGATTTGCTAAGGTTGCATTTGTTAAGAACCGTTACAATATGCCAGTTTTCAAAATGGTTTTTAAGCACCATATGCCCCGTCTGTACCTTATAATAACACAACAAAAAAAAACAAACGTCAATAGTGTCAAAGATGTGTGTGTACAAACAGAAAGATTGACAAGCAACCAGTAAAAAAATAATTTTAATAACATTAATTACATTAATTATAAATAACATTAATTTTATTTTTTATCTGTCCACTCCATTGTATATTTTTTATATAAATGCCACATACAAACAATCCAGATCCAGAAAGAATAGGTAAGAATATACTTTTATATAAATACCATTTATAAGCTGACATATTCTTAGATTTTCATAGTTTTCGAGTTGTCTCGCAACTTCGTTTACGTATTAAACTTATACATGTCAGCTTTAGGCACCCGGTAGTTTTAGTAATCCGTTGTTCATTAACCGCTCAGTTTGAAGAGTATTAGTTTGAAAAATATTATTCCGCTTAACCAGTCTCGCGAGTGTCAAGCCGCGTTCTTTATCTATACCTTTTTTCAATGCAAACGGCCTTGCAAATTATATGGAGCCGGTCCATGAAATCATTAGACCAGTTCGAAATGTATAATACCATTCGAAACAACAGAGAAGGAGAAGCGTACCTCCGTGAAGCACGTACTCTCATTTTTATTAGGACGCTCGCTGCACTCCGTCCTTTTGGACCCGCCGCCGTTGCCAGCCAACATCGAAGCGTCTGTCGTACTAGTGTATATGACGGGTCACCCGCCTATTATAGCTTCTACCTACTTATCACCCAGCAAGAAATTGCTTGCTTGCAGCCAAGGCAGCCATTATTCAGTTTTCTCATATATGATAGGAGAAGCATTCGATGATTGGTAAAATGGCGTAGACGCGCTTCAGGAAGCCAATACGCTATCTCGAAGGATCTCCGAATTGCAAAGAACCCAAGATAACTTACTGAACCCCCGTAACAGTAGTAAGCTCTAGAGTCTCTAAATACAATTATATGCCTTAAAGAAATAAAATATTTGATACATATATTTCGGCAAAATAATTGTCTGATGACATAAAGCAAGCAATAAAATTAGGCGCACGTAGGTTGGGTTCTTGCACTCTCTACTCTCTTTTTTTATCTTAATTCTGTTTTTTGCTTTGGGAATCTTGGAGCACCTAATTAATAACAGAATAAATAATAGACAATCATAAGTCTTTCAGTTTACACCAAAACTAGTTGACGATGTAATGTAATATAGAGTCAGTATGCTGGCGGGGCGACGTAGAGTGGTCGATTTTTATTATCTTATAGGGTGGGTGTGGTTGGGAGTGGCAGGTCAAACATCAGCTTATGGAGATCGATATTAAAGCTTGCGTTATTCAAATGTTCTAAACAGTGGAATAATAATTACCTGCTAATAACTTTATAAATAAAAAAAAAATGAATGTGAATAGTACTGTTCAAAGACATTACAATGAACGTACAGACTCACGTCATTCACATTAAATATAATCCTAGTATTTTAAGCTACAAAATTAATGCTAAGATTATTTTTTCATGTTTAGCAAATAATTTAGGCTTCTTCAAAAGAATTTTTTTTTAAGTTAAAATTTAGCATTTTTTTATCATAACTGATATATGAACAGTGACGGCTTAGGAAATGTCTTTGGTCCACACATTTGGCTCCTAGAAGAGGGATCAAACATATTATCTGGTGGTAGAGACGGAATTATTCATTAAATATGTCATTTCCCTCGAGCGGGAATAGAACCCACAACCTGTCGCGTTTACAGTTACACTCCTGTGCCCTTGTGCCACTTTTTTACTTGATTATTAATTATTATGAATGCCACTTAGGTACACCATAGTCCATAACAAGCCTAATTTCTGAATTAACCCTCATTTATTCGATTTTTATTATAATTGAAGCTTACGATTAGATTGTTTGAGGATCAAGACGATTTGTGTGTCAAAAAATCATGTTATCGTTTATTTAATGACGTTTTTTCAAACGTACCATCAATATGTCATATACCTAATATTATTGTAAATCCAGAATTCCTATGGGAAAACCAGTGTGAGTGATAAAACTAAAATAAAATAAGAATACTTATATTTAAATTAACTTTGATAATGTACTAAATTCTAGGCAATCAGGACGCTGATGCAGTAGTTTCATATGAGCTATTAATAACTTAGTAAATATGTTATATGAATAAATACGCGTGTGTATCAAAGTCGAGGTTACAAATTTTGTCTAGTAAGTATTATAACAAATATGAGCGTGAGTTATTGGAATGTTAAACTACATAAGTTATTATAAATATGCCGCTTTAAATACATAAATATTGTTATAATAATGTTTTATTCACGCTGTATCCCGCACATAGCGGGGTGGATAGAGGGAAACTGGGAACTTAACTACTACAGCACTCTATTCCCATTCACCACTTCTCTGGCGACGTGCGTGTTGAGTGGCGGAACTCAACGTTGCGCTTTGCCACACTGCCAGAGCAGGGAAATTGAAAATATTTAATTTCCTCGAGTGGCAATCGAACTTACAACTTGTTGCGTTTGCAGCGTTTCCTCCTCTTCGCCACAAATTTTCTATTACCTTTCAATTGGTGCCTTAAATCATTATTTTTGAGATATGAAAATTACTACAATTTTTACAATTTTTACAATTTTTCTTCCGCTGCTGCTAAATATTGTATAATAGTGTTAAGGTAGGACATAATTTTTATTTTCTATACTTTTTATCTAACGAGTGTGGTGAAAGTTTTATCAATAGAGATATAAATAGAAAACACACGTCCAGACATCACGCCCCGGGCCCATCTGTCTTAACTTGTTTCAATTTATATTTTATGTTCATGGAGACTTCAGATTTCTTTTAAATTTTATAGTCACTTTATAGAATTTATTTTTATTAACTATAAGATAAATTGTATTTGGATTTTGTATAGTATTAGGTATGTTTAATTTATATAAAATATATGAATTGTATAATGGGTTTTTACATCAATATTGTTGTTCTATTCGTAAAGGTTATTTGGTATATGTTGATAATATGAGATGAGTAATAAAAGGTTAAGCGAAAATTGAAATATGAATTCTAAAGAAGGTTTGTTATAAATAAAATATAACATCTAACAAGTGACACAAACATCACATTATGAAATCTTTTAGTTTAAGTAAACATTTTCAATTCCTTAAAAAAAAGAATCTCGCCACATTACCTTTTTATTAATGTCTAAATATAGCTCCATAGCGTTATCGCTGACGTTATCTCAAGGCGAGATCGCAGTTGCTGCTGGCCTGTATCGGAATATCCGTCTGATTCCCACAACACTGCCATCACAAATCTACGACCCTAGTTGTAAAACAACAAACAAAACATTATAATACATTTAATACAATAAATTACCTATTCTAAAACAATATAAATAACATAAATGGCTTCTGGGAAATTTTACGTTTGCATTTACTGTACATATACTATATATATATATAAAGCTAATAGTAACAAGTAGTAGTGTATGTGTGGAACTCTAGAGCAAGTAAATTTTACTTGTGGACGAGGTTGCTACTTATAGAAATCTAGTCTATCCAGTCCCATTTGCAACTGGAACAAATATTAACTATAAAGTTAAAAGATTTTGTATTTCACGTTTCTCATAAGTTCATGCAAGTGACGCTCGTTTCCATGAAACTGGCTTTACACAGTCATATTGTCAAAATAACATCACGTCAATTGGTTTAATCGGCCGCCGGCTGTGAGCCAATTACTTAGTTGACAGCAGGGAAGTAATTCCTACATTTGAGAACGGAATACGTGCCACAGGAAGCCTTCCTACTAACGTACAAAAATAGATGTTTCATTGTTGTATTTTTGCATTTTTTTTAATGTTATAAGTACTTATATGTAATTATTCTTTGTACGTTTTTTTAATAGCAATGGTGAAAATATTTCTATTGCAATATATTGATATCTTGCATTTGTAGCGGACTGTACTAATAGATAAATAATAATAAAATAACTGTGCCAGATAAACGTCTGTACTTATGCAAAAAAGAGCCACGTCCCACAGTGCTGTAAAATGTACGTTGCGTGGAAAATTTACCTTTTAAGGAGTGCCCTTCATCGGATTTTGTTATTTAATTTTTTATTATAGATATGGCTTGAGGGGTTGATGCTAAACCACATAAACGTTATAATCAAAAAAATAAAACAATAAAATCCAATGATGGGCACTCCTTAAAAGGTAAATTTTCCACGCAAAGTACATTTTACAGCACTTTGCGTCGTTTTTTGCTTAGGATTATGAAAATTCCAAATTTCATTTGTTGCTTACATTTTATATGCATTGCCTATGTATGTGTATATGTGTGTGTATATATAGGGGTATAGCATTGTAGAGACCAAACGCCTTGGCCAATTTTAATATTTTTTACATCAATCGATTTCTCTTAACCTTGCGAATGTCACTAAACACATGACAGTTGGTAGGTAATCAAGATTCACTATAGCGACCACCAGTCACTATATTGTCAAAATGAAAAATAACCCTTTCTGAGCAGTCGGAAATGATAGGCGAAGAATTACGTCAATGCCTACTACTCTCTACTACTGTTACTCCCTTATAATAGTAACAGTAACTTAACTTAGTTAGTGTGGATTATGAAAAAGGGTACAAATCCCCACGGCAGTAACTCCCTCAAGGAAATAATAAGATATAAAATATGAATACATAGCAAGAACATTCCAATGTTATAGCCCAAGATATTTTTCATAAATAACTTATCATACGAAATAAAAAAATATTTAGTTGGCTTCTTTTTGCATAAATATAGATAAATAGCATTATATAAACATAATATTAATTATGATATTCTCACATGTTATGAATACATATGCATATTATTTTTACTTATTGGTTATATCTTTGTAACTCATGTGTGCTAGCACGTAGAACTATTTTGTTAGACGCAATGTTTACAATTTGATACTAATATTTCCTTATAAACGACACATAAAGATAAATTAACTAACAACAATGTTAAATTAAATTTATCAAAAGGCTTTGTTATCAATAGGTATTTAAATGCCCTGTGCTTGGTTTTTTAAAGGTTTAAGGTTTTTTTTCTTGTGGGGGAGTGGCAAAAGGATGTGACTATAAACGCGAATATGTTGAGCTCCATTTTGATTTTCATTTCTTGCGGGACCATGCTATATGCGGGATATAGCGTTAAGCTAAAGTTTATTATTAGATAATTTGTTCCTCAAATAGATAAATATTATTTTATATCCACATATACGTTTATCGTTTCATAATATATATTCCAAGTTTTTTTCTCTTTTTAGCAGTACATTTTTAACTTAATTTCCAGGTGCTAGAACTGCGGTGAAGGCAACGGCATGTGGCACGGCGCGCGGGTGCTATTGCTCGCGGCGCTGGGGCTACTGGCCGGGCCTTCGGTTGCCGCACCCGCTAAGAAGTTCAACATTACCATTGGCTACCTACCCTCAATTAAAGGGGAACTTAGAGATAGACAGGGGCTGGCAATCTCTGGGGCCCTGTCTCTGGCACTTGATGAGGTGAGAAATAATCTCCTTGTATCTTAATTTTTATCGATCCATCCATCAGCCTTTTAAAATCCACTGCTGGACATAGGCCTCCAATGTTCGCCACTATGTCCGGTCCTGCGCCCTTTGAATCCAGCGGTTTCCCGCTGTCTTCTTGAGGTAGTCGGTCCACCTGGTTGGAGGGCGGCCGGTTCATTTTTATACTTCTTCCATATTCTAAACGAAATATTTATTTAAATTTATATTTTCATTTCCTCACTCACTCTCTGGCACTCTGGTGTCCGCCACTTAACACGCAGTGCCTCCCGATTTACAGATCTCCAGATACAGCGTGAAGCTGATTCCATATTATAGATCGAACATAATTTAATATCCAATAGATATGAACCTACATTGTATTGTGTAATATGATCCGCTTAAAATAATATGTACCTTTACGTATAAACTAAATGTCCCTTCAAACATTGACATTCCAATTCTGGACATCAAATATTTACTCTTTTACGTGCACGCACCGGACTGTGTTGATATCCTACTTTTCTAGTTATTTGCACGTGACTTTCATTATACAGCGTTATGTTGTTAGTAAATATTATTACTTACTTACTTATAGATACTTGTAACCTTTTTATTATGACCTAAATTATATAGAGATTTAATAGTCCTTCTTTGAACAAACATTTAGAAGTATTTGTAGATAATTAATAAGATAGAATTTTGCATACACATTATACAATACATATAATGTGTATACAAAATTCCATAGTGGTGGTGACAAAATTTTGTTAAAATCTCTTGTATCAAACGACTTCATCTATATTATATTAAAGATACATCTATTTATATAAAATCGAAAGGTCACTCACTCACTCATCACGCAAACTCAGAAACTACAAGTGCTAGGAATTTGAAATTTTGCATAGGAGTTATTTATAGGTCGTAGGTGCTCGCTAAGACGGGAATTTGTAATATTCGACTCCTAAGGGGTTGTTTTTGGGGTTGAAAGTTTGTATGAAACTTCGTTACTATAAATGCTAGGAGTCTCAAATTTTGCATGAACGTCATTTGTAGGACGTAGGTACTCATGGAGACAGAAATTAATAATAACGTAGTTTACCAGGGTGAAGCTGCGGGCGGGCCGCTAGTAATATATAAATATCTATATATATTGTTTTTGGTTATTACAGATTAACAATCGTACAGATTTATTGCCTGATGTGCATCTGTCGCTAGAGTGGAGCGACACAAAATGTGATACAGTGATCGCCACCCGACTGCTCACCGACATGAGCTGTTCGGGTGTGGTGGCCTTCTTCGGGCCCGAGGGACGCTGTCACACTGAAGCCATTATAGCTCAGTCCAGGAATCTACCTATGATCTCCTATGTAAGTTTACTTTATTTTGTAATGTAGGAAGTTAATGAACATTTCATTACTACTTTAGTTTTTTTTTCAGAAATGTTCCGATTACCAAACATCAACGTTGTCAAATTTCGCAAGATTGGAGCCGCCTGACACTCAGGTAAAGCATGGTTTATTTCTCTTTAACTTTATACAATTCCTCTTCATGATCTCTGACCTACAAATTTGTATCGAGACGAGAGTTATAGACTCTTACATATTCCTGTGTTTGTACTTAATGAATCAAGTTTTAAATACATTATCTTCTTCTAAATAAAATATATTGAAGATTATGAGAATGGTCTACAGTATAACATATAAATAAAAAAGTATTACATATACATATATTTTAATATTTAAAAATATAATCTATTTAATTATATAATACTATTTAAAACTGGCAATGATTATATTTCAGGCAACAAAATCTGTAATATCACTCTTACGGTACTACAGATGGAATAAATTTTCAATACTTTACGAGGAATCATGGGTGACGGTGGCTCTCACTCTCGAGAACCACGCCAAAATGAATAACATGACGGTGAACCACCAACGTCCGGTCATTGATAGTTTCAAATGTTGCGAAGAGAAGATGACTTGCTGCGCCCCTGGCTTCTGGTACCAGTTCATACAGGAGACCAAGAACAGAACACGAAGTAGGAAAATATTTCTCTTTATTTATTACGTTTAGATTTTTCTTATTATTTTTCAATCTCGATCTATTGACATATAAAGAGACAAGACACAGTGTGTATATATTTATAAGGCCATCCTCGGCCGGCCTTCCGGAATGTTCCCTAAGCACCTTAGAAGTTTTTTTTTTACTTTTTCAGTTTATGTGTTTTTGGGTTCAACGTCTGGATTAATAGACATGATGTCTGCAATGGAGTCTTTGCAATTGTTTGTGAAAGGCGAGTACATGGTGATATTCGTCGACATGATGACCTACTCACCTAAAGAATCATTGACATATTTAATAAGTAAGTAAATATCGTCACAAAATATCTTAATAACTGTAATAAATATTAATTGAAGATAGTATAATATATATCAGACTAACAAAAATGTTATGTTAAAAAATAACACATTCTTTCTAAAATTACAAAATAAACATCATTATTAACTAAAATTTTATCCTCTTTTTTTTTTCTTGAAAAAAATGGAAATATACATTTTTAATAAATATATCATTTCTTTGAGTGAAAATCGAACCCACAACCAGTCGGTTTACAGTCGCACTTTGTGCCACGACTGACCCATAATTTAATTGAATAATTTAAAAAAAAAACTATAAATAAATAATATGATTTCTATTTATAACATAGAAACGGAGGATCGCGCGTCCAAACTGGTGTGTCCCCGCACAACAGAGTTCCGCAAGCGCGCACAGTCGCTGCTAGTTGTGGTGTCGTCGGAGCCGGAGGGTAGTTATGAGTACTTTACAAGTCGAGTGCGCGACTTCAACAGTATGGAGCCCTTCAAGTTCCCTTTGCCAGCTGTCTTTGAAAAGAAGTTTAATAAGGTATTAGTATTATGTAGTTTTTCTTATAATGTCTATATTGTCTTTTATGGAATAATAAAGCAGAACTTTTGATTGTAAATGTGAAAGTTGTGGGTTCAATGTCCATTTGGAGGAATGAACTGTCGACAATCATCCGTCATCTATCATCATCCTTCGGCTGAAGTGTTGACGTATCTTAATAATTTTTTTTAGGTCTGGGTTTGAAATATTTTTCCCTAAATGCTGTTCGCGTAAAAGGAGCACAGACGCTTCCATCCTATATATGTTTATTAAATTAGATAATGTATTGGTCAATCAATTCTATATTTAAATGCTATTTCCTAATAAGGTTGAAACTTCTTTAATACATGAATAAATTAGTATACGTTTTAAGTTATTACACCTTCAACATTAGTATTATAATATTATGATCTCACCAACAACTATTCAGATATACAGCAGTAATATATTATCTATTGAATGTTTCAGTTTGTTTCCATCTACGCCGCATATCTGTACGACTCTGTGAAGCTTTACGCGACCGCACTCCACACTCTTATTAGAGAAGAAACTGTTCTTAAAAATGAAACTTTGACTTATCAAAAGCTAATGAGTGTAGCGACGAACGGATCTCTTATTGTGTCGAAAATGATACGCATCACTCCATTCAGAAGTAAGTTTGTTTAATTAAAAAAAAATCTCACTTAAATGTTCGATATCTAGATTACGTCGTGATAGTATCACAAGGTTCTCCCCAACTACTCTGCTATATGCTCAATAAACCGCGACGTTAAAATCCTTTTTAGATAAAATTGACATTTTGAGTCTAAAAAATATTTCTTATTAATTGCTTATGTTTTATGTCTCACAGCATACAATTAAATCATTATTAGCGTCAATGTATATTTTTTTATATAAAAATAGTTTCTTAATGACATTGTATTTAAAAGGTGTATCGGGAATGTCAATCCGTTTGGACGAACGCGCGGACTCTGAGGGTAATTTCTCAGTGCTGGCATTCAAACCGACTAATTTCACCGACGACGACAACAACTGCACGCATAGTATGATACCCGTGGGGCACTTTCAACAAAGCGCACGCGAATTTCCCGTGAGTAGAGAATGTGAACTAAAGTATGCTGTTTATATAGTATTGCTATTTTATATAGTAGAGAATATAAATAACTTCTGATAATACATATATACTCATAATTTTTAAAGACGTTTCTTGTCTTTACTGATAATTTGCTGAATAGGCTTTTAGCAGGTTTACACTCTAAGCCGATTTATATATGATGTAATAGTACTTTTTGATAAAACTCATAGATTGGGGGTTCGATTCCCATTCGGGGAATGAAATATTTAATATTTTCATTTCTTCGCTCTGGTGACAAGTTCCGCCACTCAACACACAATGCCTCCGAAATCGAGGTGTCTTAATGGAAACGGAGCTAAAAAATGGTATAAGTTCTTGTCCTACTTAAAAAATGTACATAAATTTAAGTTTAAGTTTACATAATTTTTCTATGTTCTGTTATTACAGGAGTACAAGCTAAACTCAAAATTGCCTATCGATTGGCCAGACTCAGTCAAACCGGAAGCTGAGCCATCCTGCGGGTTCCTCAACGAGAAGTGTCCAAAGGACGATTCGCAAATAACATCACTTGTAGTGGCTGGGACACTAGCTGTGACATTGTTTTGTGCTCTCGTCGTTACTATCAGTATATATAGGAAGTGGAAGATAGAGCAGGAAATAGAGGGCCTGCTGTGGAAGATAGACCCTCATGAGATAGGTGGATATTTGAATAGTGGACTCGTTTGGTCACCTAGTAAGGTAATTCTGCCTATTATATTATAATACGGTTGTACGGGGGATATGCAGTGAAGCTAATAATAATATTTATTATATTACAATATTTTTCATAATTTATTAACGAGACTCGAGTGTCAAAGCTTAATACCCCACTCTGTACGAGAGCTAGGAAATTAAAATGATTTGTTTGTGTGAACTATAAAAATAAATATTTTCTAATAATTACAAGAAAATATCGATAAATTGTATTTTTAATGTTTACAGTTAAGCTTAGCAAGTGGTATGTCGTATGAGAGCAAATGTTGCACGCAAATATTTACATCGACAGCCCAATACAAAGGAAATGTTGTACGCATTAAGGAGTTGAAGTTCAGCAAAAAGAAAGTAAGCATCAAATATTGTCTATATTTGTAACATAAAATGTTAGTGATTGATAAAATTATTTTTACTTCTACTACATAGTTAAATTGCTGAATATCTATGATGGTGTTCTTTAGCGGAACCAATGAACTATGGCCCATTTGTATAAAGAATATTCCGATTTCAAATTTCTCTCATTAATTTTATTTTCTGACCGAATGATTATATATTATATTTGCTGCGATCGTAGCTCAGCGGGACAGAGTCTTGCTGTAAACATAGTCAAAGTTCAAAGTCATAAATTACTTTCATTTGGTAACATGACAAAGCCAGGCGTTAGTTCCGCCACTCGACGCGCAATGTCATAAAAATCGTGTGTAACACTTACTCTGCTATACACTGGAATACAGCGTGAAATTTAAAAATATATATTTATGTATGTGAAATACTCTTTTGTATGGCCCAGGATATACCACGTGACGTGATGAAAGAGATGCGCCTTCTCCGCGAGCTGCGTCACGACAACCTCAATTCCTTTATAGGCGCAGTAGTAGAGCCTTTACGAGTTTTACTGCTAACTGACTACTGTGCCAAAGGGAGTTTGTATGTAAGTATCCATGTTGTACTGCCTTTTCCCCCTTTTTTAATTATGAGAAGCATCTTTATGTTACATTGTCAGTTTTGTTGTTTTATAATGTTTAATTCACACGAACAGCGCAGTTTGTATTCATTCATCTTTGGTACATATGCATATAATGTAATTACCGCTTTTATGTCAATTCAGTTCAGTTCTTAGTTTATGGCATTTCAAGCGTCCCAGTTGAGCACTAATTACATCGCCAATGTCACGTTGTAATCACGAATTAATTATTTTTAACGTCACTGTCACCAAATAGTCATTATTTATATTGAATTACCTTCTAAAACCAAAAAGAGCTGTTTATTTTGTATTGTCATTCCAGGATATTATAGAAAATGAAGATATAAAGTTGGACAAAATGTTTATATCGTCACTGGTGCATGATCTCATTAAGGTAATATAATATTTAGATATTTAATTTTCATAATTTTGAATTTGACGTTATGATTAGAATAAATGTAAAAATGGAATTGTTTATTCCATATTCGCAAATATTCAGCTGTTGCTATCTTTGAAAATAGATGAATTTAATAATTGGAAGTATTTTTTGCATAACTTATTATTATAATTCGTTATTATAATTCACGTAATGTTACAAGTTAAATAAAGAAATAAGTTAAATATACAACCAAATTTTGAACATTGGCATAGCAGGAGCACAAGTGTGTGACTTGAACGGCGACTGGTTTTGGGTTCGATCCCCACTCGACGAAATAAAATATTTATTTTAATTTATGTTTTAATATCGCTGTGTCGAGGCAAGGCGCAGCATTGAGTTCCGCCACTCATCAAGCAATACCTCCAGAATTTGGCGGAAAATAGGACAGGGAATATTTTAGCACTAGGCTCCCTCTGACAACCACGCGGGATGCGGGATACAGCGTGAAACTGATTTTATTAAATTTTTTATGAACTTGTTTTCACAAATTAAATATGTTGTGAGTAGTACGCGATACATATAACATGACCTGTATTTTTTATCTTTAGAATTTCCTACCTTCTTTGTTCAGACAATGCTTACAAAACATGACGTAAAGTTATCTATAACTCATCTTTTGTTTTCCTGTTACTACATCTATTCTTAAGACTTGTTTGAAGTTAAAATATAACCGCCATTTCGACGTAACCGTTAAATATCAAGTTATTTACATTTATCACATAGTTTCAAAGGAGGACATAATAATGTGCGTTTTCTTTTCAGGGTATGATTTTTATTCACTCTTCTCCATTGATATATCACGGAAATCTCAAATCCTCGAATTGTGTAGTGACGTCTAGGTGGATGCTACAGGTAATAAGTTACCGATTTCAATATTTTTGTAATACTTATAATAATAAATAGGAATGCTATGGCTCTATATATGAAATTTTCCGAAACTTGTGGATAATCCGAAATTTTTTTTTTATTATACTTTATTTTTACGCCACTTATAGAAAATACTTATAAAAAAAGAAAATAAATCATCATTATACCCGTAATCGAAACCGAAACCAATATAATATTACTCTTATATCTGTATCCACCCGTAGATCCAAAATATAACATCTGTAACGTCTTTGATGATAAATTTGTAATATCGTTTGTTTTTTGTTAGATAACTGATTTTGGCTTACATGAATTGAAAAGCTGTGCGGAAAACGACTTTATTGGTGAACATCAATATTACAGAGGTATAGTAATTTTATTATTAAATATATATTTTTTTCATCTTAAAATTCAAATATTTAATAAATATATTTAATAATTTTAAGGGTTGCTATGGAAATCACCTGAACTGTTGAGACAATTGGATGATCCTAACTGTACGGTGGGAGGCACGCAGAAGGGCGACGTGTATGCCTTTGGAATTATTCTTTACGAAATAATTGCACGACGAGGCCCCTTTGGTGCAACTTCTTTGGAACCTAAAGGTAAAAACGAATAGGTTTAAAACCTCGTTACAAATAAATATATAATTGTGGATGATATATTACTAAAAGTAGAATTCTTTCTTTCATCTCTTATGGTGGCAGGGTAGGCCGTGGGAACCTACTGGTAAGACACTCCGTTCCCCACAAATCGTCCATTTTTCAAATATTACGTGTTGAGTGGGGGAAACCAACATTGCACTTTATCTTGTTGTCAGAGGGAATCAAAATAACTCATTTCCCTAAGTTGGAATCGAACCCGTACCTCACTATAACAAGTCGACATCCAAACTCACAACACGCCACTGTGGCCTCCGTTTTAATAAAATTATTTTTCCGTTCGCGAACTTCTATTTAATTTATATAGACGTTGCGTGTCTTGTTATCACAGCGAGGAAATGAAAAGAATTAATTCTCCCAAATACGAATTGAACTCATAACCGTCGTCTTTAAAGTCAAATAATAGCTTAGTTTAGTTTGAACAAAATCCAAAACCCATACACTTGTATAAACACAGAGATTGTGGAGCGCGTGAAGCGGGGCGAGGAGGCGTTCCGGCCGGACACGCGCGCTCTCGACGCGGACGAGTTCGTGCTAGACGTGATGCGCGACTGCTGGGCAGAGGAGCCCGCCGCACGCCCTGACTTCCCCGCTGTGCGGACACGCCTCAAGAAGATAAAGTCCGGCAAGTGAGTACGCAGTAAAATTCGGAACCCAGTCGGAAAAAGATCCAGATGACGCTCACCTACCAGATATTAATCCCACCACGACCACACTCTTCAGCCATGAGGGACCGTCCATAGTGGGAGAGACTTTGTTTAAAAAAAATCCTGGCTCTGCTTTTATAATCACTTTCACAAATACAAAGCTCAGCCTAATTTTAAAAAAGTTCTTGACTTTTTGTAATTAAGTAATCAATCGAATCTAAATGATCGTATGTTGTCTGCTAAGTGCAGTACCAACAATATATTTTTTTTAAATTGATCATCCTTTTTTTCAGCTCAAAAAACATTATGGATCAGATGATGGACATGATGGAAAAGTATGCTAATAATTTAGAAGAACTAGTCAACGAGAGAACGAGGCTTTTGATAGAAGAGAAACAGAAAACAGAAGATTTGCTGCATAGAATGCTACCAAAGTAAGTGTCCATTTTGTACAAACTATTTAAATGTTTCTGTGATATAATGAAGTATTTAAATACTACATAAAATCTTTCTGTCTATTTAAAAAAAATATTCGTGATTTCTATCTAACCACCTTCTTTCAACCTCGTTATGTAGTACTTGAATACTACCTTTGTAATTATTTAATTTTAAATACATCAATGTCACCTTTTTAACATATCAATGTGGCTTTATTAATTATTCTGTATGTTTTCAATGTTCAGTCTTTAACTCCTGATGCACCTCTTTAACGTATATTATATTTGACTTATTATCTGGGTTTCCCATTAAAAACTAGAATTTTGTAAAAATAGCAGTCTAACTCAAGTAACTGCATATCGAAGATTTTATCAAGATATTGTCGACGTTAAATGTTAATAATTACATGTTTACTTGAATATTATAGTTAATAATTTCGAGAACTTTTTTTTATAGTAAAATATATTTAATTAAATGGAGTGTGCATGTTAGAGCTGGATTTAGTGTTAAGACATGGCGATGTTATCAACTATTCGTTACTAATAAAGGTATGTAATGTAACTAATGTACTGTATTAATGTTATCTCCGGTACCAAGACGCAAATACAACAAGCCCACACGCGGCCCCCCGACCGCGCACTGGTTTACATTCAGTCCAGTCACATGTTACTCTCATTTACATTATTTATATATATTACGTCTCGTTTTACATTCATTTACTCATACAATCACAAAAAATGTGAAGACATACTTTGTTGAATTTCATAATTATTCCGATTGAGCGGTTACTTCTTATGATTATCATGTTAAAGTTATTTGTTATTTTTTTTTAAAATCAGGACTATGATCTATATTATTATAATACACTGTCTCCCATATACACGATAGTTAGACCACTACATCAGTAGCGGTCAAATTATTTAGTTTTTTTTTGTGAAAAACTATTTTTTCTTTTTTATATTGGCACAGATATTTAACAGAACATGATTAAAAAATGAAAATTTATATAATTAAAAAAATATTATAGAAGCACACTCGTTTAGAGATACAAATTATCCCACCCTAGCTCCATCGACGTGGACTCGATGTAAAGCAGTAGTACATGCACTCGTAGCGAAAGGAACAAAAAAAACAATTGTATTTGTATTCACTTTGTTGTACTTGTGTTCTTTTCCAGATGTGGGGGTTGAATCCATTATAGAAATGTCGTGAAAATGTCTTGAGGTAATTAACTCTCTATTGGTGACTGTAGGCGCCGGTGTCTGCGACTCGGCACTCCTAACCGACGTAGTGTAGAGCTTGCTTGGGTTCATGTGGTGGTGACGCGCATTACGGTATTAGATCGGTGTTGGAGATTGCTTGTAGACTCTTTTTAGATACTCTGTAGATTTTCTGTAGACGTTCGAGACCCCTTGTAGACACCATTAACTCCGATGAAGCATGTTTTTTTTTAAAATTATTTTCTTATTGTAATCATCTACGCTGTATATGGTTTTTTCTTAACAGTGTTGCAATAATACTTATTTGATTTACTAATAATGTGTTTTCTTTTATTATAAGTGTTTTCCTATTTTGGAAAATTAAATATATTTTATGTATATTTGTAATTTTACATTTTAATATTCTAAATTACTTTTACAGCAATAGCCCTTGCATCATTTTTTCATACTCATATTTTATAAAAAGTAGAGATTTCGCATGATACTTAGACTATAGACTAGATTAATAATTAAATGTTATAGCTAAATGAATCGAAAATGTAATCATAAAATTGTAAAAGACATCTAACTTATATTGTTATTAAATATAATTTTTATATTTATACCTTAAATTAGTTCCCAATCCAATAAACATAAAATGCTGTAATTCATTCTATGAAGTGACTTTAAGTAAAACATTATCTACATACAAAATGAGTATTTGCGACGTTGTTGCAGGTCAGTGGCGCGGCGCCTCACCACGGGCGAGGGCGTCGAGCCCGAGTCCTTCGACTCCGTCACCATCTACTTCAGCGACATCGTAGGTTTCACCGCCATGTCCGCGGAGAGCACGCCGCTACAGGTCGTCAATTTCCTCAACGATTTGTACACGGTGTTCGACAGGATCATACGAGGCTACGACGTGTATAAGGTGGAAACTATCGGCGATGCGTATATGGTGGTATGTGTTGATTAATCTTATATAAATTCATTGTAATAAGCGTATAAGAATTTTAACCTTTGATAAGAACAAGGTTTCCAAAAATATTTTTTATATGCTTACTGTGGAATAGCACTAAAACTTTTAAAACACGTTTCTAATAATCTGCTTCAATAGAGTAAAAGGGATATTGGCCAGCCCTAACGTTAATTTATTTGAATATGTAGAGCAATTTTATTAAGAAACTTTTGAAATAAATATAAGAAGATCTATTTTACACAAATAAGGTTGCGTAGCTCTATGATACTTCTGTTAAAAAATGACATCAACATTTAATTCAGGAGGCACTGCGTGTTCAGTGATTGGAAAATTTAAATATTTAATTTCCTCGAGTGGGAGTTGAACCCACAACCAGTTGCGTGTTTTGCCCCTACGCCACGACATAGTTTGCAATGATGATTGATTTTTATATTTGTGTTTTGTGTAAAATGATAAAAAAAATGTGTGATACTTTTAAGGTATCTGGGCTACCTATAAGAAACAACGACCGACACGTGGGTGAAATTGCTTCCATGGCGTTGGAACTGCTTAACGCTGTTAAGACACATAAGATATCTCACAGGCCAAATGAAATTTTAAAATTAAGGATAGGGATACATACGGGTAAGTAAAATATATAGTTATAACTTATTTGTTTCTTCTATTATTACCGCTATTACGTGACAGGATGTAACGATAAACTATGATTTGCCCCACAAATTTCAGAACATTGACCATAATAAATTCCAGAGTTTCTGTACGTCTATATGAAATCAATGGTGGTATACTTGGTATAATTTTTATTTGTCCAAATTTAAGTTTTTAATTTTTAAAGTTACTTATAAAATTTAAGAAATTTAAATTGTTTGGAAAGTATAATATAATACGTACCGTAAAATAAATAAAATAACTTGATTCACTTTTAAAAACACAGCTTTATCTGTTGAACCTCCGCAGAAAATTTGTAATTATTTTTGAAATAATTCAAATTTCTCGTCGTTATATTAATGAACAGGTGCCGTGGTAGCGGGCGTGGTGGGTCTGACGATGCCGCGCTACTGCCTGTTCGGGGACACCGTGAACACGGCGTCGCGCATGGAGAGCAGCGGGGAGCCGCTCCGCATACACATCTCGCCGAGCTGCAAGGCCGCGCTCGACACGCTGGGCGGCTACACGGTGGAGCCGCGCGGCACCATACCCATCAAGGGGAAGGGACAGGTATTGGGCTCTTGATTATAGCTTCGTGCTTCTTTATACGGTGTACGAAGGGGATAAGAATTGTGACTGTATTATCGTTAACTATCCACTTTTTGAGACTAAAATCAAATGCTAACATGGCCTTTTATATAATAAATGGTTAAGTTAATCTGTTCATACCAATATTATCTTTTAATATCATTTAATATGATGAATCAAAAAAGGTGAAAAATATTTTAAGTTTTGTTGTTAAGCTGTGTTTAAGGAATACATTTTCAACGTTATTATTTTGTATCTCTTTAGGTGCAAACATATTGGCTCGTCGGCGCTACCGAGAAAGCTATACAAAAGAGGACGGTAGAAGGAGAAGAGCGACCACTGTTCTGTCGTCCGCGGAGGAGCCCGCGCCTCACGGACTCCAGGCATCCGTCTATCACAGGTATGTACAAAGTAGATGTGATAGGTATTTTATTATGCGTGGACTTGGCATTTTTGAGAGCATTTTGAGATTATAGCATGATATGACTATATTTATAATTATTAAGTAATAATTTAACAGTTTATATTGTCAGCATGGTATTGATAAAAATACTTCAATGAAATATAAAATTTAAATGTACTCTCCTCATACCGAAAATGTATATATAATAATATGGAAGAATTGAGACTAGTGGTGTAAGACCGGAGTTTGTCCCACAGAGCTAAAGGGCGAGTGCCGCATCCGCCAGCGCCTGCACAGCGGCGCGTCGCTGCCCGCGCCCGCCTCGCCGCAGGTGCGCCGCGGCAACGTCTACAACAGGTCCGCATCCCGACAACCACAGATTTTTTATTTTGTTTGATTTTAATAAATATTTTGCTATTTTTTAATAACTGTAAATGCTGAACTAACTTGCATGTTTTTTTTTTATTCCACTATATCTAGTTAATATCTTAAAGGAAATATCGTCGGCGTAATAGATAATAATAATCTCGTAACTCCAATTTTCGAAATAAAAGTTATTTGTCAACATGATTACGTAAAATATCTGTTAAGTGATAAATTAGTTGTGAGCATGCTGGGCCGTAGAATTGAGTACCTTTTAAAAGTATTCACGCCGCTTTTTAAGGCAGTTTTTATTGTCTACTGTACAAAAGCTACTTTGGTATTTAGAAGGTCCTACTCTGAAACCGATGATACATTATTATTTGTGATAATGATAATATGATAATAACGATGATATATTTATTATAACATTCTCTTTGTCCGACAAAATATACATTGTCATAGAAAAAATAGCGACAGTCATAAGATAGGAACGAGAAATAAAGATAGGATTGTTACTCCAAGTTTTCGCCTCCAAAAAGTTAATAAATCTTTTATGGGGCTGAGTATACGTGTATATAATAAAAGTCCGCAGTATATTCTTAGTTTGCCACTACCAAAATTTAAAATATCTGTAAAAAAATTCTAACAAGTAAAGCTTATTACACTGTTCAAGAATATTTAGAGGAGGAACTTGTATGGAATTAATGTCTATTGAATGTCAGGCAGGATAGCTGAAAGCTAATAGTAAAATATGCCAGTAATAGTAAAATATACCATTGACTTTGAAAAGAGCAACTGTTGAGTTTCTTGTTGGCTCTTCTCAGCAGAACTGCCTTTCGAACCGGTGGTAGCTTTTTGTTTGAAATGTACATTCGACGATTCAAAAGTGCTTTTATAGTTTATTTGAATAAATAATATTTTGAATTTGAATTAGTGAAACGCATTATACCTCGTGACTATACTAATTTTTAAAAATGTATTGTGGGGTATGTTGTTACGTATACATGATCAATCTGAATTGCAGACGTGCGCTGAGCTCCATCGCGTCGTCGACAGCGTTCGAGGCAGCGTGTGGGGAGGCGTGCGGAGCGCCGTGCGGGGCGGCGTGCGGGGGCGGCGTGGTACTGCGGCCCGCGCGCTCGCTGGACGTGCTGGCGGCGTGCGGGCGCCTGCGCCGGCACCTCACCACGCGCTCGCTGGACGCGGACCACCCGGCCTTGGCCATCGCCACGGTGTCATCCACGTTGTGCAATGGCGCGCCGGCCGAGGACGCGCGCGACGAGGACAGCCCGCTACTCCGTAAGGCTAGCTTGAGCAATAAGCTGGAGCGACCCAAGCGCAAGGTGCCGGAGTCGGACTACATCGAGTTCTACAAAAAGTGGCGTTCGCTGGAGAACGTGGCGGACGCGAAGGGTGCCAAGACGCCGCGCTTCGCCATCCGCTCGTGGCTGCTGGGCATCTTCGGCGGCGGCGCGCGCAGCACCTCCTCGTCGCTGCGCCGCGCGCCACCGCTGCTGGACCGCGAGTCCGCCGTGTAACCGCTCCCCCCCCCCTCCCCCTGTCTTATATGTATATGGAAATCCGTTGTAAATAATATGTGTAAGTAAAACGATGTTACCGTCAATTGTGAAATAAGAGTTTAATGTTATTAAATAATTTCTATTGAACATGGTTTCTTAATAATACTGACATAGATCACATTAACGCTAAGTATGGCTACGACGGCGAATTCTTCGCGTCTTATGGTAAATATAGAAAGTATAGTATATTATATTCTTTTTTCTTATCTTAAAAACATTTCTTAAATATATTATTTTAATATTAAAGTCTAGTTATTCTACGCACAAAATTGGGACCTTATATTTTGAATATAAGATTATATAAACACAACAGATAAAATATAACTTAGGAATCATTTGCTATGGACCACATTGAGCTGTGTTAAATTCGTCTATATTAATTTAATAAGATAAAATATATGTGTCATCAATCAGTTATAAATATCTACATGTAACATCGCTCAAATTCCAACATCACAATTAAAGGTTTTAAAACATCTTATACGTCGATAATGGTGAAGTTGGCGTAGTTTATAATAAGTATTTTATTTACGATTCACATCACAAGGGTAATAAAACATTTTTAAAAAATATAAAATTGAGCGTAGCTGGACTTGAACTCGCGCCTTTAGGAAGTTTTCGAAGCGCTCTGACCGCTGGCCATGCATTCATGGATTCTTATGATATTACATCAAATTTTTTTTAAGCTTATTCACTTACGTTGTTACATTTCTGTAGGCAGAATCTTATGGCTCATTTTCACCCAAAGTTCATTTTGCCAAAAATAATTATTTGGCAGAGATTTTTTTGATTTCCTTAGTGAAAACCATTTGCTTAGTTACTTTCAAAATATGAAAATTGGGTAATGAGAGAAGTTAAGCCTTCGCTTAACTTGTATACGTAGTGTACCTGTATATGGTATTGTGACTAGTGGGTTACGCATCGGCGAGAAGCGGAATGCCGGCGGTGTCGTCGGTGTCGTCGAGTGTCTCGTGCCCGTTGACGACGAGGCGGATGTCGCAGCGGGCCTCCGCTTGCTCTATGATGGGACAGGAGACACTGGTGTACTCGTGTCGGAGACTCGGCGCTTCTAGCAGCTCTGGCCTTTTGGTGGTAGCCGTCCGACCTTCACCAACCACCTGTAATAGATATTTATTTTTATCTTTCAAAGTAAATAAAGTAATAATAATTCAACACTTCAACATAAGAAGCTTTGTTAGGAAGCGAAACCAAGATGACAATCAATATTTGTCCTAAATTGAATCTGCACTTATAATTTTCAAAAAGGAAAGTACTCATTTTACCCAAAAAGTTAAATCTTATAATGTAGCTTATAGACTAAAAATAGTAGGGAAATGTAAATGCTTAGTGTAATATAATAATGTATATATGTCTTTTTTTAAATCCACGCTATTTGTCACCAAGAGAACGACTCTGTTAAGAAATTATACCTTAGTTATTTTATTATATGAGTAAATGATATAATATAATTAATATAAAAACTCACTTCCATCAAATATTCATCACTACGATGATGCAAGACGCTGTCCGTGTGAGATTCTAAATGATTTCCAGAAGCGAATCGAAGTTTCTTTGGAGATTCTAAGCTGCAACATCTATAATATAAAATATTTTTATACATAAAATGTTACATTGGATATCTTTAATTTCAAGGAATATATTATAATTTTAATTTTCCCGTTCTGGCTGGCAAAGTACAGCTTTGAGCTTCGCCACTCACAGGTCTCGAGTTGTTTGTCATTTAACAGAGTGAAATTGATAAAAAACTAACAAAGTTTTTGTTAAATCCACCTCTACGATGTACTTTGCCCATTAAGGGTGATAACGACGACTTTTGTCTATGAAGCAGATTTTTTTTAAAAAGGTTTGTAACCTGGTGGTTTGTGTTAAACCCACCTGTGCAATCCACCTTGTTTCCAATTATTAGCTTTAAGAGAGCTTCTAGGCTCCGGCAGGCGCGGTCGCCTCGACCGTCGTGGGGCGGTCTCGCCGCGCAGCCACCACGTCACCTGGTCCCGCTTGCCCTTCATGGACACTACCCCGCGCTCTTCCAGTATGTACCCGCCGAGTCGGTCGAGTAGGCTCTTGCATGCGCCGCTGCAGTGTATTTTTAAAGCTATAAGGCAAAAAATACAAACATATTAATAAAAATATTTTCATTAAATAGAATTAAGCATGCATGCGCAGCTACAGATATAGTCTGGTTGTAAACGACGGTTGTGAGTTCGAATTATGTACATTACTTCGATTTGGTAAAGAGGCAAAGCACGGCGTTGAGTCCGCCACTTTACACGCAATGACTCGAAAATTGTGCGGAAAGTGGGGAACAGATTGTGTTAATATTAGGTTCCCTCTGGCTACCATATTACCATGCGGAATATGCGTGAAACTAAAAGAAACATTTCGAAATAGAATTTTGAATATAAATGGATTTAATGATAACAGTTAAGTGAGTGTGTTTTAGTTCTAGTCGAGGACTTTTACTAGGAGAGCTGACAAAGCGGCTGGTTATTTATATCTCATAATTTTTATGAAATAAACTTACGAGCGCCTGTAGATTCGAATCGACTGGCCGTGTTGACGGTATCGCCAAATAGACAATATCTGGGCATTTTTAAACCTACAACTCCCGCACACACTGGACCTAGAAATTAAAAATTATGTGTTAATTACAAATTTGTTATTTAAATCAAAGCATATTACCAAAATATATCACCATAGTGTTATACATATATCTTCACGTTATTGTTTAATGAATTTTAAAAAAGTTTTGCTGCGTTAATTAATATGGAATAGGTAATGGAAGATAATGCTTATGACATAGGAAAGATGTGTTACTTAGTGTACTCATACATAACAATAATTTATTATATATTTTCTAAGTTAGAGAGATCAGGAAGGGTCGTGGCTTCAATGGGAAATATAATTTTTTAATTTATCAATATTATTATCATTTTTCCGTTCTTGTAAGTCAAAGAACGCACAAGCGTACGACTGAAAACGTCACGGGTCTGGGTTATATTTCAACTGGGGAAATAAAACCTTGTATATTTTAATTTCCTCACTGTGGTAACGAGGCAAAAGCGTGGCGTTGAATTCCGCCACTCAACACGCAATGCCTCGAGAATCCGGTGGTCAGCAACAACAACATAACATAGAATATAGAATGTACGACACAGATACCAGAGTGTATCCCGACGCGCAGCAGGAGGCGGTGGTCAGGGCGGTGGCGCACGCGGAAGGCGCGCGAGGCGGCCAGCAGCGCCAGCGCCATCGACGCCACCTCGCCCGCGTGCTGCAGCCCGTTGCGCAACGGCAGCCCCGACACCTGTACAAACAGTTCAACTCTAACATTTATTTATTTTATCAGCTTCACGTTGTATCCGGCACTCCGTTTCCAATAAGAAATTCTGTACCTCTCTTTCCACCGAACAGTTATGTGCGATAATCTATTATATTTTGTAAGAGTAGCTCTTGCAGACGTAAGAGCTACTCTTACAAAAGTTTAAATTGAAATCTAACAAAATAAATTTTATTGTAGGTATGTACTGGCGTCTTTATATTTTTTTTTATTAAATTAAAAATTCTAAAGTATATGTATTTACCACCATATAGGCGTCTCCTATCGTCTCCACCTTGTAGACATCAAAATTTTCCAGAATAGAGTCAAAGCACGTGTACAGGTCATTGAGAAAATCCACTACCTGTAATGAAGATAGTCTTTATTATGGCTCTGTTCCAAAATATCTGCTTTATCACCATTTTTGTAATTTTTCTTCTTCAATTTAAATTCAGCATTAGTTGGTGAAAGAACCTAACTTACAGTACCAAATTGATATTACAGATAACTTCTAGAGATAGGTATAAGTTGTATTACAAAAATAATTTGTTAAAGTTAAACAATAAGTACTAAAATAATGAATACAATATATATTCTGGACCTGAAGCGGTGTGCTCTCCGCCGACATGGCAGTGAAGCCCACGATGTCGCTGAAGTAGATGGTGACGGAGTCGTAGTTCTCTGGCAGTACGCGGCGGCCGCGCTTCAGTTGCTCCGCCACTGGCGCTGGTAGCATCTCCTCTAATAACGCCTCTGTTTTGAATCAAGTGTACATATTTTTTATTAATAAACATATTGCAATCTTACTTGCCTGTTAATTAAAACTTATAATTCTGTTCTGACAGTGTAATATTTTTATAACATGGCTCTGGAACCCTTGCCAGGAGCAGGTGTCATTTTTAGTTTCTTTTATTATTTTGTTATTATATCTTCAATTAGTTACTATCTAAAGAAGTGAGGTAATGCTAGATTTTCTATACGTTTTGTCAATAATTTCCATTACTTAAAATGAACATTTAAAAATCATAGAATCTGTACGATTATATATGGATTAGAAATATTTTAGGTAATAAATTAAGTAAATAAATTTAATATTTAGTCAAAAGAAATTCATTACAGGCGGAGACTGACAGATTGCGTAAATTCATTCATAGTAATGATGCTTTTCACAAGCAAATTTGATTAAAAATAGCAATTACACCAAAGTCAAGACCTAAAGACATATACTGTTGAAGATTTTGTTTATAAGTTGTTAGATAATACGAGAACAAATAAAATGTAATTTTTCCAACATTTACTTCTTAATCACATAAAACCATTAAATTTAAACGAAACGATACTATATGAATGCTACAAATGGATCATCCTAATGTTTCTAATAAAATTATAATAAGTAACCGTTATTCACAGATGGTTAGTGGAGCACGCAAAATTACTTAGTACTTTAAATGAAGCAAGAAGAAGCAAGAATGAAGAACATTTTGCAAGTATTAAGACTGACTTTTTAAATTTGTAAACATTAATTACACAAATCTCATGTAAGTGACTGTAATGTCTTTTTTGAGAAATAAATATCTTTAGACCTAAAAGCAAATATTCAAATGTAGTGGTCCGATCGTGACTGAAACTTTAAGTTGGAACCCTTCAGCACCAAATGTTGGAAACGTGTGGAGGTTTTGAATTTAAATGTTTTATGATACAAACAAACGTTAACTTTAAAAGTTTATTGCTTATAATTGTTAACATACATATTTATGATTAAATAAGACATTGATAATATTTTTAGTATAGCACACAAATTAAAGTAGAAAGTTTTCCTTAAGAACCGTATTCGTCTGAATTATTTAATCTATTTTCTTTGTAGTTTTCTTCCTATAATTTTATTCAAATTATTTACGAAGTAGGGATCTATGTATGTTCTGGTACGCAGTTCATATTTATTATTGACTGACGAAATGAGAAATTTATTTTGCGTCATACCACACGGTGCAATATTAACCTCGTATTGTTTCGATACTTACCAGTTTTCTTTTTCTCTTCTTGTAACTGGTCTGTCCTTTCATCAACGAGTGCCTCTAAATTATTTGCATATTTCTCCATCATTGCTATCATGTTGTCAAATATATTTGGTTTCCTGTAACAAATATATTTTTGCAATTTATTTACATACTACATTCCTATAATAGAGTAAAATTTTAATAAACAAGCTCACAAGCATATCTTACAAAAATTAAATGCCTCAATTTCATTCTTCATTTTCAAAAAATCCTTTATTTAAGTAAGACATTCTTAGCTGTAGATAAAAGCTGGTATAACACAGAATTAGATAACATTTTACTAGTAAGATGAATAAAATAAATAAAGAACGTTCTGTTAGCAACGTACATGCCCTTCCGTAGTGGCCGTAGTCTCGCGCGTATGGCCTTGAAGTCGGGTCGCGCGGCGCCGTCCTCCGCCCAGCACTCCCCGCAGCACTCGCGCACGCAGTCGAAACGCCCCGCCAGAGCCTCCAGCGGCGGTCTTAACAGCAAACAATGTATGTCAATAACATATAGTAGGGGACCTACTACTAACCTACTTACTATAAATTCTATTTGGCTACCTTCATATATGAGGGTTCTTTTCGCCCAAATCTGGAACATTGGAGGTTGCCGCAATTTAAAATAAAAATATTCTTAAGTGGGAATTGAACCCATCGTTTGTATATTCAGACACAGTGGTTTCATAGGCTGTATAAAAAATTATGATAGCCCAATTGTTGTTAATTAGAAAAGATCTATGTTAGTGTGTACACTGTATGTGTGCGTGCGACACATACCTACCTGTAGGGCGCGGGGTGCGCGTGCGCGAGGCGACGCAGCAGCGCGGGCAGCGGCGGCGCATCGGCGCCGAAGGGCCCGCGCCGCGTGTGCAGCTCGTACAGCAGCAGCGCAAATGCGTACACATCGCCTGCCGCTGACCCACCCCGCCCCGACACCCCCACCGCCGCCTGAGCGCGGCCCCAGCCCGCCGCGCGCAGTTGCTCCGGGGGGAGGTACACCAGACCTGAACGAATACCCAACAACAAATTATAGCACTGGATTTTTTTGCAATGTCTGGAAAATTGGGCTGTTCATGCGGAAAACAGTTCTTTAACACTAGTTTCACTGTGTCTTCTTTGGTACGGCGAGAAATAGCGTAAAGCTCAAAAAATATAATTAAGTTGTAAAAACTCATTTCTTTACTTAGTTACTTGCAAAAATAATTTATTTAAAATCATGTCGTAATCATTCATCTTTCCATGATCATAATATTAATTAAATGTGGTACGGGGTCAAATCTTGCGACTTTTGCCTAATAGGTATGTTAAGAAATTTTCATTTATACCTAAATATGTACCATTCGTAATTATAGCCTTAGTTTTTAGATTTATAATAAAATATTTTTTTTATTATATTATATAATGTGGTATTACTATCAATGTAGGCAAGTTTGTAAAGTATTCACGAAAATATTTACATATCTATGGCAAAGTTACACTCAATATTATGTATGTGTTTATAATAGGCAGTGCGTATTAGGTTGCTACTGATGTTTTAAATGTGTTTGGTTTAGTTTTATTTCGTAGCTTTGAAATCGATTCAAAAGTTAATCATTTAATCGATTATTATAAAAATAACATTACATAATATTTTGAGTGCTTTCAGGAGAAGGCCTAAAAAATATTTCATCACTGGTTTATTGCTGGTGCAAATAGTTTTATGTATCCGTGTCCATTTTCGATATACGTACTCGAATTTTACAACATTAAAAAGATTTTAGAATTGCCATGATTTTATAGTGTATCGTAAAGTACAAAAATATCTTTTAAATAGTTTACGTTCAAATGCTATAGAGAAACGTGATTAAAATAGTAAGTAAATATATATTAAGTAAGTAAGAATTGTAGCATTACTACTTAGGAACAATTCTAACTTTGGTAATAACTTATTATTTACATTTTTTTATTGAGAAAAGAAATAAAATACTGCTAATAAATGCAAATTTGTTAATATTCTAAATCGTTAAAGTTTCTTGGTATAAAATTTAATCCTACAGTTATCATATAGTTCCACTTGCCAGTAGTTTAATTTATTTTGCGGGATCCACCTGAACTCGTATTCAACTTATTTATGATAAATCTGAAACAAATAATATAATTTAAAGTAAATTTAAAGCAATACTCACTATCAATATGAGATCGTAGTGCTGTAGGGTCTGATGGTGGAACTTCACCCCTACGGAACTCTCGCAGGCCGAAGTCAGCCAGCTTTACCACCCACCGGGCGTCCACCAGACAGTTGGAGGGTCGGAGCGCGCCGTGATATTGCAACGGAGACTCGTGGATGAAAATCATACCCTAGTATATTAACATAAATTTTTTTTGGTATTGATTCTAATAACATTTTTGGTGATGAATATTTATAAAAAGATGGTATTTTATGGTATCACTATAAGCACACAGTTATAATATATATGTGTGTGTTTTTCCTATAGACTAAATAATCAAATTATGGACGTTTCTTTTTAAAAATATTTAGTATAATTAAAACCAGTGATTATAGTTGATAAGCTAAGCTTTTTTGTTAGTTGTATATTTTTTATTATGCACAAATAAAAAAATCTTGTAGTACAACAAGATTAAGGTGTAGTTCAATTGTACATAAACGTTTAATCCCACTAGATTTTCCTTGTATCGTCTATATTAGGACATTTCTGGGTTACGACCTAGCCTCTAGTGTTCTTCCCGTCTAGTATTTGTTATACCTATGTCCAATTGGTTATACAGTTGCTTAAAAGATATAGTATACCTATACATATTTTCTCGGGCTGCATTGCTTTTAATATTCAAATATCAATTTAAATGGATTAAATATTCTTTAATACTAAGTATAGGCTGAGGTTGTCATATAAATGCTTAAAACAACACAAACAAACTACTTACTCATTAAATACTTCTATTTATCGCAAATAGATATGTAAGTATTTTAATTGTGCTTACAATAGTAGATACTAGATACATATGTTTAATATTCAAAGCACGTGTGGTATCTATGTTTGCATCATTTATCTAGAAATTTTAATAAACATCATAATTTATGCTAAACGTATGCCAACTGGCATTACATCGTATTGTACGTACATTCCGAGATTAGCTACTCTTAGCTTAAATGTTTTAAACAAAGACTTACAACGAGATACTGATACTATAGATTACAGCAAGATTTATTTTTAATATTTTGTGAAGAAATATATTATTGCAAATAATATATGTAGTAGGTACTCACCCTTATAATGTCACCAACAAGCGAGGCGATAAACATGTTATCTAGTTTAATATCTTCATTTTCTAATATATCCTACAAGATAAATGAATAATATTAATTTACAGATTGTGATTTATTAGATGTGATTAATTTAAGATTAAGATTTCAATTATGTAGAAAATATTTTATTACAAATAAATGTTTGATAACTACATTAACTAAAAACTAAATATACTTAGCAGTTTCATTAAAAATATACCTATGTCTTGTTATGAAGCTAGAATATAATAGTACCCATTAAACGTGAATATTATTTTTAGCGACACGCTGTAACCCGCAAACAGCAGGGTACGCAGAGGGAACCCGGTAGGTAGTATTAAGACATACCGTTCTCCATTTTCCGCCGAATTCTGAAGGCGTTACTTAATGAGTGGCGGAACAACGCCGCCCTTTTACGTCGACACTAGAGCGAAGAAAATGGAAATTTAAAATATTTCATTTCCTCGAGTGTGAATCGAACAACCTATCGCATTTACAGCCATACTTTGTGGCCACGACTGCCTCATACAATTGATTGCAAAAAGATTGCTAATTTAATAATAATGAATTACCTTAAGACTACCTCTAGTACAGTATTCGGAGAGAGCGCACACGTTAGGCGGTTCAATGCACGCGCCCACAAACCCATTCACGTTGTCGTGCTGTAAGTCGCGCATCTGTGACAACATACATACATACATACATACATACATACATACATACATACATACATACATACATACATACATACATACACCTCGTGAGTTGCGACTCTAGTCCATTGTAGAGCTACTGCGTGGGACTTAATCGGATAACATTGAAAAAAGAGCTTTTTCAACGCTTAAAAAAAAACTATGTAAGCTTTAGATTTATAATCTTTCTACGGGTACATCTCTATATGGGTCTCTCTACATACATAATGAATGTATGTTTCAACATTATGTATTAATTTATTATTATAAATATTTTACTACAGATAGGGTAACTTAATAAATATCATAAACCTATTTGTCTATGAATGTCTTGCTTCGAGTTTTAATTTTTATTTAACTTCATGCTCTATCCCGCAGGATAGGCAAAAGGAACTGAATTCTAGAAGTATTGCGTGTTGAATGCCAACTTGAAAACGCTGCAACGAAATCAAAATAATAAATATTTCAAGTGAGAATCGAACCCACAGTTTTCAAATATTTTATTTTTTTTCACCTACACATAATATTTAAATAGACACTATTGCTTGTGCAATATAATCATTTTAGTGTTTCATGGGCGGAGGCAGTGGGGACACGTGTGAGACTTCTTAGAATGGACGTGTTGCGGACGTTGATTATGGCCTATTAAGTACTACAAAACTGTTTTAAGATAATGTTTTTTAAATAATGAACATGGAAATAAAAAAAAAACTAAATAGGTACAGCAGTGATAGCAAAAATCAAATTACTGAAGAAATGTTAATTATGATTAATAACGAAATGGATGGGCTTATTTTACTATTTATAGTTTTTTATGTATAAAAAATACAGTTCAGAATTGTATTTTGTACATGTAAGGAAAATGATTTTTACAATCACTCTTCCAGGTAGTACTTTTCTCTATTTACTTTGCGTTATGATGGTAAAAATAATTGATAGTTTTAATTCATCGCATGACTGTCGCTTAATGAATTATTACCAATGTAAGATGAATCGAACTCAAGGTGAATCCCTATTGTTTGGATAACAATATTGTAAGAAAAACAAATAGGAGTGGAGGCTATTGTTTTATACGTTTTTATTGAGGTAGCTACACTGAATTTTCATATAAATCATGTGATAAATAACGTACGCAGCTGTGCCGATGTTAAATCTACGAGGACTTGTTTCTTTTAATAACTTTAGTCGTTGTTTCTAGTCACAACTGCTATTTAGAAAGTTTTCCTTTAAATGTTTTAACTTATTTTTTTAAATTGAACCACATTATTAACAAATGTTGCTTTCGGTTTTATAAGAAAATATATATTTTCGGAATATTCAAGATTTCAGTAGTGTTTTTTTATAAATAACACAATTGCTTATACGTTACATCACAAGCAAACAAAATTGGATGTCATACTGTAAAGTAATGATTTATTTATAATATTGATGTGGATTTTCAATACAATGGAAATTTTAGTAGAAGTTGTTTGAAGGCCTCGCAAAGAAGGTACGTAGAACGAATAATCTAAATCAATTGTAATATTATTTTATAAATTTATATTTTTATTACAAATTAATAATAAATAGTATGATACTAGGTGGAATTTTTATTTTATAAACAATAGTTACTTATTTACTAACAGCCTAATTTAAAACTCTTTGAATAATAATATTATTTACTACTTAACGCTTGACTGATTTTATTCCACAAAGGTCTCATTTTGTTCAAGAGCTTAGAAAAATAACGTAGTAAATTAATAAGATACATCACTTCGCGTCCCTACTCCCTACTCGGGCGATTTAATCAGCTTCGTCAGGCTAATGTACTCATATTTCAGTGTTAGTGAAGGACGCGATCTAGTAATTACGATAATCGGTTATTATTATTATATTTAATATCGTAACTGATCTGATCTAGACTGCTTAACAGTCTTTACATTTGAAAATAAGGTCTCGCTTAGGTAAGATAAATAAAGACTGAGATTCTACAATTCAACGCCACGCTACATTTTGTCTATTACAAATTAAAATATATCATTCCCCGATTGGGGATCGAACCCCACTATCGCTTTTGTAATCACTGCGCCATGACGGCCACAAACTTATGGAAAATGATAATTAACATGTATTAACCACGCAGTAACGTGTATAATATATGGGCAAATCATAAAGTCATATACCGATATATAATAACGATATACGCCGCAGGACTCGTTGTGAAATAGCTTAAAAAGGTCATCTGTTGATCTAAACAACAAATGTATGTACATCGCTGAGTACACAGCCTTGAGTGTGGTATGTCACTAAGTAATAACCATAACGAAAACGAAATAAACATATTGTTGTAATCGATTCATTTTACCGCTAAAATGATGATGATTCTATAATCGAATCATTTTAGCGGTAAATGATTCGATTATAAAAATCGAATTCGCGCATCATTATAATAAATGCTTAAAGCTTTTCTGTGATGAACAGTTTGTTGTTACCTTGGGCGTTAGTAAAGGTTTTATGAATGAGAATGATTTATCTCCATTTACTCAGTCGTCCTGGAGCTATTGTGAGAGGAAATTTCATGTTTTGCGAGTGATAGAGCTTTAATAGGCGTCGTTACTTTCAGTTCCTTTACCGAGGGATCCGGCGTTGCGAGGCTTAGGCGTAATACGCAGGATGTACCCTTTATAGCCCCTTTTATTAGGAATAGGTATATATCAACTATATTAGTTCCTTAGTTACTATATTTGGTAATGTTGGATGAATTTAACATTGTTTTATTTTCTTATTTATAAAATGACTAATCTTAATTCGAATATAAAAAATAATAAAGAAAACTCAAAAATATTTCCTTGTTTGAAAACATAAGTTATCTACCTACCTAAGTATACTTATCGTATATTTTATGAACCATTCATTTTGACTCAATTTACAGTAGACTGTACTCTCAGGTTATTCTTATTATGTAGAGTCTACTTGTTAGGTACTATTAGTATCAAAATTGTATGTACGTGATATGTATGTTTAAATAGTTTAAATATACCGTATTTATTTTAAAATTATTGTAAGAATAAAGTTTCTGCAATACACTTAATTTTTTACGTTATAGAGTTAATAATAGTTAAAATCATTAAATAGAATGGACATTTTCGCTGTTTAATTCAAGTTTTGTATAACATTAATATTAAGATAATTATTTTAATCGCTCGTAATACTTACTATTTTAAGTTCTTTCTTTATTTCTCTATTGATATCAATATGGCTTCTGCGAACTCGTTTTACTGCGAGCAGTCGCCCTCGGTAAAAGGCAACTTCAGTAAATATCGCAGAGTATCTAAAGTCCAGGTCGGGATTAGAACTGAGGGACACCTGGCTGGAACGAGCGCCCCCTGTACTGCCCTTCTCGTTCCCCGCACTATTAGAGTTCGTGTTTACACCCGCGCTGCTATCTTGCTGAAAAAAATTAGCTCTGACCAACTTGCCTGTACACTATATAATTATGCTTTTGTTTGCTATAATTAACAGAGAAAATGATAACTTTTATCTAGTTTAATATCGAAAGTTAAGATGAGAGGTTTTATTTCTTCTATCTACTAAGTACTCGTAGATAGTATGACTTGGTAAGCAGTTATCTTAAGTTAACTATTTTTAATTTTTAAAATAAAAATTGTATTCAAAGTTTATGTATTAAATTTCATGCATATAATAAAGTAAAGTTACTAACTTACAACTACCAAGAAAAATACATAGAGGAACAAAAAATGTTAAGGAAAGCAATATATAAAAACGTTCAAGGATTGAAATTGCTCTAAATTCCAACAATGTATCTAATGTTATTACAATACAAATACAGCCACTCAAGCACCAAAGAATTCATGCAAACAACATGTATAAGATGCGTTTACCTACTCAGTTTGTTGGTACGCTGGTCTTCATCTGGCAAGTGGAGGTCTCTGAAATCTATTTTCCAGAGCAAGGAATCTAATTCCTGTTCGTAGCGCCATCCCCGGTATAGCGCTAGGGCGGCCAGAGCTAGCAGCGCTAGAGTTCCCCCTGAAGCTCCAAGGGCCCAAGCACCCACGTGACCTACGATTTTACAACAATATATATTGATATGCATAATATATCAATTAAATATTTCATACTTATAATATGATGGATAATAATTTAATGTTTCAGTATAGTATAATTTAATTTTAGTTTTAAAATCTAAACATATACCTAAAGAACGATTCTAGGTAGTGCGTGCTTAAATCCTAATACGTTTAAATTAATTATATGTTTTTAAATAATTTGACAAACGAAAAATCTTGAGAGCTTAAAATATCACAAACTTTTTAATTACTATACATTTTATGCCAATATATAATTAACATAAATTAAGTGTGAGCTAAAACCAACACTATTGCAGTGAACACTAAAACTTCATAGCAAACTGAGTAGTTGAAGCGTATCTAGCTTCGGCTACAACTTTTTAAATCAACATTTCCAGCAAAAATTACTAGAGTTTTAATTATTTTAATAAACTTTAAAACTTAAATTATAATTTAAATTCGCTTCATGCTGTATCCCACATACAGTAGGGTAGGCAAAAGGAAGGTAGAAGTTAAGACAGTCCATTCCTCATTTTCAATTCTGAAGGCATTGCGTGTTGAGTGGCGGAACTCAACACCTCGCGTTGCCTCGGCGCCAAAACAAAGTAATGAAATCATGAATTTAAATAAAAAAATCATTTTATCCAGTCTTGATTGAACCCACAACCAGTCGTGTTTACAGTTACACACTTATGCCCCTGCTACGACTTGCCTTTCATCTGTTTTTTAATTTAAACTTACAATAAAATATTATTAGCCTTATAAATGTCCACTTGTTAATAGTGTAATTTATATTTTAAACAAAATATAATAAACAACGTAACACCGAATAACTAAGTAAGCCATTAGTCAATTTTTAATTAGCTTTCGCGTTTGTTTATTATGCCGTACACGACTGACAAGTTGATGTTGACTGCGGGCGTGGTAGTTCCATTTAGTGTAAAAATTAACACACAGCAGGATAATCCAAGAGAACCGAGTGTTAAGACACTCCATTCCCCATTTTCTATTTTCTTAAGGTTATACTAAATATCGATTTAGTGTAATTTAAACAAAATGGAAAAACACAATTGGATGTAAGAATTAAATAAAAACAAATGGTTGAATAACAGTATACTTAAAATGTCCATTGTCAGCGAGACAAGAAAAAGTTCAGGGCTTTTAATAAGCCTTTCAATTTATAAGTTGGATTCAGACGGGATCTTCGATGAAATAATAGAACGGATTCAGAGCTTGTAGTCATTTAATGGAAATAGAAAGAACTCGTTTCTATGCGTCTATCATTTAAGTGGATTTTTTTTATAAAATATTGAAAATTGGCAATTTTAAACAGGGTTTGTATAGCTTAAAAGATAACAAATTAAATTTTAAATAAAATAAAAATGCCAGTCAGAAGCCAGTGATGTACGAAGGCAAGTGTGCAAAGTTTGTAGGTTCAATTCCCACTCGAGGAAACGGTGGTTGAGGCAAAAGCGCGGAGTTGAGTTCCGCCACTCAAAACGTAATGCCTTCAGAATTCGGCGGAAAGTGGGAAGCGGAGTGTCTTAACACTAGGCTCCCTCTGCTTACTCTGCCACGTGCGGGATTCAGCATGAAGCTTGTGTTGTTTAATAAATTTAAATAAGCTACTTTGAACTTTGAACGTGTTACCAGAGATAAGTTTGATTGGATTGATAATACACTTAATACACCCCCCCCCCCCAGTTGGTCATGACTACAGAGATTTGATTTAGCTTATACTAAAGACGGTTGTTCCCAAGATTCTTAATCTGATGCCACTATGCCACTATATCAAAACCAAAAGGTTTACTTTACGTTTGTTTATCAAAGGATAGTTTATAGTGGTGTAATGAGTGATTTCTAGTATATTTATAATTTGTAGAGCATTCGGTATATTTACATATTGCTTATTGCGCCATAATCCACATTCTGGAGTACGTTAAGATTCTCCATTACGAAATTTTATATGTGTACACAAAATATAAATAGTTTTCAGTATGTTTACTGTAAGTCTAATATGTTTTATGTTCATACTGCGATAAGTAATTTTATATTGTTTTTAATAGCTTCACTCTGTATTGCGTATGTAGCAGGGTAGGCAGAGGGAGCTTAGTGTTGAGACACTCTGCTCCACACTTTTCGGCGAAATCTAGAGGCGTTTTGTCTCATGATTGCTATTCATGAATTTTCCTTTAGGTTGAATAAAAAAATTATAATCAAAAGATTTTCTTATATACATTGAAAGCTTTATGGTTTAAGTAGTGAATTATGTTACGTATATTATTAGGGTAAATTCCCTAAAAAGCTAAAGTACAAGTCGTGTTTAGTCATAGGAGGTATAGCGGGGGGTCGCAGTGGGGGTCGCGTGTGACCGATGGCTCGCTGCTACTAACACTTTATACGTTTTCGCAAGCAGGGTTGTTACTTGTTACTTGTGTTTTTATTTTGAATTCTCAAAAAAATCTATATGTTAAATATTTTAGGTAAAAAGCTAAAATTGAAATATTTAAATTGTATTGTTTATTTTATTTAAGAATGTAATAAGAATAATTTTATAACTGGGGCCGTGACAACCCTACTTACGACTTACTTCAACCCTGAATCTTGTACTTAATGTTATTCGACCGTTAACGTTTTTCACCCGTAACGGTAAGGCAGGGACTAGAGAAATGTGAATAATACATAATCTATTTTTTTTCTATTAAATCTTAAATTTGTATAAGATAATAATCATCTATAATTTTATTAATTGGAGCTTATTTTTTTGCCAGTAAATTGGTCTTAAAAGTAGTAAAATTTTGATGATTACTATCTAAAAATTTAAACTAGTTTTAAAGCATAATTTATATTATATCATACTTACTGACACATTTCTCTCCTCGAAATCCGCACGGAGGCTCGGAGAGTGGTACACGGCCTCCTGGCCATTTGATATCTCGGAGGAGTCGTAATTCCTGTGTAACGAGTAGATGGACTAATTAGAATATGTTTATTAAATTTATGTAAGAAATGTTTTTTTCTTCTTTTCTAAGTAATTAAAATATAAAAAACCAACAATCCCCGCAAGAAACGCTACCGCTAGACAATTTCCAACTGCACACAACAACAAGGCATCTACGGTATATGAATTTACATTATACCTATAGTAAATAATAAAATTACTACGTTTAAATGAAATTATATAATAACTCTATTATAGTTTTATTGTGGGAGAGATCGCTATTTGGAGCGAGCGCTTTGAAAAATTTTCTCTATTAAAAAGACCAATAGTCACGGCTATATTGCTTGAGAGATTGTGAACAAAGCCATAGAGCCACACTATCACTTTAAATTTATTATTAACATTTTAAAATCAAGTTATTTATTATAATGAATATTATGATAACAAATATTTTTTGTAATAATTATTATATTTAGTTGCAAAAAAGCAATTTTGAACAATACGTATAAGTATAAGAATATAAAGCGTTATAAATTCATACTTCAAAGGAATAATTTTGTAGATAAATAAATATATTTAAGAAACAAAAAATAAATTATGTTATCAAGGAACATTATATTAGACACACTTGACATCTTTAGAGATCCATAATGTCTGACATTATTTCCGTTTTCGCAAAAGGACGTAAGCCATTCAGATGATGGTCTTTGGAAACGATTTACCTTTTGTACCGTAAAGTATGTGGCTTATCGGCCCTGCATTCCCAAAAAATATATATGAAAAGTAAATTACGTTACCGGAGCAACTTTGTGTAGAACAGCGAGTGGGTAGAGTCCCGGGGAGCGCGCCGGGTCCATTGATAGAAGCGTATAATTTCCTTCAGCGTCGCCATTTTCATCCATGTGTACCCAATACCTGGTGTAATATATAAAATCTGCATTTAATATAAAAAGACGACTTTACATTAACTAAATAATAAATATAATTAATTCAAAATTTAAATTATGTTTTTATGTATGAAATTTATTTTAAGACATTTACAAAAGTAAAAAAAGTGTAAAGATAATTGAATTTCATAAATATTTTATAAAAACCAATAAATTGTCATTATCTCTACGAACCACCCGTTCCTCAACGGTATCGAATGTTAAAGATCAAAACAAACATCAAAACAATAATTCTAATCTCGTTGAAGCTTCGATTAGTATTCATCAGTTTGAAATTCTTATTTACCATATGTTTCCGTTCCGTTATGATTTTATTTATCGTGATGTTGATATGTTTATTGACACAATGTCATGCTAACTTATAGAGCAATATTTGGACTTAGAAGTTATTTGCGAAGTTTACTAATGATTCACCAAAATGTTCTGTAACTTTTAACGTGACCTTTGTATATCTGTGATACGTACCTACCGTACTCATTTGATATGAATTATAAGTGTTATATCGTTCGTATCGTGTGTTTAAAATTAAACACAACAAAATTAACGTCATTAGTAATATAATTTGGAATTTTCGAAATCGGTGTTAGAGTAAAATGAATTTTAAATTACAGATAAATATTAATAAAATTTAAACCATACGAATTTACTTCAAATTAAATAATAAAAAAATGACGGATAGAAAAAATACAAAAATATTTTGTCTCCTACCACATATAAATTACTATTCTATTAGGTATTATTGTACATAATTGAAACGTACATTTAACATATAAAACATATTTGAATACTATAACGATTCAAAGTATAAATTATATTAATTAGAAGAGTCTTACATTGCAAATGTAAACATATTGTAATGTTCCGTCGAGGTTTAGTTAACCGCTTGTGATATATATCTAGTATTTACTGCCAGAACAGTAATTAATGTTTCCGTTGAATTAATCTCCAACCGTAAAACAGGTCATTACCATTTTCATGCTGATATACGAGTATTTACTACGTGTTTGCTTTAATTAAGAATCCTCTCTTTCAGTATTATATAGCCATGAATTATAAGAAAATCGTATTATAATAAATTATCCTAAGCCGGTTTTATATAATAATTCAGAGAACAAAAGAAAAATTCGATAAATTTATCCTTACTTTCTTTAACATTTATGTGATTTCTAGGCGGATTTTTCATACATCTATACATATCAATTTTATTCAATTAAAACTGTCAATGTGGAATTTTGACAAAATTTACGACAGTCTAGTCTGCTAGTGGAACAGTATAGCGGTTTGAGTATACGCTACAAGCATACTAAGGTGTTGTGTGGTACGTGTTATATAATAAACACGACGCGTCAAGTTTATTAGCGACATGTGGGCCACGGTAGTGCCTTAGAATGCGAACTGTCCTTCTTTAGATATATTTGAAATGTTCTTTTAACTCTCTTATATCTAAATTAATATCAGTTAGAAACAACAAACAAACAAACAACAACAACAACAACAACAAAAATATAAATCAAAAATATATTATTAACAATAGCATTTTTTTTTATGTCATTCCGTTGACTATAGTTAATGTGTTTTTTATACGCAGACCACCCTTGTCGATTACGGCGTTCAAGCTCCCACGCTATATTGTGTTGACGACAGCGACATGTAAAAGGTATTTATTTAAGGTTATTAATTTTCCATTATGTAAATACGCCCACTGAGTTTCATTAGAAATCAAATGTTACTTTCGTCTCAAGCTTTTTAAGACTCATGCTGTTGTAACTTGTCTCAATTTCATATTGTAAACGATCCAAAGTCAACAGATGTTCTTATTATTTAAGTTTACTAGTTACTCTGTCCTGCATTTCCTAATTATTAAATTAACCTTACACAATACTTTTAAACCAATATTCATATTATAACCAATTTTGCCCATTTCATCAAATTAATAATATAGGGCTGGAATGAAAAAAAAAACCCAGTACTTACCCCATAACACTGCGATATGTTGTATTGCGCATCCTCATGGCTATCGCTCTACCGTCCCGAGGACCCTCTCCCGTGCGGAGCACGTCAGCCAATGCTCGTGCGTATACCCAGACGGCATCATGCAGCCACGCTGCTTCTACCGGAATCTAAGAACAACTTTTTTATCACGACCAGAAACCAGATTGCAGAAACGAAAATATTAATCCTCAAACCTCGAGTGGGAATCGAAACTGTCGCTTGTGCGCCACTACTGGGCTCATAAAAACAATTATGCTTAGAAATAATTCATTAATAAAATATTGCGTGTATTATATTGTAAAACAGTATCATTAAAATAATATCAGTTTAAACTCGAAATATTCTGTTTACCAATTTCAATAATATTTCTTCTAAACCTCAGTTCACCTCCTCTCTCAACTCTCAACCTCCTCTTTTTCTAAACAGTCACCGAAAAAAATATTATAAATTATAAAAATTCGAAAGTAATTTAACCTAAAACTCGATATTATGATGAAACTTGGAAACATTTTTAATTGAATTCAATATATTAATTATATGAATGCACGCATGTTTAATTATGTAATTGTTATCTTTTTAGCACTGGTAATTGAGTAATAAAGAACGGACATTGGCCGCCTACGTGTATGCATTGACATTTTTATATTATTTATTTATTAAGCTTCACGCTGTATCTCGCATACAGTAGGATAGGCAGAGGAAACCTAGTGTTAAGACACTCCGTTCCCCACTTTCCCCCGAATTCTGGAGGCTTTGTGTGTTGAGTGGTGGAACTCAACGCCACGCTTTGCCTCGACACTAGAGCGAAGAAATAGAAATATAATTTTCCATAAATTTTAATTTGTTGAGTTAGTATATAAGTATATAATTTCAATAATTAATTATAAAACATTATCCGAAGAACATATTCAGTTGTAAAGCCAGTCGTAAAAAGAATTTGTAAATTACCCTAATAACCATTTACGTATCGAGGGCAGTCGTCATCGCTATCAGCTATCCGGTTTAACAGATAACACTAAAACCAGCAAAAAAGATCGTAGGCAATTCTCTAAGTAGGCAATTCGAACATAATACTTCCACTCTTTATAACTTCCCGGATTCTAATATTTTTTGTTGTGTTATAAACAAATAAACATAAGTATGTCTAATTGTATATATTAGAGCTGACTAATGTCTCAATATGAAAAAGTAAGTAAAATTATCTTTTAAAACTCTATAAGTATGTTAAAACGATAATTCTCTGAATATAAATGTGTCGAATTAAAAACTGGTTTTAAAGCCGACAATCATAAAATTTAATTAAAATTATTTTTTCATGAACTCATAATGTTTTTAACTGAAGTTTTACTTTACTTATATTTTTTTAATATTCCACTTCTTAATATTAATTAACCTATAAGGTAAAGAGAAACGAATGGAATTGTTATCTTTTATATTACTTTTAATGTAATCAAATAAAATGTATTTATAGTACCTATAGTATTTAGATAAATATATATTGAGAAAGTAATTTAAACAGAGGACGAAAAATAACGAAGAAAAATACGATTCACTATAGAATATTTTAAACTTTAGGTAATTAATACGAATTTAACGACTTTATTTGAATATTTAAATATTCAAACAAGCACTTTCCAAAATACAAGTTAAAAACTGAAAAATCCAACTGAAGTAAAATATTGTTTTGTTCATTCAATGTCACTCACCACTTTCCCTCCACCTAGTGCGAGAAGAGGGTTTGTATAGTTGAAGGGCGGCATTTGCAGTCGTCTATTGACTTCCTTCGCGAATACAGGATATGAAGGCGCAGGCGAAGGGGCCACGGCGAGATACGATCGGAAAGCATTTGGTACTCTCGGGCCCGGCTCTTTGCGGAGCGGGCCCGAGAGGTATCGAATCGCCTCCTCTGGTTCATACTTGTCAACATCTACCCCGATGGCAGCGTATTCCCCTAAAAATACAAATTCAAATTTAATATATCCTTTTTTAAATAGAAATTTGCAGTATATACATGTAGCACTCAGTGGCGGACTAAGGGGGGGCGGCGGGCGCGGTCCGCCCCGGACTTCGGGTCCTGGGGGGCCTCCAAATGGTGCTAATTCCCTTGATCAAATCCTAAATAAACCTACGCATAGTATCTACTTAAGAGAAAGTTTGAGGTTGGAGGGGGCCTCCAATAAACAAGTAAGCAAATAAGTACAAGGATTAGTACAGCCTGTACCGGTAGTTTACATTATATTAATTAAAATTACTTTTATCTTTCTAATGTAAATCATTTAGTTTGCATGTGGTTCCAGTTTCGTAGTTTTGTACTTCAAGTTCCTAGGGCCTACAGACCGACGTCATTTTATAAAAGTTAGCGTACTCACTAACCTGAAAGTGGGGCCCTTCTAGAAGTGGCGCAAAATAAAGGTACATCTCTGTCTGGGAGAATGATTGAGCCATCGGATCGGTTTGGGTGCTTATGAGGGGTCTTTAGTCCATAAATAATATATGTAAAATTATAACGTACTTTTATAAAATATCAAAGAGGTTTTGGAAGTCAAATGGCAGTTGCTCCATTTAAAAACTGCCATCTGCTGCCAATATAGAACGCAACAACGTGTCAAGTACGAACACTGCTTAAAACGTTAGTACCCAGACTGAAACTCCGCTTTGCAACGTGGAATATTGGCTCTTTAACTGGACGATGCGAGTACATCTAGAGTACTCGCAGATGTACTTATAAGACTTCCACTGGGTCCACTGTGCTTTCCTCTAGGAAGCTTGCTGGAAGGGCAATAAGTTCCGCAATAGCGGACAGGGTTACCGGCTTATATATACCGGGTGGGTGACCCGGTATATATAAGTCGGTAAAAAAGGTGTGGCAGTAGTAGAGCTTCAAACTGGCTTCTTGAAGCTGATAGTCGCTGCAATAGCTTGATGCGTATAAGGGTGCTGATTGAAGGCGTAACTATACACTAAATTAGAGCCTATGCGCCGCAGGCCGGCTGTAGCGTGTCCAAAAAAGACTTATTCTGAAAACAGAATGAAGAGGTTCCACTTGCTATACCGTCTACCGAAATGGTTGATTGTTATTGGGGAAGACTTGAACGGTCACGTCGGTAAGGCTGCTTAGCCGTACGAACGTGTACACGGGAGTTTTAGATACGGTCTACGTAATGCAGAGGGAGAAAATATTCTGAGAACCTATATCGCGTCTGATGGCCAGATCACATCGCGAATACGTTCTTCCAAAAGAACCCTCAGAACCTTAGTACGTATACGTTAGATCCTACACAACTCAAATTGACTACTTATTGTTCAGACGGTATCATATGAGCAGAGTTACTAACTGTAAAGTAATTCGGCCTGTTTGCCCAACATCGTCTTCTTCTGGACTTTAACATCACCCCGAAGAAAAAAGTAGCCGAGAAACGTAAGCCTCGGATCAAGTGGTGGTAGCCGAATGGACTGATGCAGACTGACTTCCTAGCAGAGGTGACGGCTGATATACAAGAGCATAGTTCTTATTTTATATGGCAGTGAATGCTAGCCAGCACTATCTCGGCACATTCAGGAGATTTACGTCGCGAAAATGAAGATGGTAAGGTGGATGCCAACGCCGAAGAAAGCGCTCGTTGGATGTTGTGATGCAGGACATGAGAGACAATGGACTCACCACCGAGGCACTTAAGACCGTGCAAAATGGAGCAGGCTGAGTAGGAAGGCAGACCGTGGAAATAGCCGGGATTATGAAGAAGAAGAAGTATAGCGTATTTTGTCCCAATTTTAAACAATCTTTAGGACGACTGGCAAGAGTAAAGCCTACGTAAAGGGTTTGGTTATAATATATTTTTTTTACATTTTTCTCAAAAACATATTTAAATATGAGCGTTTTTACTTTAACATAGGTGAGCGTGTACCTTAAATTGGCGCTATCTTTGAAAGAGCCTCACTTTCAGGTTACACTCGCACATACATACACATACACTCTTACCTACTTATTAGACTATTAATCTTCAAACTTTCAGTTTTACTAAAATGACGTAGGTCTGAAGTAGTTAAGTTTGAAGATTATTATAAATTTTATAAAGCAGTGAATTCTGTTGAAAAAGTTGATAATGGCCTAGGGGGTGTTGAGGCTCTATTATTATTATCTCCTTTTGCACCTGGCAACGACCATGTAGAACTACCGGTAGCGTCACTCTCGGTCCCATATTGTCGTAAGCAGATTTCAAAAAACAAGTCCTACTTCGCTTTGGCAAAGTTGCCCCACCACCTAATAAATCCGGAAACTTCTCATTATGTCCAGTCACTTGAACTGATATAAATATATTACCGTATGGTGCTGGTATTGCAAACTCTGCTGGTGGCGGAGGAAACACACCCGAAGGACCCCGTTATTTGTACTCGTACTTTGACGTAGGTCTAGGTTTATTTTATACGCGGAACTAATATTACTACAGCGTGTGAACTAGCTCATGATGATAAATTATTATCTATATTGGAACTAAGCTTATGATGGAAGCTTCAGAAGACGCTCTGGCTGTAGTACTAGATAATCTGGTAGAAATTTACAATGAATTTGAGAATCAGGTTTTACATCTAGAGCAGATGATCTGCCTCCACCTGTACCTATCTATCAAATGATAGTAATAGAGAATATCAGTGTTCGTACTATTCTTATTTTGGTTTTGATACAAAGTCCTCTTTTCTTCCATAAGTAATTTAGACAGATCATAGCTTCTTTTGTTATAGCACTGCAGCAATTCTACATGAGATGCAAATAATATTAATTCCGTTAATTTTTATCATTAAAATTAGCCACTCTCGGCTTTGTCTACTTGAACTACATAAATATTATAATCTGAATTTCAATTTCTAATAATAATATAATTTTAAATATCGTGGAGGAATGTGAAGAAAGTTTCCAGGAAGCTAGACAGCTGTGATACAGAAAATAGAAATATTGAAATGTGTTGGCAGAACATTAAAAGTAGGGATAGATTTTTAAGAAAAGAGGCTTTAGCAAAAAGCGCCATAAATGGTAGGATGATGAAATGAAAAGCTGTCAGTTTGATTAGCGTGGCTTAGTAAGTTTTATGGTAAAATATTAGAAAGAAGAATGCAAAGAGATCTCCAAGGGTGATTCGGAAAGGTCCAATGAGGTTTTAAGGCTGGAAGCGGGTTCATCTATCAGATCTTTTCCGTTCGCATGTTTACAGAAAAATTGTTGGTATAAGCCAAAAAAAACTGTTGTTTTGTGAACTTGGAAAAAGGAAAAGTAGGAGCTAGCGTGCCCCTGTGGTTGGACATGCAATCAGGTATTAAAGGAGATTGCGCCATTTCGGCTTAGTTGTCCAATAAGTATTTGGGTAGCTAGAAAAGGTTGATGCAGTGAACGTGGTGAAAATGTTAAGCAGAGATCGCAGCATTTGGCGCTCCATTCTCTCTCGCTACCCCACCAAGGATAAAGCTTAAAAATAACCGTAATATATTATATTTACTTTTACCTGAATCTAATAGTTTCATTGCATCCAAAGCTTGCATTAGCCCTATATGGTCATGATAATATCCAATGGATACATAAACTGAAAAAAAAGGCTTTAATAAGATTTTTCAAAAAGAGGTAAATTGGAATTTAAAAGATCAACTTAACTTACTCCTAGTATCTTTATAAGTTTCTCGTACTATGTCCAAAAAAGGATTGCGCGTAATGTTTTCTAGTATATCGCCATAGTAATAAGGCTGTCTGTAGACTTGGACGGTGCGAATCGAAATCTTTTTCTCATTAGCAGCTGTCATGATAGCGTACGCCAGTCGAGAAAAGTCATGATTTGGCGCTTTCAAATATATGATGGCAATCTGTTCAAATAGTATCGCATTAAAACAAATTAAATAAGAAAAAAATATTTTAAAGTATGAAATTAATTTTAAAAATTTGACATAATGTATATGATTACATGCATGAAATTAAAATGCGTGAGCACGGCGACAACCGAACGCGAGATGTCGATGTCCGAAGGCCGAGTGCGCGCGAACGTGGCATACACACGCTTGTTGGAGCTCGCGACGTCCCTGCAGTACTGGAACAATATTCGTCTATAATACTGTGGTGTTCATAATTTCTTAATTAATTAAAATAATTAAAGTTTTATCATATAATACATATATTCTGCAAGGGATATGGAAAAAATTGCAATTATTCTCACAGTAACTTAGCCAATTCTAATTATTAACTGGTTTAATTGCATCAATTATAATAGCAGAATCTTCAATAATACCTAGCGTATTGGTATTACGTTAGTATTCTGCAATAATTTATGCAATTTGTATATACGAGTATGTGAACTACAATTCTGAAAATTTTATTACTTTATCATTATTTATAATTTACGAGGGTGGAATGGAAAAATGTTTGTAACTCAGATTGTATCTTAGCTGTAAACATAAATAACATGCTGGCACAAAAGCTACTTTTAACAGAAATAAATTGCAAATTAGATTGCTTTCTTAGATTCCTATAAAATAAAATAAGGTTTATATTTTGCGAATTGCGACATGTTTTTGCTTTAATTCAAAATGAAAAGTGCTAATGAATAATACGTACGTAGCTTATCATAGGTAAATTAAATGCAGCAGCCATGCGACCCTCGTGAACACACGTCTCCTGCGGACCGATAAACGCTGATACGTTTGCTGCCCATAAAGAAGCGACCTGATGACAAAATAGATAATTATATAATTAATATGAATCTCTATGTCTTTCCTGCTGGCTTGAACTCTATCATTAGGTCGAATCAAATTGTCTCTAGACAGAAGAGCAGCTAAAAATATAATTTTAGTATCAAAGTAATTTATAACTGTCTTAATAAAGAAAATATTATCAAAATCTTATTTGTTTATACTTAACAATTATCGATTAAGATCGTTTTCGATGTGACCGTTATACCAGAGTGAAGAAACGAAAATAATTCATTCCCCTGTAAGAAAATCGAATCCATATCTACCTGTGGCGCCATATGAGGAAGACAAGCTCGATATTTATTTACATTAAATCACCATACGAGTCATATAAGTTGCTTTAAAAACACGATTACAAAGATACATTATTAACTTTTATGTTTCATAAGTGACAAAATATATTGGAGCTGGCAGCTTTTATGTTGTAAGAGGCAAATTAAAGAGACGTCAAAAGTGCCGCAGGCTTCGATTCGGTAATAAATTCAAAAAGCCTTATCATCTGAATTCTTAACCTTCATGATTCATTGAATAGCAACTTTCAAGTGCCGACCTAGCTTGTCTTTTTCATGGTTTGAATACCATTGCGAAGATATCATCATAAATAAAATTGTAATAATATTGTACAAATATCTATTTGGATCCATTATCTGATTTCACTGTTTATGTTATAAATGGATTATTTAGATTACCCCATCCAACATGGAACGGACACGGAATGTTTCTAAAATGATCGGAAAGTGAAGAGTTTAGTCTTTGCTTAGCTTGTTTATCGCGAGAAATTCATAAAGGTAAAAGTAGAAAAAATATATAAAGTTAAATATATTACATTATTAATATACACCTACATTGTGCAAATTATGATTTGGCACTTAAATTTTGTTAATGTCTGACATCACCACGGTTATCACACACATACATCACCAATGTCTGACATACATGAAAATAGTTAAGTATCGAAATGGTTCTATCGAATCATATCTGTCGTAAAATTTCCCTATTCACCATACAACTCTCATTACTTTTAGTAAAACTGTCTTATCAGAAGTGGCAAGGGTAAAGCTTTTAAGATTGTGTCTACCTACTACCTATAGGTAAAGGATTGAAATAGCTAAATTCAAAAATATTATTTATATCACATATATATTTTGAAGCTAGGAGTCTTTTTCAAAAAAAATGGTTAAAACTGGGATAGATACCCCATCATAACTAAGGAGTATTTTCGAAATATTATTAAATTACATATACTTATTGGAATTTACATGTAATGTTTTTTTTTTTTTTTTTTTCTTTTTATTTAAGAGCTTTGTCGTGACAACGACCATGCCGCCCTGTTTGGTTAACATTCTAATTAATATTAGTCACAATCAATTATTTTTATTCTGAACTATATACAATATTTTTTTTCCTAACACAGAGTCTGGTACTGCTAAAGCACTATTACATGCTCCTATATCATTGTAGAAATCTCTACATGTAATGTTCTAAATTAATAAAAATACCTGTCGTATTGAAACCTCTTCCTGCCCATAAGTTTCGGCAACGACGAAATCTAATGAGTGCCCTATTGGTCCCAGTAGTTTTTCATTCACTTCATCTACCGCCATAGATATTGCACCTGAAAAAAAAAATCACTATTAATACTATGCTTTGGGTTAGCAAATATGTATAATATATATAATATACGTATTATCGTTCCTAATATAAAAAAAACTTTAAATAATGATTATTTCAATTCCCTTCTATAGTAGATAAAAGATGATGTAAATAATTTGAACCATAATCATTATGTTCAATGATTTCAATAATTTCAATGGTAGCATATATTTCACCATTAATTTAAACAAGACATTCTATTTTATGATATATCCATAATTACTAAAAATAATGTATAAAAATAGCAATTATTTGGGAATTTTACTATTTTATATTGATACTTAATTATAGTTACCTGATATAACTCTTCCTGGTTTGGGATAATTTAAGTCACCCGGCCGCCTTTGTGAGCCAGTTAGATATCCGAGAGTGAACTTTTCACCCAGAGTAGTATCCATGGCGACTATTAATATACACCAACACCAGTTCCACTGTGAATAAAAATAAGAGTGGAAAACATTTTTTTAGCTTCATCATAATACTAAATTTAAAAGGGGAGATAAAGAACAAGACTTAACATTTATAAATCTCCACGCTGTATTCCGCTAATAGCAGTTTAGGTTAAAGTGTTGGCACACTCCGTTCCGAATTTATGGACAATTTTTTGAGACATTTTATGTTAAGTGTCGGAACTCAACTCCGTGTTTTGTCTTGTTACCAGGGCGAGATAATGGAAATATTAAATAAGTAATTAAATGGGCATTGAACGTAACTATATAAGTTTAAAATAAACGCTCATATTTTAAAATATTTTAAAAAATGACGTTCAGGACATTTAGTTTGTGAAAATATATCACATAAATGATAATTGTAATTCTTGTTTAAGTCAAAATTAAAATATAAGAATGAACAATGTAAAACGGAAGAAGTTCTAATTTAAATTGTTTTCAGTCGCCAACTGTTCCGCACACGTGCTCCTAACATTTTTCCGATATTGCCTGGTCGTAAAATGCTTTGAAGTGCAGATAACTATGGCTTTAAAACACACACTCTTAGTTTGAAATAGAACATCGTTTATATACAGCGATCTAGGGTAATGCATAATATTTTTAAAATTACATATAAATAATATGACAAATACTTAGAAAGACCTAAAATAAACATTTAGCAAATTGAACATCGAGAAAACATTTTATTCTATAACAATAACGAAAAAATATATGTATCTCTTTAGAAATAACCATGCAACTTTTTTTTATTATTGCCATTCACTCTTGAACGTAGACCTCCCTCATAGACGATAGCATATTAAAAATATTCTGTAAGAAAATTTTACATACGACACTAAATATTCATTTTTTAATATAAGTGTCTTGATTTAACAACGCGCTGATACTTTCAATCAGCTTAGAAATTATATTGAAAAGCTTATACTTTTACGTTAATTATAACGTGGACAGCACAAACGAAATTGCTCTTCGGACTCCTTACGCAATGAAAGTTTTAAGGAGAACAACCAAACTTGTTCACTTGTGACAGGTTCAAGATTATAAAACTGTACATTCAACTCGATTTGTATTGTGAAAGTGGACATCCCTCACGTCGGTAATTATAGCTCTCAGCCACACATGACGCTTGTTCGTATACCATAAGTTAATGCGATGAAATTGAAATAAATATTTACATTTCAAGAGTAATTCAGATCAGCTACTTGATATTAGAAAAATGCTCAATGCTTTTGAAATTCTATTTAATATAAATACGATTTTTTTATTGGTAGTACACGTGTATTTCGACTACATCAAACGTCTTTACGAATATATCTACGAAAGAAATCATAATCCTTTTCCAAGAGATCGTCTTGGCGCAGCGGCACAAGGATGTGACTGTAACGCGACGATTGCAGGTTCGATCCCCACTCGAGGAAATGAAATATTTATTCACGTTTATATTTCCATTCCTTCACTCTGGTGTCGAGGCAAAGCGCTGCTTTGAGTTCTGCCACTCGATACGCAAAACCGCCAGAATTTTGCAGAAAGTGGGGAACGGTGTGTCTAACTAAACACTAGGTTCCCTCTGCCTACTACACTAGGGAACCTAGTGTTTAGTACAAAATAATTTTACTGTTTGTTTTTGTATAAAATAGCAACATTTAGGACACTGTCAGTCCGCACTAGACTGAGGACATTTTGTACAATATATAGTTAAAAATAACATCAGTGGGAGATATTTATATAACTATGACCGGGTTAAGTCAACGTTTTATAAAATAGGGTCTTGAGTTTGCAACATTGCGTTGTTTTAAACCAATTAAATATCAAACAACATAGTTTAAGTATGATTTAAGGTCAAAGAAATTTATATTGTTATAATCGATCCATCTTAGAATTTAGACACAAATATTGCTTAAGCTAGCTCGAGGAAAATGGTTGTCTTCGATAAAGTTTTCTTTCATTAGCCACCATCTACAATTTTTTTTATTGACAATTTATGTAAAATAGATACATATATAAAATCTGTTGTAATATTTGTAATATTGAGCCAATTTAAAGATTAGTGAAATCATACTATCATATTAATATAAAATTTATTAAGGTTTGCTACTAGCAATAAAAAATATGGTTGCTATTAAGGACGTAAACATTTTTCTTATCGCAACAAAAAACGAATGACCAAATTTCTTTGTAATAAGTATATCACAATATCTCTGATTTTCTCTGGCTACCGAGTGGTGCTACTGTGGTATTATAAAGAAACATCACTTTTAAGGATCAGTATCAATCTCTGCACAAAGTTAAAATAAATGTTAATGAATCTTGCAATTTATACAAATGTTATAGATGGTACATAATATAGTCTACATACCATTTGAAAGAAAAACAAACTAAAAAATTTGATTAATATTAAATTTCATTAAAATGATATTTATAAAAAAATATTTCAAGGTAATAAGTACCACTAACGTGAAATATCACGAATAAGTAATTTAGATTAATGTTACTATAATTTTTTTTAGCTGCTGCTTATTTTTATGAATTCACAGGCAAAAATTAATAATAATTAAAATAATTAAAAATAATAATTTAACTAAAAAATATTATCCATTTATTGCGATATTACGGCGAGTATCTACCTACACACACACTTGTATAGAAACAATGAGTAATCAACGTTGTTTTCCTCTCTTATTATTTCAATTTGGAGGACTAATCTCGATGTCGTTTTCCAATAATAATCGAAGAGGTCGATAAGAGTTAATGTAATAGATAGTGCAACGGAATGGCTGCGGCATTGACATAGTTGCTGCGTCACTGCGACTACAGCCGGGCGAGAAATGTATTCGTACGCGTCAGAAACACAAACCCCCCTTTTTCCACCTACATGGAATTAATTGTATGAAATGGAAAAAACATGAGAAGGGATACAATATACCAAAGAAGGGGAAAGGGATGTTCTCTAAAATTTAAAAGTTTTTTAATCAATAATTAGGTACATAATTTTTTAACTATAAATTTAGAATATATTTTATTTTAGCTTCACCTGTACCCCGCATATCGTAAGCAGAGGGAACCCAGCGTTGAGACATTTCGTGTTGAGAGGTGGAACTCAAAGCCATGCTGTCTTGTTACTAGAACGAGGAAATGAAAATATTTAATGCATCATTTCCCCGAGTGGGAATCGAACCAATAACCTTCGCGTGCCATTGGTTTAATATAATATTTTAAGCTACAATAATCATTTCGTATTTTGTTCAAACTGAAGTAATTTCCTACAGTAATTAAATGGATCCCATTAGATGATTGTAAATAATTTATTAGACAATTTGCACACTTAAGAGACATTTGTATTCATGGCGAGTGGACCCGCACTGAGCAGAGGTTTGAACCCACATCAATAAAACGGCGTTGATCCCGGCGCCCGCGCAACCTTCTTACCAAGCCTGCGCCTGATACATATTAATGTTGCCTTAAAAGCTTTCGTTTGTGTGCGTTTGTAGAAAAAATCTAAGTAAAATAATTTTCATTATGTACGCTTATTTTTTAATTCGTTAGAGCTTTACGAAATGCAATTTTAGCCAAAACTTTTGGATTTATCTGCGAGTGACGGATAAATTTATCATAACAACATTTATAGATAAACATTATAATTTATGTAATATAATTTGTACGTGATTTATATGTAATTATTCATCATTATTCTGATTATTTTATTTTCTTACATCATAATGCATCGTGGCATAGGGGCAAATAGCGTGTGACTGTAAGCGCGACAGTTGTAGGTTCGATTCTCACTCGGGAAAATGGAATATTTAATATTTTCCCTCCCTCTGGTAACGAGGAAAAACGCGGCCTAGAGTTCCCCCACTCAACACGTAATGTCTCGAAAATTGAGCATAAAGTGGGTAACAGAGTGTCTTACCACTAGGCGATACAGTGTGAAGCTAAACAATGAAAAATGGATAGCTACTATTATAATGAAAACTTAATAACTAAAAATCAATACTTGTGACATTATAATTAAGCTTTTATAAAAGCTTAATTCTAATAGTCGTAGTAGTCTTTTAATTAATGTGTTGGTAATATTTTAAAAAGTAATATGGTACCTAGGCTATTAATTATATATAAAATTACTCTTTTGTGTAAACAAACGTAGACTAACAGACACATAGAGAGAGAGAGGGAGAGTATATTCTGTCTAAATTGAGTCTTCTAACATAAACATACACAAAATGCCAGGAAGCTTCAAAGAATGCCAGGAAGATAGAACATTGAATTTTCGTTTTATCAAAAAATAAACGAATAAAACATAAAAAAATATACTCGTTACATACGAGTTTCAAGCTTTTAGAGTGCAATTCTTACTAAAGATAATATGTATTTGCTTTTAATATTTAATTTTTTAATATTTATCTTTCAATCTATATATTTTTGAAAGCTAAGTAGATTTTATATATTTGAAACTGCGGAAGTCTTTTTAATTTACGAAAGCAACCGATATCATAAATAGGAATCAAAAAATGACGATTATAGAGAAAATTGTAAAGTACCGTTTAAATATACAACTTAGTAATTTACAGTTGCAGTGTAAAACAAACATGTCAAATTACATTTTTGCTTCTAAATGCAAATAAGATCAGCGTTTATTTTACTTACCAAAAGCCACCTTGGTTTTTTCATGATTCTTTGGAGGTACCGTTGCGAAACACTCATTGATGACAAATATAACACATATTAACACAGTTTAAATTTATTTCATTAACTTTATCAAAATATTACTCGAATTATTTACGCGCCATGATGCCAAGTTTCCCGCGCTCGGCACAGCTGTTAGCGGACAACGTTCGTGAAACGGTGACGCTTACGGACTGAGTTCGACTTGCGACTTGCGAGTGTGACTTCGACTCACATAATGTCTTCTGATATGAATACAAATATAGTAAAATTATTTTTATGAATAAAAATATTATTTGTATAATACTTTATAATACCTGTAAATTTAACTTTATAAATAAATTCGACATTAAATTATTTAATCTTCTATATTATATACTGCTCATCATCGAGTTACATCGAACAGCATTCTTAACTAAAGTCAGTATCAGCCTGAAACATAGAGTCGCCAAACTATAAGTGTTACTGTAATCTTTGTAATTTTGTTTCAATAATAACCACTGGAATATGGAATTAAGTCGTCCTAAAATAACAGAAGGTGTTGTGCATAAACTTTAAAGTATCCTAAACGTTACCAGTTCCTATGTAGGTATGATTGGTATGGAGTATCTTGATATATATATATATAATTTTTATGCGTAATCTTTTAGAACATTATGTAATTATTACAAAATTACGAAGAATTGTTATGTTCATTATCGTTGAATTCAAAAGTGATAGATAAATGAAATTTAAATTATTTCACTATAGCACTGGAAACTTGAAAATGCTATTATTAGGAACTACTGAAAATTTACTCTATCACTTATATTTAGCCATCACTATCCTCTGCTTCTCAGACGAGGTTTTTGTCAATTATTTTAATATATTTTATAAATATAAAGTACCTATAGGTAGTATACTTACTTAATTCTTAAAAAAACGATGTCTTTTAAAACGTTACGAAATGTCTATACCTGTAGATAGGTACTGCTTATGTGAATAAAGATTTATTTATTTATTTTTTATCATCTAAACCTTTTGTATGAATGAACTACATAGGTAGGCATCGAGCGGTCAAGGTAAACTACCATAATGTAACATACAAAGCGAATTTGTATCTCCACGCGTGACATGCGTCATTAACTAATATAACTTATTTCCATAGCAATGTGTCGATATTCAATATAAGAATTTATTATAGGTATAAAAATACAAGACGAAGACAAGTAATTTATAAAATAACTGTTTACATCGTTGTGTAAACAAGACTGTTGTTTAAGATTATAAATATCCTATATCAATAACATAATTCGGTTATACACTAATGATAATAATGTGTAACTAGAGGTACAGACGAAGTTATGTAGGATCATGACATATCCATGACATGACAGAAAACTAATATTTTAGAATTTACAAAATAACAAATAATATTTTGATTAAAAATAAAGAAGAAAATAAAACAACTCAAAACAATAAAATAATTTAATATAGTAAATTTAATAAAACTTATATATTTTTTACATATATACAATATGTGTAATAAGAGCAAAAAAGAGGTAATTACATATATCAAATTTTATTTTCTTAGTCTAGTAACAATTACATTAAAAAAATATTGGTTGTATTTACAGATAACAGTAACATAGTTCGTGATTTTGAAAGTATCAAAAGTTTACGCTATACATATAAAATTATCTGTCCTGCATTCTTGTGATTTCCACATTCTGCGAATTATACAAGAACTACTATTTTCATATTGGATGAGAGAGCATATTATCAACGTATCTTTCCTGTGATTTAAACAATTCAAGTGACCAAATAACATTTCAACACAGCACAAACAACGTGTAAATCACTGACGTCTATTCTCTGCCTTTCACACATAACTTTTATGTCATTGCACCTTCTGAAAGTAAAAAATGCACATGATTATATCGACATTTTTACGAATATACTACATATACTAAAATAACGATTAGTCTTATATTTTACCAATAAGTGAAATCACATATTAATACAGGTCCACCCTTATTTTCAACAGGCTATTCTCATATGGCTCTAATAGATTTCCTTTGAAGTCGAAGCGGAATACGGTAGTTGAGTTAAAAAAAAAGTTAACTTACCATTGTTATTTCTGGAAACAATGCGCTAAGGTTAAAGTTGGCTCGTGATGCCACAGGAATTCCGGATAAGGATCGATCTACATTTGACCCAACATTTTGTATATTGGACTGCATTAAGTGGCTGTTAAAGAAATCTGGTTGATATTGTGATGGCATCTGGTTTCCCATGTAATTTGGAAAAGTCAATTCCTCTGACATCATATTTTGATGTTTTTTGCTTTGCGTTTTATTTTGCCAAAATAAATGAGAAGAATCATTCCATTCGTCAACTTCGTTGCTTAATTTAGCTCTTTTACTTTGATATTTTTTGCTGGATTCTTTTTTAGAACATTCTAATTTATGTTTCGCAGCAGTTTCTCTTCTCGAACTTTTATAATTGGGAAGATCCTTTTCTTGATATGTTGGTGCATTGCTTCTGAGTTTACTGTCACCATATTTGTGATTAGTAGTGTAATTATTACACTCTGCACTTTGATTATAATCTACAAAATCTGTAGAGAATGGTGCGCTCGAATAGTTGCTTGTCATTAAATTGCTACTGCCAGGCATAAAATTGGAATAAAAAGAATTAGATATGGTATTTGTTGTAGAATTATACAATGTTGTTCCTGAAAATTGTTGTCCAGAGTAGCTATTATCTGAATAATCAAGTATAGGCGGAAAGTGTGAAACTTGAGCCACTCCACTGTCTTGGGAAATATTGAATTCATTATATTTTTGAGGCATCATAAACTTTGTCCCGCTATTGTCGTGCAATTTTTGACTACAAGATGTGCCACCTCTTATTAAAGCTTCGGCTGAATAACTGTTTTTCTGTGTTTTTGAACTCTTTTCAGGTTTATTAGATTTCGCTTTAGGCTGCGTAAAATGATTAATGTTTTCAAACGTATGAGAAATCTTCGTATCACCAAAACCATAACAAAGTTGTGGATGATTTTCTAATCGCGTTTTCCTGTTTCCGTCATTTATTGAATTAGAAATATTTTGCTTTGATGATTTTTGTGCTTCAGCTATTAATCCATGAGGCCGTATAGACATATTTTCGTTAGACCGATTCATTAATTGAGTGACGGACAGAAAATTAGCACAATTCTGTAAATCAGTATGTGGTAAAGTTCTATTAAGAGCTTCATTTTTTTTCTTGTCGTGAGGTCCTAAAGCCAAATCCCCAACAAGTGTAGGTAAATTGATAGGAGGAGGTTCCATACTTATTTCTGTTGTACCTGCTGGTCTTGTTGTTGGCCACGTAGTAAGTTCCTCATGGTTAGGTTGCGGAAAATGGTGCATATTTATGGGAAAGTAGTTACCATTATTTTGTACATGTTTTTTGTTAACTTGTTCATTTTGAGTATAAGGTATTTTAATATTTTCTTTCAATTGAGTTTGATTTTGGCTGCAGTTATTTTGCATAGGTCTAATTTCAGATGTCATCCAGTTAATGTGCATTTTACTAGGAGATTTTTTGGTGTATTTATCAACTAAATTATGAGCAGCGGCTGAAGGCTGCTTGAGAGGAACTTCACCAGTGTTTTCACTTAATTGTTTAGCATCAAACGGCTTTACAACACTAGCCTTTAGGTTAATATTTGTTTGTAGGTGTTCTGTTGTAAAATAATTTTGTTGTTTAGAATTAAAATGTTTTGAAGCGTTAGTGTTTGCGTGTATCGATGCAGCATCTTCCGGCCATAAATTTGTGCTTTGGTTATAAAAAGTAGTAATCTGTTCGGGAAATGTGTTAGGTTTACTATTTGAATTTTTCTTACTTGAACTTGGAACTAAAGGAACATGAAATTCAGGGTTGAAAGGATTATAAGCGTTCGAGAATGGTGTTGATGTATTAGTTAATATGTTATCTTTATGAAAAGTATTAGCACTAGTTGTACAATTTACAAAATCAAAACCTTTATGGGACCACCCCAAATCAATATCGTAAGTTAACCTAGAGGTATTAATCTTCATAATATTGTCGTCAACGTTAGTGAAATCTGTTTTATTTTTGTTTGAGTAGTTTTCCATTGCACACGGGTAAAGGCCTAAGGTATTGTATTCATGGCCAGATGAGATAGTGCTAGTACTATAAATACTGTTTTTCACTGTATTGAATGGGTCACCTTTGTAAAAAATATTATTAGTTGTGCTACTATATGTGGTTACTTGGCTTGTTCCGGATTTACCAACCGTGCAATCAAAATCTATTGTAAATGAAGCATCAGTTAAGTTACAAGTGGTAGGTATAACGGATGGGAGGGGTAAGTTTAAAAAGGGATTCTCATTAGGGACCAGATTCGAAACGGAACTAGATACTTTAATCTCAGCCGGTTTGTTACTTTCGTATTTATGTTCACTGGACTTAGTAACCGGATTATTATCATAAGTACTATTTTCATTTTCAGACTTATTATTTAGTTTTGTTTTATTCTGGGGTACATTTGTCTTTTCAAAATATGAAACTGGTTGAGTTAATGTTTCAGTTCTTTGATGATTTTCTTTGGAGTTATTAGCTTGAGTGTCATCTGCTGGACTGTCTGCTCTATTTCCACTAACAAGAGGAAAGGACATTAAAAATGCCGCCGTAGGCGAAGCAGCCAAAAACTCTTCTGCCAATTCTAGCCTGGCATTGCCTCCGTCTACAACATTTTCGCATATTGTAGTATCTAATATATTTTGTATTTTATTATCTTTACTTTTAAATTCTTGCGAAGGTTTATCAGGAGGATTTTTTTCAGGTTTATTAACTAATGTGCTGACGGCCACAGCCTTTGACATATTCTGTAGCTGTTGCTCTGGAAGTTTTTTGCTGATTGCTTTAGTTGGAGATGGGTCAGAACATTTTGGAAGACTTAATAATTTATCACTGTTATGAGTTTCTTTCGTTACATTATCTTTTTCAGTTTTATTTTCAGGTTCTCTATCACTTGGTGGAATATTGTTTTTTGTTATGTTACTATCTTCGTCAGGTGATTGCATGGAGTTTTGACTTATACTAGATTTGTTAATTTCTATATCTTCGGTTTTGGAATTTGGAATAACTTCTTTGTCTGGGTTAGAGTTTTTTTTATCAACACATTTATTGTCTGAGTTTTCGTTACATTTTTTAATAGTTGAATCTGAGGCCTGTTTGATCTCTTGATCTCCTATTGTCTGATTAACTTTTTTTGACCCCTTTTTGGGTGCACTGGTTCGAGCCTTGTTACTATTTCTTTTTGACTTCTCTGACAAAGGACGAGAGTAGGCTGATATGGGTAATACATTGACCATTGTTGTTTTAGTAATATCGTTGCCATTTCTACCAATAACTGGAATGGTTGTCGTTTTATTTATAGGTTGTAAATTGGCATCAACTAAAACAATAGTTGGTGGTTGTGGAAATATAACTGGTCTTTGTGGAAAAATATATGGTGTTGCAGGTAACATAACAATAGTATTTTCTGAAAAATAAAAAAAAGAATAATTAGCATCTCAAAAAAAATATTAATTATATTGTGCAATTGTGGAAATTTAAATAATAAAAAATTAGAAACATACCCTTTTTTGCTTGAGTCAACGGTAGCAGCTTAGGTAATTTGGGTGGAAATTTATTTAATAAATTGCCTTTCTTTTGATTTTTTTCAGAATCTTTAACAACTTCTTTCTCTTTAACATTTTTCTGTTTAGATTTTTGCACCATCAATAGTTTAAGATATTTACTATCTGTAATCAAATGTGACATTTTTTGTTTTTCAGTCAGGCAAATCAGATTTTATTATGAATAAAAAAGTTTTAAAATAGAATATGGAGAAGAGCTCGGTAGAGAAGGACCATAGCGCCGATGGGAGCAGTGCCCATAAATGTTTCAAACATCCACCACATCTGTTTATAGTCTTATCACTGATTGCAAGATCAAAACGAAAAAAAAAGAATATTATTTTATATTTTCAAGAGGTAATTTTTGTGCAGACGCACATAATTACCGTAAATGCTATAGTCGTTGGAGCTATATATCTATTTCTAGTTTTTGTAACAAATTACCTTCATTTCCCTACTCTGGTCAGATGATTGAGCGTAATGTCTCAAAAATTGTATGCAAAGTGGAGAATGGAGTGCCCTAACACTTATTGTCCTATACTTAAGATTTCTATATGAGGGATGCAGTATGCTGTAACATACTATGCTACATAGAAAATAATAATTTTTTACTTGCAATATAATACTCATGGTTAAAAAATTTACATAGAATACTTACTTTGATTTTTTTTGTTCACTCCAAGAGCCGCCTGTAATGAAACATCTTTTCTGTCCAGTTTATTTTTTTCAATTGCTTCTAATTTTATTTCTAAAGCCAGTATTTCTGCTTCTATAAAATAATTTAATCTTTTAACATCCATAATTTATATATATAAAAGGACTTGTCCTCACTGACTGAGGAAGATGCACGCACAGCCTGATGGTAGAAACGTGAAAATTGAAAAGATGTTTACTTTCGTAATTTGGACATCCACTAAGAAGGGATTTTGAAAAATTTTAACCCTAAAGGGGTGAAATAGGGGTTGTAAGTATGTATGGATTTTTTTTTAAATCGGCATCGATTTTTATAAAATTTAAATTTTTAAAAGTGTTAAAAGTTCAATACTTGTTTCATGGTTTTCTCGAATTCTTCCCCTAAGGGTGCAAATAAGGGGTGGAAAGTTCATATGGAAAAATCTTTAAATTGCCACCGATTTTTATAAAATTTGAAATTTAGATTTTTAAAAGTGTTAAAAGTTCGTAAATTCAATACTTGTTTCATGGTTTTCTCGAATTCTTCCCCTAAGGGTGCAAATAAGGGGTGGAAAGTTCATATGGAAAAATCTTTAAATCGCCACTGATTTTTATAAAATTTGAAATTTAGACTCTTAAAAATATTTCATTGAACATGAATTGAAACATGTTTCGTGGTTTATTAGAATTGACGCCTAAATAAGCAAGCGAAGCTGCGCGCGTCCGCTAGTAATATTATAAATCTGAAAAATTTAGTGGGTTAAAATGTGGGTGTTAATCTTAGAAAGTACGGATTTTAATGGAAAACTTATTTTTATTGAAAACAGTCCATTTATCCAGGCTGAGCCCATTAGCTACATTTATTATTTTGATGTGACCAACTGTATATCTATCTTAAGTGTTACTTTGGAATGTATCATGTGTAAATCATATTTCTCATTCCAAGTCACTGGGAAGCTAGTAACAATATAAACATCACAATTTTGTTAACACAGATAATAAAGAAATAACCTAATAATACCATTGGATTTCATGATTCCAAAATATTTTAAAATAAAAGATAGTTTGTAACACTTCATGAATGACATATGGGTACAGGACCCATCTGTACAGAGTGAGGAGCTCAGAGTAGTGACTTAGATTTGCAACTAAAGTGTAGGTTTAAGGGGCTGTTCATCTCCACTTTCTGACCGCCTCTCTCTACCTAACCAAAATCGAAATTATTTTATTTTAGTGCTGCCTCTGAAGTACACTCTTGAAATAAATTAATTATAATTTTAACGCAATTAATAAAGAGATTAAGGTATTCTAAAATATATCTATGAACATCTCAGGTTTTCAATACCTTACAATAATCTGTGGTCACAGGTAGAAACTAAGCTAAATAGCATCATTTAAAAGATATAACTTACTTAATTGTGTTTTTTCATTAACAAAATTTGTTAAACAAATGATTGCTTTTTGAATAACCTCAATTTTTGGATATTGCACATTATCTGGGTCTTCTAATGCATTGTTGGTTTTATTTATTGATTTCACTAGCTCTCCAAGTTTTGATATAGCATCATTAAATTTTAATCTCCTTTGACGTTCCCATTCTCTACACCTACTGTAAAGAAAATTTATGTATTTAAATTACTTTCTAGGCATATACAATAAATGCTGTTATATTTACTAAACCTTTTTATAATTATATTTATAAACATTAAAATTCTGTAATATTTTTACTATTCTTGTATGTTTTTAGCTTCTTATTATACTAATAAGTGTTTATTACACACTTAAATTATTATGCAAGCTTAACACACTAAACGCTTTAACAAAATATGAACGACATGGTTTTGAATTCAATATTTATTTTATTATTTAAAAACGTTTTTGCGTGTATTAATGAACATATATAAGATACCTTGGAGTTCGTTGTTTATTAGTGGTTTTATCCATTTGAAGTAATACAACAAATCAATGCTATAACGAATCAATATATACAGAAACTTGTTAATAGAGTTATTTTCGTCATTAAGTTTCTTTTACTCATATAACTATTATAAGTGATAAATAATAAGTAATACCAGTACATAATACATATTTTGACAATTTTATTTGGCATTTGAATTTGACAAACATTGACATTAGGGATGCCCGAAAATCGAAAATCGATGAACATCGATGTTAGCAGTTTAAATATCGAAATTGTAATATCATGTTCGATATTCATTCGACGATTCGAAAGTGCTTATAATCTTCTACGTCTAAAAAGAGTCTACTTGAATAAAGAATATTTTGAATTTGATGTTGCATCGATGTTGGCAGGAACGCATTCTTTCAAAATTATTATTTTTTCAATAACTTTTTGATTTTTGTTTTAATTCAATTGTAGTTGTTAGGATCCCGTAGAAATAGATACCGGAGGGAGGTCACGTAAAAAGCATGAGGACCGCCCAGAGGGCACGGATGAAGAGATTAATGACAGTGGACGAGGCGAAAGAAGTATGTATGCAGAGACCGCTGCCTATGACGCTCCGTCCTCTCCGACTACTCCGCTAGGGATACAGTTTGAAGCTAGTAGTAGTAGTAGTAGTAACAGTAGGAAATAGGTATGAACGGTAATTGCTATTGTCGATTTCACATAGAATTGTATACGGTAGCATAATTGTATTTTTCACTTATTAAATTAATAATTAAAGGGTATGTTAATTAGGATCCAGTATGATAGATTTTTTTTATTAAATTAAAACAAATTAAAAAATAAAAAAAATAAAAGGTCCAAAAATAATAACTCAGAAATCGTACTGTCTTGTCAAATATACATTAATATATTCTAAGTACACTGCTCCTTAAGAATATTATACAAAAGTGTTAAAAAATATTTTTTGAATTGATATAAAATTTTATTAAATTTGAATAAAAATTTCTAATTAATAGATATAATTTTAGTTCGGTACCTATCGGTGTATATTCGAATTAAAATATATATATCGATAAAGTTGTACAGCACTGTATTATTTTTGTGATTCATTTTAATTTGCGATTACACAGAAGGCATCTATTACATATTTTATATTAATCAGAATTTGTAATCAAGTATCAACGTCTTTTGAAAGTTTATCGAGTTTGCACAATTGCATTTCCTTCTCAATTTGCTATAGAGTTGTTGTGGTTCCTAATTCTGCTTATTGTTGTAAAATTTTAATTAAAACTATTTGCTTCACTTAAAATCAAATCGGGGAGTGTAAAACATACATTGTAATAAAAGATTTAACGCGCAACAGAATATTTTCTAAACCTTGTGCAATAGTAAGGCGCTATCAACATGGCTCTATATCCATCATTAGAAGATATGAAAGTGGATAATATGATTCGAGCACAAATGGCTCAACCAGACATGGCACAGCCTTCTTATCATCAATCCTACCATACACCAGTGCCAGCTTCTCCAAGCGCACCTAGACAAGTATATCCTGCTCTTGGTGAATATATGGGATTAGAACTGTCACCAGACATTATTGCTATGAATATGCCAGAGTATCAAATCCAAACAGTAAGTTAAGTTTATAGCTCATATTTACTGAAGTATTTTTATTTACACATACTTTAATTTCATATTTAGCTTACCATTACCTACATATAGCAGATAGGCAAAGGGTACTTAGTGTTAAGACACTTCATTCCTCACTATCCATCCAATTTTATAGATATTGCTTGTTGAATGGTGGAACTTAATTCTGCGCTTTATTCTTAGCAGAGGCAGGAAACCAAAATACACTATGCAATATTAGTGCAAGTAGGAATCAGACTTATAATCATTGCATTTACAATCTGACCATTGCACCACACTAACTACTATTTAATTGCTTGCTTGATTCTATAAAATTGCAATTTCATTCTCAAATTTATATTAACTTTTTCTAAAGGTACAACCTATTGGAGCGGCATCTACTCTGATAGCTCCACTCTCTTCACAATCTTCCAGCATATTGAAGGCAACTGTGACTCAAGGAATAAGACAAGTTATTCTTTGCAAGGATAAAGATGGTAAATGTGGCTTGAGATTGCACTCAGTCAACAATGGTATTTTTGTATGTTATGTTGCAGCTGGCAGTCCAGCAGCGCTTGTAGGATTGAGATTTGGTGACCAGATTTTAGAGATTAATAATGTTGCCTTGGCTGGAATGACTATGGAGCAGAGCCATGCTCTATTAAAACAAGCACCAACAAATGGCATTAAAATGGCTGTTCGTGATAGGTAATTATGATAGTTTGATTTGTAATTTTCCTTGTATTACTAACATTTTTTAAACAATTTCCTTTCTTATCTTTATTTATGTTATGTGCCTTTATATATAATCTCTGTGTGTGAATACTTAATTAATTTAATTTTATATCATTGCAGCAGAAGTAAAGAGAAACATTCTTCAGTTTAAATTATTTTTCTTTGTTTTCAATTTACTATGTTATTTCAGGCCTTTTGAAAGAACAGTTACATTGCACAAAGATTCTCTAGGGCATGTTGGTTTCCAATTTAAAGATGGAAAGATTGTTGGGCTTGTCAAGGATTCTTCAGCTGCACGAAATGGTTTGCTCACAGACCATCAGTTACTAGAAATAAACACTATTAATGTTGTTGGTTTGAAAGATAAGGATATATCAAAGGTTATTGAAGCCAGTCCATCTGTCGTAAATGTAACTATAATTCCGCACTACATTTACAAGCATATGATAAGCAAGTGAGTATATTGGTACTGTTCTATACATGCATATATTTAATTAATCTATAATACTGTTTTACTTATATATTAATAATTTCTTAATATTTCTTTACAGAATGTCAAATTCATTGTTCAAGGATCTGGACCGTACTCCAGCTGTTTAAAAGCAGCAAGGGTATATATAATATATTCTATGTAATTTCTCTACAGAGCACGAATTATTATCTTATTTTAATAAACAAAGCACATAAGTTTAGTTTTAAAGTATAATACATCTAAGGTTAATATATATTTTTTATAATCGTACAGGTTTTTCCTATGACAAACCAATACATAACTTTTATGACTCATGGACAAAAGTGATGTATTAATCTGTTTGAATATAACTGTAATTCTTCTTGGTTATTATTGAAAAAAAAAATTATAATTTGTAAACAACAATTAAAAATCGAGCACAAAAAGACCTTCATTTAAAATTTGACCCACTTATAGTTTTTATTTAAAAAAATATATATTCACTAGCTTTTGCACATTTTTGCCATACTATAATAAAAAAATGATAATTTGTAACATTTAAGTAACAATTTGCTTTAGTCAGTAGGCTCGCAGATCTCACACCTGAAGGTGACTTTCTATTTGTTGGTGCAGTTTGTAGTTGATATATATTATTCTATATTGATATTATAATTTTTGGTGCTCATATGTTAAAACTGCCAAGTACTGATTATTTCATATTTATGTAAAACATACTACTACCTTGCATTAAATATAAACTATATTTTATTTGATTATGAATGACATTTTCTAATAATATATGCAAAACTTTATATATGAAATATAATTTAATTTATCAATGGAGAAATTCAATGTTGAAATTATATAATAAATAACTATTAATAACAATTGAATTCCGCCACATAATAAGTAACATATAGAATTTTGGGTATGGAGTGTCTTAATGTTAATATGTACTATGTTTCTTTTGCCAACCCTACTCTATACGCGGGAAAAAAAACATTAACAGACTTATAGCAATAGGATATTTAGCTTATATTAATAGTTTCTTTCGATAACTGTTAGCTCACATTCCCTTAATAATGTAGAGTAGTACTGAAGCAGTTTGAATTTTTTTACAATTATTTATGTTTACTTTCATGTTTAAGCTTATATGAAATAGTTGCACTATATTTGTCACTAGGACTTTTTGTTTGTACAAAAAAAAAGTGTTATGAACAAACTGGTGCAATCACTTTTATATTTAAATAGTTAATGGTCTTTTCAATATTATTATTTTTTAATCTATTCCTGCATAACATTTTTTGTTAGAAAAAGAGTATTGTAAACAGTTATCATTAAAGATTTTTTATATAGAGCTATTATATTTGTAATGATTTTATAAAACAGAGAGATTATTGTTAAAACGTTTTTGTAGTAGTAATTATAAAATAGTTTAATTATTATGAAAAAAAGTGGCCATTTCTTTGGAGTATTATCTTAGGTTAAAAGGACAATATGATATCCAATCTAATATTGGAAATAGTATGAAAATTAAATGAAGTCGAAACAATTTCTAGTTTTGTTTGATTTTTTTTATGGAAATTAATAATTATCTATTGAAATAGTATGATCATACATATGTCAAAATAAAATAGTTCTAGAATAAGTATTTATAAGATTTTATTAATGGAAATAAATATATTACACTTATTCTGTGTTTTTTTTATATTTACTATTAAATTCCAAAATTTCTAAAAAAGCTCTTACAATTTGTAAAATAGTATAAATTATAAAAATATTTATTCGTATTGCATAAGAATATACACCTTAAAATAGCTCTAAAATATCATAAAATTGTAACTCTTACACAAAAGTTAATTATATTTTTAGATTACAGTTTCTCTACTAAATGTTGTTATTACTAATGTTAATATATTATGTCAAATGGATTTTGAAAAGTCCAATTCGGTTTCAATACAATTTGTGGACAAGACCAGGATTTTGGCACAAAAAAGCTGTCGTTCTCTGAGGGGGGACAATTTTTTCGTGCGAAAAACTCCATGGCATATAAGCTCCATAAAAGACCTGAAAAATAAAGATAAATTCAAATTTCTTATACAAATTAACGATTTCTCATTAAAATGTATATTTTTTAATATATTTTTTGTATTAGCTGACAGCACTGGACACCTACGTATGATCCATTAATACAAAATATTTTTCAGCGGTCGAGTATGATGGTGAGTTTTATTTTCGAAATTGATTAAAATAATATAAGTAAGCAGGAAAGTTCTCGGAAAAAACAGTCTCTTGTCGGTCTCACAAAACCGAAATTTTACGGACTGACTATATATTAAAATTATTAAAAATAATTTCTGAACGATGAGTATGACTGTTACAAAATAGCTCTATTTCTCTATATTATCGGAAATGTATTTTTTCAATTGCGATATGTCGTTTATTTAATTGATATGTTATGAAAACATTCTTCAATGTTTTGTATTATTATAACAATAAATATCTGGATTGTTATGATATCCGTCTGCATTCTAGAAACGCTACGTTCGTCTGTACGTATGGTATCTACGTAACAAATACAGCTGTTTAAATCACTAACAATATAGAAATAACAAAGAGTAAAATGTAGATAGGTATTTCTATAATGTTAAGAAAAATATTATTGAGGATATATAAATATATATTAAGATAATATCTATCTTTTTACCTTTTAAATCTTTCAGGGTAATGTGTCTGTCGAGTTATAAATACAGGCCTTAGACATGACAATAATCAAAATATACCAAAGCAATAACCAGACGTGTTTTATAAAGAATATTTTTTTTATTAATCGACGAACCCAGTACTTACCTGTCAAGAGTGGGGTTGGAGAATCGATGACCAGATATTTAAAAAAATCCATTCAATAAGAAATAAACCTTTGCAAAGTTATATTTGAGCCTAAACTTAAATTTGTCAACTTTTATAAGTTCTATTTCCCGTTGACCTACAATCATAAAATTGGTACGAAGCTCTTGGTGGCCGAGTCCGACTCGCACTTGGCACGTTTTTTATTCAACTAATAAATATGAACAAAGATATACATACCATTTCCTATAAAAAAGCAAAGCCACATCAAAAGATTGAAGGTACTAGGAAATCGAAATCCTATAGTATCTGTCAAAGGTAGCATCAGAACGCCCACCATTCCAAATTCTACCATGAGTACCGGGTAGAAAAATCCAAAGGAGAGTGCTAATATTACTTCGTGTGCAGCAGCAGAGACCTTAAATATATTGGTAGTTTAGAGTTTATATTAAGAATATAATAGTATATCAAAAGATGTATTAACAAAAATAGTTACATGTATTAACATATTGAAAAAATGTCACACAGCTTAAATAAAAACCACAAATATTATCGTAGCGTAGGTAACATAAAACTGTACTTGATGTATGTGGCTTCAAATCCCTTGTAGGTACTTTGTGTGAATAGTTACTTTTCCCAAATATGCAGTGCAAAACAAAATGCAGTGTGGAGTTTCTAAACGTCCATGAAGAAGTAATCTTTTATTAGCTAAACATGTGCATCGGCTTATTTCGCAATATGTTATAACTTGAAGTCTTATTATCAATTTGGTAAGTTTTAAATGTTACAAATTTATCAAAAATATGCAATGTACTAACCAAAAATACAATTAAAGTGGCTATAGCGCGACCAGCGACTGGAGCTAAAGGTCGATAAATATGGTCACGAAACCAGGCATGCACTACGAGATTCCAAGCACGGAAATAATTGGAAAATCGAGACTTAGTCCACCAGTCCTGAAAAGATAGAATCAATGTAAAGAAATAAATTACTTATAAAATAAATTACTTTAAAATAAATATCATCTTTTAAGACTTTTTAGTTAAGGTTTATTAATAGTAGTAAATCTATATAAATAAATAGCTATGGATGTTATATATAGATGTACAATATATATATATATATATATATATATATATATATACATATATGTTTATAAAGATGCGTATAATTTATACTATAAGTTATAGATAAAAAATATATATACTTTATAATTAAAATATCTATACCCAGTAAGAAACATACACAGTACCTACAAACTATTAATAAAATATAAAAAAGCACAATAAATTACATTTCTAAAAAGATTTTCTTTATGACTGACTAGTATTACTCATTCAAATTTCTTTAATTCTGCAATTCAATTCCATTTATACTCCATCCCAAATATACCGTGGGAAATACTTAGTACCTATTGATGTATTATATTAGTAAGTGAGTAATGGAAACGTACCTACGGGCTACGATACAATAAGCGGACCAACTGGGTCGAACGTCAGGAATTTCTCAAGCTGGCATTGCACTTTAGTTTGAATAGTGATAAATTAGTGCATTTGTACATGAAGTAGTTAATTACTATGCTGCAATGGAGCGCAACTTTTTGTAGATAAAAGACTTGTACTTTGTTCTTTTAGGTTTTAAAGTTCACTAGAGAATGAAAATCAGATAAATATTATTATGACTTCATTTTGCTACTTAGATATGCTGTAAATGCCTTAGCTGCTACTGCTGGTTCGAATATAAGAGCTTATAATTTTTTTTTTCATTGTATAAATATTTCTCAAAAAAGTAAAGGGAAGTGTCTATGGAAAACTACTTTGTTTTTTCATGTTTAAAGTATGAAAACATTCCATGTCAAAGTTGTTAAGTAAATAAGAGATGAATAAATTTAAGTATTTCTAGGTAAATTATAAATAAATTATGAAAATGTCGTTTTTTACTTTAAAAGACATTATTACTATAAATAGGATTAGGTGGTGTACTAAGGAACTTAATTCGACAAATCCGGACTATCTAAATATTGCGAAGATGGTTTGATTCAAATTCAAATTCAAATTCAAAATATTCTTTATTCAAATAGGCAATTATTACAAGCACTTTTGAATCGTCGAATGAACATATGAATAAAAAGCTACCACCGGTTCGGAAGGCAGTTCTGCTGAGAAGAGCCGGCAAGAACTCTCTAGTATTAACAAAGTGAACATTTCAAGGACGTCAACGATAAATAATTTTAAATAGAAAGGATAGAATATTATATAGGTTGTTACTGGACCTGTAGCACCTTTCCATTTCTTCCACGTATGTTCAGCAATTTTCAGTGGTTCACCAGACATTTAGGAGTATGTGATTTTTTGGAAAAATCAGATATTTGAAGAAAATTGGTAAACACAGCCCGGCTGTTATGTATATGAAAATATGAAGTGATAAATAAATAAATGAGAATACTGGAATATATAATTGTCACATATTAAATGTAGAATAAATATAGGTAAATAATAGTTCTCTACACCACCTACTTAATAAAACCATATATTTATATGGTTTTCACAGAAGGAGTTGCATAATAATTTGAAGTGCGCTTACCTCATAAAACAGTCTGTCACCAAACTTCAGCATTTCGGCAAAAGCATTGTGCCACGCGTGTAAAAGGCAATAAAAACCACACAAAAAGGAAATGACTCCTGGCAGCACACACGCGAACATACCTCGCACTACAGTGCCAGCCTCGATCTGAGAATTTTAACTTTTTTTTAATAATATTCTTATGAATATAGTTTAAATTATTTTCATATTTTTTATAAATATATACTTTTAGACATAAACATAAAATAATAGATACTTTTTATTTCTTAGCTCTTCACGCAATGCATCCAGAATTTGGCGGAAGAGAGGAAGTAGGGAGCAGAGTGTCTTAACACTAGGCTCCCTCTGCCTACCCTGCTACATGCGGGATGATGAAAAAAAAAATATACTTGCGCATATCGATGTGTGCAAAATTCTAATTTTAAAGTGAATAAGCATGCCAAATATCCATTATTTATAAAATGAAAGTATGAATTTGCTCACCACACGTTTTATATGATTTTAAAATTGTATTAAAAACATATCAATTTAATTCGAGACCGTGCACATCCCATGCGAAAAGTAAACTGTTTTAGCATTATTGCTCGGGGACGTGTCAGCAATTATATTAACACGAAAATCTTACCATAGGTTCTTTTCCGTAGTCCGACCAGTACGGTAAAATAAACCTTTCCCATAGAAAACTGTTGTAAAGTATTATAGCTGCTACTTCTAGAAAATGGAATACAACGATTCCCCAATTTATCTTTTTCGTTCTGAAACAAAATATATATATATATTTAAGGAATTTCCATAGGCGCAGCTCAATGACAACATGTTAGAAATGTACTCAAATCCTGAAATAATATTTTTTTTATTATTCTTATTATAAAATTGACTACATATTTACATAAGTGATTGCATTTTTTACCAGTCTACTATAATCAAACAATATTAGTTACTGAGTACAAATATTGCGGTGTTGAATTCTGCCACTCAACACGCAATTCCTGCAGACTTCACACAATTTGAATTTGAATTTGGAGTATCGTTACACTAGGTTCCCTTTGCCTACCCTGCTATGTGCGGGATACAGCGTGAAGCTGAGTATAAATATTTTAATATTATAAAGCTATCCCAGCACAGTCCGTGAATTACTACCGCTACTGCACTTGAGTGGTGGTTAAATATCAACCACTTTAATGCGCTATGGAAACACTATTTCACAAGTAATTTTTTTGTACCGTCTACTTCCAAAAACTATGAATATATATGAAGAAAATACAATGCTGATGAAAGCTAATAATTTGTTAATTATAATCCAAAATGCTTCCTGGTTTGTAAGCATTCAATAAATTACTTAAGATATAATTCCATAGAGTTCTTTATGTATTCTATTTTAAATTGGATCAACATTTGGTTGTATTTGAGTCGGGAGGAATAATGGGCTCGAGAGGATTACATCTAATCCGGACCGATCGCGTCCCTTCCGCGAGTTTACCTACGTGCTGCCATTCACTGTGCTTGAGATAGCGACTTGGGACTCTATTACAAGACAAACATAGTGTGGGTTTGTAATGTAATTGTTTTAAGGGATAATAGGTTTCCTCAGCAGTGATGCAAGGAACCGTCATGGAATTTTTAAAAAATATTTTTTAGCAAATTTAATGAGTTTTGCTTATTAATGCAAATCATAGATTTTATTAAAATCAACATTTTTATTATTAAAGTGTCCCTTATTCTTGAATAATTCTAAACATGAAATGTTAGTATAAATATTAACCTTGGATATTCGTCCCTGTAGATGAGTGTGGGTGCAAATAGAAAATATACATAATGAGAGAAGGACGGCAGTGGAGTATTTCCGTCATGACACCGGGCAGAACAAGCTGCTGACACTGCCCATAGCTTCATTACGAATCGGAACTGAAAACGATAAATGTTAATTAAATATCATTTAAAATATTATTCAAATTTGATTTTAACTCTATAAAAATAAGAATAAATGATAATCTTCACACTTGTTTTTTTGTATATTTATTGAAGCGTTGTTATAAATAATAGGATTCAATTTTTAAGAATCCATGTCGTAGCCGAAATAGCTCAGTTGGGAGAGCGTTAGACTGAAGATCTAAAGGTCCCTGGTTCGATCCCGGGTTTCGGCATTGCTTTTTGGAAAAATTGTATGAATACTAACCTAGTTAATTTTGTTTTTACAGTATAAATGTTTTAAAAACGCAAATTATTTAATAACCTGAAGTCATAATGGTTAGTAGATAATTAAATACATGAAAGTAACCTAAAATCATTAATGTGATCACAGGGTACAATATAAATGTGACTCGGGAAGGCGATGTTCATTAGAGTGATATTTTAATGAAATAAATGATGTAGAGTAAAAAGAGGGGGGTGCCGGCAGGTGGCTGGTATGTAGCTAATGAGGTTTCGTCAGATCCAGCCGGCGCGATGCCGTTATTTACTGGCCCTGGCCACGGTCCTGACAAGGGTCTCAGCTGATTTATGTAACATTTCACTTTCAACACTGTTTTGCCGCTTAATGTGTTTTTACCTTTTTTTCTACATACCGATCTACATATATACCTACTGTAATATCATCTACAGGAGGTACTACATTATACCTGAATATTGATTAGATTACTATATAAGTACACTGAAACGTAAAATAAACATTCTTCGTTATCTAAGTTCAAAGAATCGAATTATGTATAGACGGTGGGGTGGAAAATACTGTAGTTAATTTCCTCGATACTGAGTCACTAAAAGCTATGGATACTTTACTAAACTTCATTTAAATAAATGCTTTGTCTAATTAACCTCATTACCTAAACCCACCCGCAAGTCAAACTTTACATACTAAGGGAATCTTGTGCAAAATAAACGTTATGTCACAACGGCGGTCTTTATAAAAGATGATTCGGGATTTAAAGTTACGAAATTGTTAAACTAAAAGTCTACCTGTTTATTAGAGCTGATAAGTTTGAACTTTAAATTGTAGCTTATAAAATATAGTTGAACCAAGACGTCTATTTAAATAACAAATAGGTACATAATCCATTCAGCAATTGCGGACGTTTTCGCGATATTGTCTCAAATGTACAGTCTATAACTTGTCATAAATCATAAATGTATAACTTGTACAGTCAACACAAAACTGTGTTTTTTCACAAAACAATGTCACATATTATTAAATAAAGTAAAGGAATTCTGTAAGGAAAGAATGAGTATAAAATCCAATAAATGTCATCGCCTATATATGGGAAGACGGAATACCAATTGGAATAAACATCCAAGAGTGGGAAAATTACAAGAAAATTTTATTATATCATTTCCAAATACGCAAAACGTTCACGTTGAAGCGGCACTAGTGGAATTCTTTTGAATTTGGTTAGGTAGAGAGAGGATAGATAGTAGTTCAAGAGGCGCTTTAAAACTACACTCGACTCGAAAGTCCTAGGCACTATTCTAAAAACCTCATCCTGCAACACGATGGTCCCAACGGACCCACATGGTGAATCCATGGAATGCTAAGTGGTTTCTTATCTACGAGTATGTGTTACGAGTTAACGTAACTCGTATTTAATTTGGCTTATAATCTTACCATTTCACACGTAACAATAGTTGAAGATCCTACTGCCAAGTGGGTCCCGCCTAAATCCCGCGCAGGAACTGCTATTATGACTACTTCAAGTGTAATCACACCCAAAATACCCATTAAAGTCCATATTTTGCGTAATCCTGAAATAAATTTAAACATATTTACTAAAAAACACAATATGTCAAATAAGGCCATAATGTGGCCGCATCTTGGTGCACTTGTAAATCTGATGAATTTTTATATTTAAAATACTCTCATTTTCATGGTCTGTTGAGACAAAGCATGTACTGGTAATAGCGTACAATGGAATACTTTGACAGTAGGTTTGCGTTGCTTAGTAGTAGTAGTAGTAGTAGTAGTACAAGTTTAGTTTTGATGCTGATTGCTGAACCAACTTTTAAACAAATTTGGTATTAATAAGTAGAATGACATGATTAAGCTTAACGTCACGTCACGTCTATGAAGTCTCTCTAGTGACGTGCAATCAGTGGATGACGATGGGCATGGCATTATATGTGAGCAGCCAACTGATTAATTGGCAACAGCGTGAAGCGCAGTGGCCTCTTGCAACAAAAGGTCTTCCCAATGCCTGAAAGATCACTTGGTGACGTGTATATTAGATACATCTAATGCGTCTAATGTATAATATAGATAGAATAAATTAACATTTATACGTAAATGGTAGGTAATTTATTTAATTTTAGCAGTTTTTTAACATATACACTTCACTATTATTATTCAGCTTCAGCTAGGCAGAGGGAGCTTTGTGTTGAGACACTCAGCTCCTCACTTTCCGCCGAATTCTACATACATTCATTCAAACAACAACGGTATCAGTAAATTAATCATGATATATTGTATAAGTATTGATTTAGCAGATTGAAAACATTGATGATGTAAGAAAAACATTTAGGTCAAAGTTGGGCCAATAAATATAACTGCTCCACTTCGCAAGTTTTGATAAATAATAATTCGATCTATATTTTATAATATACATATAGTATATACTTAAATGTTATTTTCCACTCTTTAATTTATCTGATAATTTAGGTACAGTAGAATTAAAAAAAAACTTAATTTAGCATTTTGCGCTATTGAGATATTGTGCATTGGCTTTAGGAACGTAGTGTTAGTTTTAACACTTGTTAAGACTAACACTCCGTTCCTAAGGTTCCCGGGTTGCCTCACTACCTGATAGTAGTGATGGTACCTGATTAGATTTACAAAAACTGTCAAGAAAAAAAGAAGACAGAGAACAATAAAGTAATAAATTAATAATTAAATCAGCTTCACGCTGTATCTTGCACACAGCAGGGTAGGCAGAGGGAATCAAGTGTCAAGACACTCCGTTCCCCATTTTGTGCCGAATTCCGGGGGCATTGCATGTTGAGTGTTAGAACTCAACGCCGCGCTTTGTCTCGACACCAGAGCGTGGAAATATAAACGTAAATAAATATTTTACTTCCTCGAGCAGGGATTGAACCTACAACCGTCGCGTTACAGTCACACCCTTGTGTGACTATATAAGTAATAATTTCCACCAAATATTCATTATTAATAAAATCAAATTTCCCAAGGATACTTCACCTACCTGAATAATTTTTCAGCACTTTATGTACAGCTGCATACAACTTCAAGCACGGGTAAAAAGCTAAAGCCACGATTAATTCAAATAACCATAGCTTGGCACCACGTCTGATGTCCCCGAAACCATACACTACCGACGTCACACCTATGTTTATTCTGGAATGTAAAATATTTATTTATTCTTATTTATTTTTACATACATATTTGATTCTAAATAAAATATGTATCTATATCATTAATTACTTAATTTTGTAACTTTTCAGTTAATTAATTGATTATAATATAACTAATAAATTAATAATATTTTAGCTTCCTTAACATTTTTACATATTGGACACATAAATAAAATGGAAATTTAATAAAAATATCTCTTTGGATCGTTACCCAAAGCTTTCAGAACCCTTATTGATCCTGTAAGCTTTTCATTAGCATACAGACGGACGCGGTTAGGGACAGACTTAAGTGTCTATTTAAAATTAAGCAAATAATGGAAATAATAAATCAGAATACCCGAAATGAGTTTTTTAATATGCTTGGGGTATTTATTTATTTTTATAATAGATTATAGTCCTTTATGTATTAAATGTAAATTAAAATAAATTAGCTTCACGCTTTATCCCGCACAGAACAGGGTAGGCAAAGGGAATCTAGTGCTACTTACTGTTAAAGCAAAAAATATGTAACATTACTACATTTTCTATTTTTATTTTTTATTGTAATATGAAAATGTATAATTATACATATTATTAATACAAGTTACAAGTTACAACATAAGCGTTATTTATAATATGACATGTATGAAAAAAATATTTTTTCATTTAAAAGCTGAAAAAAGTTCACCGTCACTTATTTATTAAAAACAATTTTTACTTGCTTTCCACGTTCTATAAGATCGTAGATCACTGTATCACATAGCAATATCACTAGGATGACAACAAAAATGTGATATATTGCTTTTATATGAAGTGAGTGAGATATAAGAACTGTCAATGGAGACTCTCGAAAAGTAAATTCTGGTTTTTTTGTCTTCTCATCTTGAGTAACTGTCCCGTTCTGTAACCTATCTGCTGTTGATCTTCGTAGACTCATTTTCTGTAAACATGTTTCAAAGTTAAAATGATAAAGTTTTTCACTTTAAAAATATCAGAATAATATTTATATTTGGTAGTTGTAAGCAATGAAAAAAAAGCTATTTTATGATCCGACGTAAGCCTCCTCTCTAAGGAAACACAAACGTGAACGTTTCGAAAGTCATTAGCTCTCTTCTTTTTAATTCTGCATAAAATTTTATTAAATAAGCTCAAAAGATTAAAATATATCTAATTGATTGTATAAAGAGAGTGCACAAACTCAATTACAAAAATAGCTGTATCGATAAGAAGTATTTTGAAATACATCAAATTTAAAACAAAGAAATACATGAAGTTTTTTAGCATTTTGTTTTTGGTTCTATATTCACAAGGCATCGATCCTATTATTCCAAAGTAAAGTTCATTGAAAGATTAATTAAGTGATATTAATCTCTTGATTGAATTTGAGTCAATAAATTTGAATTACACGATGGCAGACTCGTTACTATTAATTAAATAATCAATAAATAAATACATACCTAGAATTTTAGGTGGACCGTGTTATTTATTTAAATAGAAATAACGTAATTTACTTAGAATTATAAATGAATTACAATAGGAGTATTCATCTTCATCGTTCACATTATTTGTGATATTAAGTGAAGCATATTAATAAGTTACTATTAGTACACTGTAAGTTATCTACTAACCTTTCACTTTTGATAAGCACGAAGCTAAATTAAATATATCTAAAGAAATATATATATATGCTTCAAAACTTTGTTTTATTCAGATCCATTATTATAAATAACAAACTCATAACTAAAAATTATATGAAGTGGAGAACTAAAAACGTTGTTTCTGTATGACTTTACATGAGTTATTGATACATTTCTTAATATTTATTATTCTGGAGGGTATTTATACAAAATATTGTTTAACTTTAACGAACAAATGTCATATATTTAATTGTACCACTAAACGCGACTATGGCACTGACGTAACTGATTCTTTATGTTTTAATATATTTTTATCAATTATAGCTCATTTTAGTGATGAATTACTATCGTCCAGCTAGTCTACATAGATTACGTAGTTTGTTGTGATAAATAAGTGCTATCAGATAATTACTTTAATATTTAATGTCAAGTTTTAGACATTAATTAGTTCTTATAATCAATATATATTTAAATATGTGTAAGTTCTAACTCTTAACATTGTTAGGTTAATAATTTTAAAGGAGGACCTAAAGATTAGGAGGAATGTGTGAAAGTTCTGGAAAACATAAATAAATTATAAATTAATTGTGAAGTGTTCATAAAACCCACTTGTAAATATAAAAAAATATTAGAGTAGGTAGGTACATTGCTCGGAAATATGGAGTGTCGTTTTGCGTTATAATAGCTCAAATAAAATTGTGTATCATGCAATTATTGATAAAACTATGTTTGATTTTTTTCTTCTATGGTGTTTCTTAAAACCTAATTCTTATTATGTCTTGTCTTGGCAACTTCCTTAGCTTCCTTCCTTCCTTATAATAAAAATAAATATGGCATAAGAAAAATATCTATCTATTGTTAATTGCAAATTAACAAGGGACGGAGTGTCTTTGCAGTAGGTTCTCTCTGCCTACCCTGCTATACGCAGGTTATATATAGAAATGTATAAATCGTAAAATCTGAACACCCGTCTATTGGTAAATCGATGCAAGGGGATCTACAGAAAAGTGAAGTGAGGCAATCATTTGTACGCTCAAGTTTACATTAGACTTTCATTTAGATTTCTGAATTTGTTTTCTACTTGACGGCTGTGAATAAATTGCAGAAGCGGAGTAGTCTCTTCACCATAACATGGTTCCTAAACAAATTTAATCTAACCGGATGCGTTAAAGAATTTATACCCAATAAGTCATAAATGAATATATATCAATGATTCTTATGGCTTTATCAAAAGTGTTCTTTTTATAAAAATGTAAATCTATATTAAGTAAAATAACATAAATATTTTTTTTTTATTTCAGCTATCTTCAGCGTTTGCAAGAGAAGCAGAGAACAAATCATATACCCAGTCTAAATATTTGTAATTTTGAAATGTGGCCAGACTTTTATGTGAGGCCAGTCGTGGCGTAGGAGCACAAAGTATGACCGTAGACGCGACGATTGTGGGTTCGACTCCTACTTGAGGAAATGAAGTATTTAAAATTTTCATTTCTTTGATCTGCTGTCGACGCAAAGCCTGGCGTTGAGTTCCTCCACTCATCACGCAATATCTCTAGGATTTCTGTATATATACTTGCACTTGGCATGCATATATATATTTTTTAATTCCTATGTGCTTTAGATAAATATGCAGTTAAAAACTCTTCGTTATTATTACTTTTATGATTAATCAACATACAACGCACCTGTTCCTCATTAGCCAGATAAAATCAGTCAGGCGGATGATCTAGCATGGATAAGATAATTCATATTCACAAAGTAATTTGGACAATATTGTTTGAAACGCGCAAAACAATTTTTCTATTTATTTTCTCTTATAAAACATTAAAAAATATATTTTTACATTATAATACATTATCTCTCCATGAAGGTATGTAAACGTGTAGAACTTTCAATTTAGTGTAAATGTATGTTTGTCAATAAAACTAAGACGCAGTCGTAGTATACGACTAGTTGTTTAACAAGTAAATACCGTACAAAATCATTTTGTTAAATTGTGCTTAAAATGTCTCCTAAGCGCAATTTACTTTTCCACTTAATATAAAATTGGGCGAAATGTCAAATATCATAGGTCATACCGAAAAAAGGAAGAAAATGTCACCGTTGATTATAATTCATTTAGGAAAGGAAGTGTGATTTCAAAATGAACGACAGCCTCTGATTCTGATTTGCGACTATGGAGTGACCTTTCCTTACAATTTCATTCATATTGAAACCCTTTTTACGCGAAAACTTGTTATTGTCGATAACATTTTATTATATACCGACTTTAGATTGATACTTGATTTTTATGACATTAAAATAATAACGTATTAATATATAATAAATATGATATAGCCATAAAATGTTTAACAGAATACAACATAAAAATTAAATATATCAGTTTCACGCTGTATCCCAAATACATTAGGGTAGACAGGGGGAACCGAGTGTTAAGACACATCATTCCTCACATTCCGCCGAATTTCAAGGCATTGCATGTAGAGTGGCGGAACTCAACGCCGGGCTTTAGCCTAGGTGCTAAAGCGTAGACATGAAAATATTAAAAAATAATAATTCGTTCTCATGAGTGGGGATCGAATCCGTTACTGTCACGTTACAGTCACACCCTTCTACCCCTGGGCCACTATTATATTATATATAATGTGTACGGTTTGGGATCGTAATAAAGCACTCGTTTGCTGAATATCGACTTATTTATTATTATAACTAAATTGCTATTTATATCCTAGCTACAATAGATAATATAACTATACATACCTACTCAAGATATACCACTACAAATGTATTTCAGTTTCACAATATTATTCCAGGTAAATAGTTTCGGGCAACACAAAGTTTTCTTATATGCTCGATTGAATAATCTACTAAAGGAGCAACGATATTATCTTCAAAGATTCAAACTACTTTTGTATCGAGTTTATTCCCTGAAGAAAATTGTCTTATATTTTGTTTATCAATAATTGAAAGGAAGAAGCAATTTAAGCAAGCAAGGAATTACGTTCACGACGAGACTTTGCTGTTTTGTCATCTAAATTATTTGAGTTATGACTTGTATTTACAATTTAGGCATTCCGCTTGAAGCTTCATTGTTTGTACTTGTACTCATTAGAGTGTGATGACGACAACTAATAATAGAGAACTGATAGATGAATAGGGACTCCTTCTATTTATATTATAGAATTACAATATATTTTATATATAAATCAAAGACTTGATGAATATTATGCTATAATGTTTTTGATAGGAAATAATATTAATTTATATAAACTAAACGAAAACATGTTGTATAAAGTAAAGGTTGTATAAAAATTAACAAAAGTTGTAGATGTGTTCAACATAAAATAATAGCTTTATTTATTTTGATACATATTTATATATAACGAAAAACATATATATTTCTATTTAACGATTTGTGAGTATAAAACAAATCCATTTGTTTATCCTCTAGGAGCCACTTTAGTACAAACTCCAGAAAGACACTTCAGAGGTTCTTTGCAGACAGCGGAGGGAGTCTCACCGAGCTCCTTACTGTAGACCTTACACGCTGCTCCTTCAGCTGTAATAGTAAAATAACATGATTTTTCTAAATTAAAAAAATTAAATATCGATTACAATTACATACATACATCACCATTAGGTGACCCGAATGCTCGTTTGCCTTGTCCTTTTTCCATAAAAAAAAACCTTCTTCATTATAGGTTATTTCTTTTACGTGTTGGACATTTAAAAATTTATACTCTATATTAATTAAAAAGCTAAAGAGTTTGTCTGGTTGAACGCGCCAATCTCATGAACTATTAATTAGAATTGAAAAAATATTTTTATGTTTGACAGAAAATTTTGTACTTATAAGTTATAATAAATTGCGTGAATCGTTTCGATGTAACCCATTACCTACTCCACTAGACGTCAGATTAATCTAGAGTTTTTAGAAAGTATAAAACATTAATCGTAGCAGGGTTTAAACCCGCGCCTTTTGAAATGAAAAAATAACATAGAGTTTCTTATGTAAAGTAAAACCGGGATAGACGCCGCAGCGGGAGAGATGCCTCATATTCAAAATACCTAACTTCCCGGATTCACAAAATAATTGTACAAGCAGGAGCCACAGTCTTCCCGCACCTCAGTTATCCACGGACATTCGTGCAATTAGGACGCGTTTAGCACGTTTGAGTAAATATCTCCACGGCGAAATTCGTGAACGCGCCAAAGATGACGCGTAAAGGTTAATATTTTGCGTTGTATAACTTTATAATTTGTAATCAATTACGCTATATTTTTTAGTACGTCGATGTACTGGTTCATTAAGACTGTATCTAGGTGCTTATAGATTCTATTTTGTTTATAATTTAATTTAAAAAATCCTTGGCATCTATCCCTATCACAAAGGATAGTTGCCCTAATTTTTCGAGGTATAGGTGCCCTTAGCATCATCTATTCCTTTATACTCAGTATATGGGGTTAGGTATATATTTTTAAAATATTTTTTTAGGTATTTATTAAATTAGCATTTTTTAAACACAGGAAAGATATGGCTGAGAGAAAGCAAAAACAATGGAAAACTAAGTTAGACTGTTTCGTTAGAATGTTTAGAATGTTTCGATAACTATATAAATATGAAGTTGCAATCCGACTGGATTCAATGTATAATCTGTCAGAACTGGCTACATGAAACCGGTACCCTTTTCAGAAATGATTGCGCAAGATGTGGAAAAATAAAAACCCTATCTGGTTAAATTTCAATTAAATTGGAATAACGAATAATTATTATTTGAGATAATTAGAGAATTGGAATAGATACCTAACTAAAAATCATATTTTGTTCTTTTTTATATAAAAATGTATAATTGTGCAATGTCCATGTTAGTATTTATGATATTATAATATTTTAATACGAAGTGTTTCAAGTATAAAAAGAAAAGACAGAGAAAACTTACGAGAAATTAAAAAGAAAACAAATTTTAAAAATGTACACACAACTTACAGACAGCTTAAATGGCGTTGGACGGGACATATGTTAAGGGAAAGTGAAGAAAAATGGACTAAGTTAGTAACTGAATGGTACCCAAGAAATAGCAAAAGAAATAAAGGCAGACAACCAAAAAGATGGGGAGATGACATCAAAAAAATAGCTGGTCCAGTATGAACCCGTCTAGCAAAAGACAGCAAAACATGGAACTCTTTAGAGGAGGCCTTTGTCGACAGACAAGCTGTTTTACACAAGTATCTAGTTGCCGATGAATAAAACTTAGTCAAAAATCAATTTAATTTATAGAAAAGGCATGTTATATATTTATTGTAAAGAAAGAAACAGCAATAATTTTATTTATAACAGAATTTTATTTATTTTAATATTTTAATTTATAATATTAATGATTTACAACAAAAAAATATTAAGAAGTGTAATATTGTTGTAAAATTTAACTTAAAAAATATAAGTATGGATGTTGAAACTTAAGAATTTATATTTTAGTTAAACAAGTGTTTTAAAATTTTAATTATGGTTACCTAATTTTGTGTTATTAGAATTTACTACCAATTATAAGATTTAAAAAAACACTATAATATACTTATCATTATTATCATTCATGTTTGTTGGAAACAAAATTGCTCTTTTAAAATTAGAATTATTTAACAATTGGATTGGTATTTTCATTATATCGGTATAAACTGCCTTGCTCTCCAGGCATCTATCCTCCCCAGCATTTTCATAGTGGGGAAACTATCCATATAGGTAGGCATCTACTCTCAAAATTAATGTTTCACGAAAAGCAATTTTTTGCAAAATCTATATTTGATTTGTTAAAAAAAAAATAAAAGTAATTCATCACAAAGGATTGAGCTAAATAAATAAAAATGATTCCTATAAAAAATATATTTTATCTAATTAGGTGGATATTTCAAAAAATGGGGCATCTATCCCGGTTTTACCCTATGTATATAAATAGAAAGAATATATAATGAACGCAAATACTTACATAATAAACTGACGCAGGCAGGACAGCAAGCGCACTTTCCAGCGTGGTTTGAACGATATATGGAAGGAGGACGGCAACTGGAGGAGGCGACACGGACGGAGCACGGGTTTTGCTTGCAGTAGTTAGAGCCGCATACCAGGTCACCATATGCCAGCGCCAGGACACACGCCATTATCGTTAAAATTAATGTTGTTTTCATTCTGAAATTAGAAATTTACTTGTGATGCTCTAATCCGGAATTAAATTTTATCCTAAATTTATGTTAAGCTTGAATTTTATGTTATGATTCACGCTGTTCACACAGCAATTGTTAAAGGTAGTAAAAGATTTTTTTTTCAATTATGTAATTTATTTGTAGATCGGATTACACTAGATAATAAACTAGACTAGACTAGACAATAGACTAGAAATTGTAGTGATAAATAATTATCCGCTTTTTAAAAAGAAAGTGATATTTAAATTACAGATCTAGCCTAAGACATATAGTATTCATTTGGTGGTAATAAGATGAGTTAGCAAAAACAACGCAATCGAAGGAATTATCGAACAGACATAGAAAAGAAAGCCGGCCGTGCTTAGAATAAACAACGTCATTGTCATTTCAAAAGAAGAGAAATACCTGCACCTATTGTTTATTCTATATATAATTGTAGACTATTTACTGCAAAATTAATTTATTTTATTACTTACTTGTATTAGTAATATTTTTCTTGTTTTAATATTGTGTATAGTCTTTTCTGGAGCCTTCGAACGAAATGCCAAGAGAAAAGCGGACTAATGCAATTATACGAATAATTTAAGATAACCCCGTCGATGTTTATGTTTATGCCTTAATGTCACGAACCCAAATCTGCATTATCTCCCATTTAGTAAGAACTTGGCGTAATTGGCCATTCTTGTTATTCGCATATTTTCTTCTGAATATTATTAATATAAAACACATAAAAATGTTGTGAATGTCCATAAAATACTTTTATAAACTTCGCGCTGTATCTTATGCTAACCCATTGAATGAGTTATTTCTCAGAGAATTTAAAAATACGAATAATTTGTAAAAACCAAAATACTGTTTCTTGAACATTTTATAAGCACAAATATCGTATTTCTACTTAGAAAAAAAAGCTCAATATCTTGAAAATGGTGAAACTTGGGACCATATTACATGGAGCAAAAAAAGGTTGAAAATAACCTTTTATATCACCTGTATCGGGTTGTCTATCGATCTATCAATCACCCAGTATAATACGTGTGAGTGACATTGGAGCCCGATCATGTAGACTTATGCCTAATGAACCTTACACCCTTCAGTGGATCAATAAATAAATTAACCATGAGAATTTAATAGCATAGGGATAGCTAGATATTTAGAACTATTGTTCTTTGTCCGTTTTTAATTTGATAAAAGTTGATACTAAAAAAAAATATATGAACTGGATGACGCTTAACTTATTATTTTCACTTTATAAAATAAATATGTGACATATGTATAATCATAATCATTTTTAGAGCGTCATTATCAGTAGTCGGGTATTAGTTTATGAACTTATTTCATTTTATCCGTTAGATAAATTATAAACAATAATAATTTTAAAAATATAATTAATATAATAACTACGGAGCGTCAGGTCAACCACTCGGTGCGTATCGATTGCTATATTAATAATAATGTATGTACATAACAAGTATAACGATAATATTTGAAAAGTAAAATATAACAATACGTATGTGATAATCTATACTAGTCTATATTAGTATAATAAAGGGGAAATGTTTGTTTGCTTAAACCGTAAGATTAAAATGAATATCATAACAGGATATTAGAATAATTGATGAGAAATATAGAGGCTTATAATCGCTAAAATTAATTAATTTAAATAATAATCAACCGTGTCGTACTACATATACTACTTCCAAATGAATCCTCTCAAAGTTCATGACGCCCATAGTTCAAAAGTCGATCAGAAGCCGCGTCGTGCTCATTATCGCGGCGGGGTATCAATTTTCTACAAATTTAGAACTTGAATATTAACATTGTTTTCGAGCTCCTTAGAAATTATTTTTTACAGAAATTTATTAAAAACGTGTATGATAAGGTAAATGTGAAACACTCTTCGTTTTATGATCACTGTGCGCAAGCCGTTCACGCTGACTCCAGCTCTTTCTGCTGCACTGCCATTCTGTAGCTCACGGGAGACTTATTTTTCTACGGAGCTCAGTCAGCTCTATTACTTCCTCAGACGCCGGATACTATACGTATTGGCAAATTCTTTTTCTGCCCTTGCCTCTTGGCGTTTGAACGCCCCCCACCCCCTAGGTTGCTTGCCATATCACGGAGAGATTTTAACCTAACCTAAGCTAACACAGTATTCTTTATATAAGGCTGGATTGGGTTGTCATAAGCGTTTCATCATCGGTCTCTATTCGTTAATTGAATTTATTTATATTTGTATTGTATTCACTTTCAAAAAGTTTTATTTTTATATCTTTTAAATTCTGTTAATGGAGATTATAGTATGTTTCCACAAGCGAAAGATGTGTTTATATTTACATATACATACTGTAATCGTACTTATTTTGGTGCAAAAGTCAAATTTTCTACTTGGGTCATACTCATATGAGTGTTATGTTACAATAGCAATAATAAATAAAACAAAATAGAACGATTTTTCATTCTAAATTTGATTATGCCTACCCCCTTATGATATGTGGATAGTCTACACATCAAAATATAAAAAAAAATGTAAAGAAAAAAAATCTAATTCCATCATTTGTCCCCTTCTGTGGACTGTTCAGATTTGTAGTACATAGTTTCAACAATATGTAATTTATATTATTACGCCCGTGTCATCGAAATTACACATATTTTCAGGGTAGAATATACTTGAGTTGATTTTTTATTGATAATTTCCAAAATATGGTTCAGCCTTTTTACTATAATTTCCAATAAACTAGCCGTTACACGCATATGACTCTTTTCTGTGATCCAAAAAATCTGCATTTAAAAAATGTCTACTAAAGTTACCATAAATATAATATCTTTTAATTTGGTAATATTAGACAGCTATAATTTGCTTACACCCATTACACAAGACGGATGTGTATTTTTATATTCCAATAAAAAGAATCGTTTATTTTGTTCATTTTGTAAAAGATCAATTAATCTTTCCTATTTTTAGTGTATTTTGGTAAGTATGAGCTAATTGTAATTATATAGGTACAAAGGCTTTAGAGGAATATTTTTTAAATCTCGCTCGCCATTTCTCTATCCTTGAAAACTAAAGACCATTGCTGATTTTCGATTGGAAAATCTTTTCTGTAGACATATTTTCTGTTACTCTAGGTGTACACAGGAAAAATATATGTCCACATAAAATACTATTAATAATAAAAATATATGCTGTAATGTCAAAACATTTGTCATTTTTTTGTTCATTTGTTTATGCTTGCGCTTGTAAAACTAAACTAACAACTTTTCTGCTATTTTATAATGACCAAAATAAAATCAATATATCGTATATATCTTGAAAAATTAAATGAAGACTAATGTTTCAGATTATACTAAACATATAGCATTTTACAAGTGTCAAGTGGTGTAGGTTATTAGCTTAAATAATGAAATCTTAGCTTAGCTAGCTTTTTTACATTGTTTTAGCCAGATTGCCCTATTCAAATAGATCTGGGGTGCACTAAAGCAATGAAGAGAAGAAAAAATGAAGACAAGTAGAGCTAAACAAGATGCTGTTATTAACTAATATCGTGCCATGATATTTATAAAACAAAACATTGATCATCATCACCAGCTAATGATTTCCATATTAGCTACTGAATCATCACCGGCTGCGAGGCGGAAGCTAATAACTGTAACACAGTTAATACTACTGCAGTTATTACCGATTAAAGTTGATATTTTTATGTATGTAATATTAATTTAATAAATACTATTATGTTTCTCTCTTAAGATTCACGGGTTTAAAAGAACCCGGTCCTTTGGAAGGCTTGCGTGGGATCACAGGTCCAATACGTAGAGGCCCCTAAGAGATAATACAAATGTTTTACTGTGACGCATCAGCCGGAATCCATCGCTGGGCAACCACAGGTAATAATTGCCCAGAGATGGTCGCCGGTCAGCTAAGGGTGTAGAGAGAAGCAGCAGCAGAGCTGACCATCACGAGGAGTACCCGAGTGACGAGCTGGTGGGGAGTGCCCAACATCTCGTCACAAGCTGCCCTGCGGGTTTATTATTATTATTCTCGAAAAAAAACTGTTGTAAATATGGTAAATATAATCCATTTTGGTGGATTAAAAATAATGTCTGTGAACTTAGCAGAGCATTGTCCAGCAGATCAAAAAGAAAAATAGAGTTCTCTTCGCATGCACCTGAGTTCTATAGTACCTGATAGGTTTGATAAATAGTTTCTGTCGTTTTTACCCCTGAAAAGGTAGGTAAAAAAATGCTCTGTTAACTTCCTTTGGCAGATATTTTTTTTGCAAATAAAAATCGGGGCGAGATCTGCACTCATAGGGATGAATAAAACAGTTCCTGATAATTTTTCACGATAGTTCTGTTAATTTCACGAAGAAAAAATTTTTAAGCAGAAAAAGAGAATGTTCGTTTCGAAAATTGTTCGAAAGGTAAAGTAATTTTTAAAATTAATAAAATGATACTCAGACGCGAGAACTCTTTATTTTACAATAGAATATAAGTAGTTCTACGATATTTAGTCTAAAAGAAAACCACAACTCTGAAAAAACTGCCAGCAGAACATAGTTGAATGTATGAAATATTGAAAAATGTCTATTTCAACTCTTCATATGTAAAAGTACTAAATAATTTTCTATTTTAATGCGCTCAGACTCGAGAACTCTTTGATTTCTAACAGAATATGAGTAGTTCTATTATACAAAGCCAATTACAAAACTAGAACTCCTGTAAAAATGCCACACTTGGGTCTTTCTTTACTACTCGTTGATTATCAGTCGCTACAACTTAACACAACATCTATCTTTTCTATTTCTACAAATTTGAGACATGATCCCTACTTAAAGATCTGATTAAGAAACAAAGAGTTTTTGGAAAATGATGAAGAAAACTTAATTTTATCAAATTTTTTCGATATAATTGTTGGCCATTCATTATTGAATAGATATTGATTAGTTTGATTAGGACTCTTTCTTATTGTTTTAAGAGGCTAGTATTTGTTACAGTATCATTATCGTTACGTTAACCTTGTTTTTAAATTTATTCATTGTTTAAATAAAGATTTTGAGTTTAGTTCCGTTGAGGTATGTAGAAAATAACTGAAACTTTTGTGAACAAACAAATAATGAAAAGAAAACATGGATAAATATGCTTGCTACTCAGTAATTGGAAGAAATTATATTTTTCTTCTATTTATTACTTTACATTTTTAAGACTGAAGGAATCTGCTGTATGAATCTGACATTTACTAAATTTTTTTAATTTTTTTGTCACAATATTGATGTCATATCGTAATCAAGGACGTCATTAACCAATACTATTGTTATTAGAAGTAGGAAACCAAACAAATACATGTAGCACTAATACTTTATACTTTTCTGTAGAACTGTCTCTTCTGTGGTCATCAAAAAAATTATGCATCGAATATCTTTCTAGAAAACGAATAATGATCTGGTTTCATATTTTTTCTGTATTAGGTTAGTCTATAAGAATTAAATGAGAGTGATTTTGAACAAATATTTCACTTTTTTTTTCGTACATATTCAGGTCGCGATTTGTGTATGACCCACTTGTTTAACAAGACAATTCATAAAATAATAGACTTTCATATATTACATTGTACATTGTAGTTTTATTTATTTATGTCTTAGCTTTCCTCCAAATTTTCCTCCACAGAATAGAAACATACCGTAACCTTTGACATTTACTTGCGGAGCCCGGTGCTCCTAATGGGCTTTTATGTATTTTATAATAAAATTTCTGCTCATAACAGTGTCAATTGACATATTATGTTACATTTTCGGGGAAATTTGGTTTTTATTTATGTACGAATTGTTATATTTTAAGTTGAATAAAATTATTACTATTAGTAGGTAAGTAATTCATATTAATAATCAAGATGTTATTTATATACAATAGTTGTATAAATTAAATTAACAAGTTACAAGTAAACAAAAAATTATTCATAAAACTAAGGTGTTGAGTGGCGGAGCTCATCGCCGGACTTTGCTAGAGCGAAGAAATGAAAATATTAATAAATAATAAATCATCCCCCCGAGTTGAGATCGAACCTACAACCGCTGCGTTGCAGTCACACCCTTGCGCTACGAGGCATAGAGAAAAAACAGAGAGATTAAATAAAAATCCATTTGAGGCTCACAAACAGATTTTAGTAAACAATGTATATAAAAGTGACGACAGGTTCCACGAGACGGCGGCGGCGGGCGTGCAATTAAGAGCCACAATCTCTGCAAATGTTGACTCAGCGCGTATGGCGCACCCGCCGTCGTCCCTACCGTCGTCGTCTACATTTTACACCCTTGCTTGTATTATGCCAGCTCAGTGACTTCGATACGACCATTGGGTATTTACAACATAAAATGATAGTGGCGCTTTTACCTCGCGGGAGTGCCAGCCTTTTCAGGAATTCAGATGTTTATATTTCATCAATTACATGAACAATTTGTTGTTTATTAAATCATATTTAGAATATTTTCATGTTAATTAGAAAGAAGGGAAAAAGACATAAAAATACTAAGAAACTTCTAAGCTAAACAGAGCTTAAAACTATTGAATGATGTCAAAAAATCAAGAATTAAAATGAATGGTCATATAAAGAATATCATATTGTAATATTGGCTATAGCTAAACCCCTATAGGGGGCATAAGCAATAGCATAAGCATAAAAATATTCAATTTCTAGCTAGTTTTTCCTGCGGTTAGCGTATTTAGCTAAATGAACGTTTCATCATGTGAAGTTGTCTTCAGACAATCAACAAAGGTTGAACAGTATGATACTTTTTATCTATATAGCGAAATTTAAAAACTGAATCTGAAAAAACATTGTACTACGTGTATTTTATTTCGTGTAATTGCAATCTTTATATAATAGGAAATATATGAAAAAAACCGATATGTGACAAATAGAGAAAAGTAAACAAGTGAACCGGTTTCATATTTTTTTTGAAAATAACTTACGTGACCTGGCTACTATACTCGTATGTAGTTATTCAAAATTTCAGTACGCAGTGTGAAACAATTGGTATCATGGGGCTAACAATTATTATATCCTCTTATTAAATTGACGCTTATCATTTTATTTATTCATTTATTTCCATTTATTGCCTGTGTATTGCTATTTACTAACTAGTTACGATTGTCGAGTACATAAAATTACTAATTCTATTCTATTCAAAATGTCTTATATCAATTTTGTTATAAGCAAAATCGATATAAGACATCCTGATAATTTCATGGAGCACAAGTACATATTATTTTCTAAAAGAGCACCCAAAAAGTAGATTCAGGTCAATTAATGTTATTAGCTATACCTTCTGTATATAAATCTACCATAATGATAGGACGTAAATCCATGAAAACACAAAGAGAACTTCATTAGATCACTTATATTGCCAAAAAGATGGGTTAGATAAGTTATTTAATGGTCCTTGTTTTTATTTCAAAATCTTACAGAACTAAACCAATAGTAAATGTATCTTTAACGGAAATATATGATCAAAAACATAATTTTTAAATTAAAAACCGTTAATTTAACAATTTAATTTAGTATGAAGCATTAAAAACTAACGAAAAAATGTTTTAAAACTTTACCCATTTGTGGGTATTAAAGGTCATGTTAGCTTTTACGTTAATAAAAAATTGCAGAGTGATGAATTGCCGCAAGAAGATATATCTATTTAGTCAATATTTTTATATTTAGATGAACATTTCTATAGGGAATGTAGATACCTAGGTATACCGTATAGTGGAGATCATGCTCACAGTTTTGACATTTTTAACTATAATTTTTAGAACTGTAAATATATTTGTAGCACAAAAACAAAACCTACGTATGTATCAAAAACAAAACCTACGTATGTATCTTGTTATAATATTTTTTCATCCTATTTATTATATTAAACACAAAAGTTTTTTGTACAATTTTTCTTTTAGGTCTGAGAGATTTAACAGAGCTTTTAAAAATCAGACTTTAGTATCTCCCTATTATACAGAAACACAAAAGCGAAAAGGCCATTTTAATTAGGAAAAAATCTTTTAAGCATAGATTATTTAAATATAAAGATATGTTTCGTACAATACAATGCGGAGTAATTGTTCTTTTAAATAGGCATACGGATTATAAACGCAGTATTTTCTTTACTCATCTTATCGCGGCTTTAGACTTTGTACGGCGACAAAAGATTGCGATTAGTTTGAGCGGTTAACTCGCTTTGTTCGTTTATAACTGACATCACAAGTCCCACTCAGCCGGCTTCCTAAAATAACTTACTTAAACATAAACGATGAAACGAATGAATTGATTGAGAAAACGTATCAATAATTCGTTTCTTTTTAAATGTAATGTTAGCTAGTTCTACAACTACGTAAGACTGAAATTTTGGAAAAGTACAAAACATTGAACTTTTGCTATTCGTTGGTGTTCGAAATTTGTATGACATAAATCGTAATATATTAACTTTTTGTTTAGCTTCGTAGGCAGATGGCACTTAGTGTTAAGATGTACTGCTCACCACACATCACCCAATTTTCGAGACAGTTTGTTGAATTCAACGCCGCGGTATCTCATTTTACCAGAGCGAGAAAATAATTCATTTACCGAGCGGCAATCGCATTACAATCGTCAAGACGCTCTCTCTCTCTCTACTTTAATCTCCATTCTGTCAGCCAGTATAACTCTAAAATGGATTATTCTTCTTCGCTTATCCTGCGTGTTGTGATGATTTTGTGACAACTAAATTCATACAGTATATTATATAATTTCTATATGAATAGTTTTAACATTAGGAATATATTTGTTATAAAATTAAGTATGAAACATATTTTCATTTGAAATTGAATTGAATTTTGTAAAGTAGGGTATTTGAATTAAATATTGAACGTAAAGGCCAAGTTATATACCGCATGGTACTTTAAAACATAATGGTAGGGCTCGGATATTAATTGAACGAATCGTTTCTCTGTAAGGGTATTTGTGTAAACCGCTATAATCTTTTTTGGCTTGCTGACCCTTCTCACAATATAAAACGGAGTGTGTAAGTATGTATACAAAGTAAAATTAAATAGAGCAAATACAAACATTAATACTATTTTTTTTAATGATAATTTTCTGTTATTACGATTGCAGCTTAAGGACGACTAGGTGAAATTGCTCAGACATTTTTGTTATCAAATTTTCTACTTCTAAGACTTTAAGCTATTATAAGTTTGATTGCAAACCATTTTAATTTTATCCTATCTCAGAGGAAGATATCCACCACAGACACGTTACGTGAAGCGAGGCAATATTTCTTTGTAGAACGTTTGCACAGCTAAATAAATGGCTACTATGTTATATGAGACGAACGATCTAGAACTAGGCCGTAAAAGCCTTTTAGTTTCAAGAGACCCGATAAATTTTACCTTGATATATTGGAGGTATATATATTGCATTATAATTATTATGTATCATTAAAAAAAATAAAATCAGCTTCACGCTGTACCCCGCACACAGCAGGATAGGCAGAGTGAACCTAGTGTTCAGACATTCCATTTTCCGTCATCTCATTTTCAAATTCTGGAGGCATTGCATGTTGAGTGATGAAACTCAACGCCGAGCATTGCGTCGACATTAGAAAAAATAAAAAATAAATTTATATAAATATTGCATTTTGTCGAGTGGAGATCAAACCCATTACCAGTCGCGTTTTAAAATTGGTAAAATGCAGGGTAGGGGAGGCCTCGGTTGATTTCCGAATACACACAATAAATTATATTGGAGGGGGGCACGTAGAAAAGCTTGAAGAGGACCCCCCGGAGGACATGTATGTAGACGAGGCGAAAGAGGTATATAGAGACCCCATAGAGTTTGGCGCTCCGTTCTTTCTAATTACCTCGCTAGGGATACAGCGTGAAGCCAGAATAGAATAGATTGGTAAAATATAGATATTTCACATTGTTTTACATACTAATATACTATCTGATGTTTTTATAAAAGAAATTCAATATGGTAAATAAGGAGATATATATATTTAAAAAAATGTTAGATATTCTATTCATATTTTCCATCCTTTTACCAATTATATCTACTGAAGACATGAAAGCGTGGTAAGATTCGCAAAGCGTCGGTATTCGGCTACCCAACAAGCCGCTTAATCATTTCCTTAAATCTTTCAAAGTAAATATAATACTCGTACACCACAGGATTTGCTTTCCGTAACGGTTTTTTAATTCCCAACGATATCGCTTTCACAGATATTGTCATATATTGAGCATATATGCGACCGTAGTGTGTTTTTGCTATTATAATTTTCTGAAGTGTGAATATGGAAAACATGATTTGTGTTTTTGCTTATCATTTCGTACGATAAAATGGAATACTGCTATAAATTGAAACATTCATGTAAATATATGCTGTGGTTAAATATACAGTCAGATTTAATTTGAATTATACTTACATGTTTCTGCATGCTTAGCTTATTTATTTACTGTAATTACTTCAAATGGGTTATTACTTTGGTGTACTGATTTTTATTCATTTGTAGAATTTGACTTATTAAATTACATATATTCACTTTGTATAGAAAACTATTTTGACGAAAGAAAAAATGAATTTCTGAACAATTTCGTTAATAAGTCTTTACACGAACATAACAAACGGCAGTAAAGCATAATAATCTCTAAGAGCACTTTTGAACAAACATAAGCCCGTAAGTAGAGGAGTCTTCAATTATTCAAGAGGAGCGGTGACTGAGGATGGCGAAGTTACCTTTGTTTCACCGATTCTCTTTAGGTCCCTCCGTGAATGCCAAAGGTCGCTTTTCTGTAATCCCTAAAATTTTATAAACTTTCGATTGTTAGAAGTTGTTCTAGCATTCATCAAAGATTTGATGGTTTGACTATTTTAAATATGGTAAAGACTTTATAGTAGTCAAGTAAGAATTGCATTTTTGCCATTCAGCTTCGGAACCCAAATATTAAAAATAAAATAATAAAATGAAGTTGAAATTTTATATAGACGTTAGCTTATCAAAAACACTTTTACAAACCATTTATTAAAAACGCAGCTACTTATATACATTTTTAGCGGACTGTTAGATATTAAAACTCAAAGGAGGTTTACCTATCTCCGAGCATACCTTCGGAGCTCATAAATATTATAACTTCCTTCTCTTATAATAATAAGCTAATATCGGGACTTTATTCTAAAAGTAATTTTTAGTTAGGCTTTATTCTAAAACTAATTTTTAGGCTTCAGCATAAGTTTATATAAGTTCGAGTTCTCTGGAGATTGACCAACTGTTTTTAGTTTTTCCTATTACTTGGCTAAATAGTGAAACATATTATATTTATTATCGAAGAGTTAATTATTTATATACTCTACACATACTTTGTTTATTGATTACTTTAAAAATTAAAAAAATCCATGAGGTACAAAAATGTACGTTATTAATAAGAAAAAAATCTAGTAACACCGATCAATCATGTAGTTACGTGGGATTTGTAATAAAATTTTATATTTTAAGTAATATTAATGTATTTTGACTCTGTAGTGTCTATTAGTTATTAAGTTATAACTATAATGTTGCAATTATTAAATAGGAAAAACGTAATTGCACAATTAATGTTATATTTAAAAGTTGTTCTTAAAGTAAAAAAAATATAATTTTAAAAAGAAAAAAATATTTTTAAGATGATCATTCTTTACATGTGTTACCTTATTACATATAATGAGCGAGTACCTGTGACATGTTACACTAGAAAATGAAGACAGAAAAATTGAAATAAAAAAAAATATTATAAAATTGTTTATTAGGTACCTAATATGTTCTATTATACACTACACTACACAATTTACAGTTACTATATATATATATAATATATATAGTAAATTTGTTAAACTGTAAACTTTTTATACGTTAAATAAATACTATGTTCAAAAAACAGTATAAACGTTAACATAACGCTCAGCTTAGGCCTCGCCTTAGAAGAGAAGACATTATTAATTAATTGACTTATGAAAATAACTTAATTAATAGAATTATATGTCAAAGTTAAACATCTAATCTAAATAATCATATTTAAATATAATAAATGGTTACATAAAAATATATATATTAAAAATAAACACGTACATGTACAATGGCCGGAAAGCGCTACAGTAACAGCATTGCTCTTAAAATATTAATGTCACTCGAAAATGTTGGGAACACGCTGTTTCACGAGATTAAAATGTGGGCCCTTTTACTGGGTCAGGGAGTTTCTTATAATATATAATAATTTCTTTTATATTTTTTTATCACAAGCCTAGCGTAGAGTAAGTGTTTATGTATAGTATATGCTAAGTTGTAAGTTATGATTGTCAAGGATTTTAGTGTAGATAAATATGTAGGTTTGTTTGTTTAATTTCGCTCTATGAGGTCATGTGTATACTTCTGCTGCTGCAGTAGGCAAATTTCGGCAAAAAGCTCCCCCACTAAGCACGCAACATCTCGATTTGGGCGGAGAATGGAGAGTTGAATGACACTTAATCCTGAAGCTGAAAGGAAAATCTATTATGAAAAGAAATTGTTTTACAATACTGTTATAATAAAATTACATCTCAATAAACACTCTCTCGATCCTCTTGCCGTTCCTTGTTCTCTTTTCAAAAAATCATTTGTTGTGAAATTGTATTTATATCGAAGTTTTCGTTTGAAGTATCAGTGTCATCGGTGACTTCCTTATGTTCAAAACTTTCATCAATCGATTCTGATAAAATATGATTGGGACGTCACCGACAAACAAGCAAATATTAACTTCAATTAAAATCTAGATAGATTTTAATTATAGATATAATCCTCAGAGTTTAAGTTTACACATAATTATTCTGTTCCTTTGGTCTACTTTGTGTCGACAACAATAGTTCTGAGCATCTTCTGTTTTAAGTACTTCCAGTAAGGTGGAATGCATTTCAATTCAAAAGACGTAACTAGAGAGAGACGTTCTAGAGATTTTTCCTAAAGTGTTTGAGTTGTATAAATAAAATTATATAATAAAATATAATTTATGTAGGTATAAATTATAAATTAATATATAATCAACAAATAATTAATTGAAGTTACAAAAGAAACATTTACTAATACTAATACTACAAAAAATTGAAGACGGAAAAAATAACAACAAATTAATAATTGGATTAAACGGCAGACAATAGTACTCTATTGCGTTACTGTGTTAGTTGAGCACGCCGGGGACACGTGCTCTTTGTTATATAACGCGCTCTGGACTGTTTCCTACTAGTTGGCTCTGAATGAGTTCTTATTGCCCACTAGAGATATAAGTTTTTCTTTCTACTAACAGTATATTTACATCTGGCTGAGGTCAATCGTGGCGCAGGGGCACTAGCGTGCGACTGTAAATGCCACAGGTTGTGAGTTCGATTCTCACTCGAGGAATTGAAATGATGATGATGATGTAGAGACAAAGCGTGGCATTGAGTTCCACCATTCAACTCAGCCAGATGGAAATATCTTAATGGGACTTGAGGGTCTTAACACTAGGTACCTAGGATAGGTATCCCTCGGCCTACCGTCAATTTATAGATATTTCTCGTCATTTACTCAAATAATATTTAAGAATATTGACTGTACTATGAGTACATATAGTAGGTACTTTTAATGTAAATTGGATAATAATTTTAATAGTCTGAAACCGGATGTGTAGAACAGCCATGAATTAAATAATCCGCGAGGACATATCTATACCTTGATGACCCTATTTTATTTACCAAAGGAAAGTGAAACGTAAATTCTTAAAATAAGCTCATAACTTGACCTGTTTCTGTTATTGTTTTCTTTCTACATAAATACATATATCATGAAAGTATAAAAACACAGCGAGCCTTATGAAACTTAGCGACGTTGTGTAATACGTTGCATTTCAGAATATGAACAGAATATTCTCACCATTCATTCACTTGGCGCGATTCCCTTACCAACCCTATTTAATACGTAATATTCCCGAGCAAAATATAAAAGTTTATAAAAAGTTTAATTAGACTATTTTTTTCATTTTTAACAATAATAAAATATCATGTAAGTAATATATATAATATACAAGTAAAAAATACACAACATATTCGAAACGTTTACAACATTTAATTACACGAGTACTACATATTGGTACACTTTTCATTCAACCTTATTATTGAGAATCGGAATTGGTAAAAGCTTGAGGTGAAACGTTTTTATTGTAACAATCAATGCTAAATTGAGCCGATACCTCCATTATCGATGTCTTTAATATATGCTAGGAAATATCAGAATTACATTATACAAACCATAAAAAATGAAAAAAACTATAATATATAAGTATATTACTTTTTTACAATCCAGACAGATTCTTCACATAAACGTACATATTTCTACTACACATTCAGTATTATACTGGAGATTCTTCATCTCTGAAGGTGCTGAAGCATAAAATGTTACATGATAACGCCCATAGCATCCGAGAGTGAAGCTTTTACGATACAATGATTACTCGTGTGAAATTTTAGGTCCGTAACCGTGACGTCAGAGGGTGACGGGTGCGGGGGACGAGGCGCGAGTGGCGCGCGCCGGCGACGGTGGCACCCCGGCCGCGACCGCCTCGGCCGCCTCTCAGCCGCCGCGAACACCGCGTACCTATCTGTTGATCTGATGCGCGCCGAGCGCAGAGGTCGCCTTACGGTCGCGGACTCGCGGTCCTCTACGCCGCCCGCCTTACGAGGTGCATTCGTAAACAAAACACTACCTGACCACTATCGACACAGTGCTGTAGTAATCTTAATTGAAGGTTTATGTGTTCCCAGCAGTTCATGTGCACCCAGTAGTTCGTTTCGTGAAGTAGTATACGAGACAGCGGGGTAAACGGCCCGTCGGCCGCCCACGGTCTGTAGTAACTGATGCTATAGTAACAGCATCCTCAGACGAAAGATCCAGGGGATGCACCGAATATTTGCACCACTTTGGTATGTGACTTCATTAAACATATTTTCCACTAATATTTGTATTTCTTATCTCATTTGCTGATGTTCAGAATATTGGCATATTTTTTTCATTGAAGTATTATCACTATCAGTTAAGATAAGATGACCTGAATTAAGTAAATATTTGTGTACACCTTTTCATTCATAAATATAATACTTAAGTAATATGTTCAGTACATATATGTACTTATATAAGAATAGGGTAAATAAAATAAAACTCTTAATATACCTTAAATATACTCGATAGACCTTAAAATTAAATTTGGATTATCATAAATATCACTATATAAATGTTCATTTATAGTGTGATATATTCTTGACATCCATTTTAAAATTGACTGTTTAAAATAAACAATTTTTGTATATATTCTATATAAAAGTTAAAAAAACCAAAAAAAAAGTATAAAATATATTTATGTTTTACCACACAATATGTATAATTAGAAAAATTATTTAAAAAAGTTACATTTTTTTTTTTAATAAACAATAACTCAAATACTTTTTGCGGTATTTAAAAAATAGAGATAGACAGTACATCTTAAACATTTTATAAATTATATTTTATTTGTAATACATTATCAAAATAATAGTAGCTAGGCTTTCTACATTTGTACTCTCGGTGGCCGATTCCGACTCGCACTTGACCGATTTTCTTTGTCAATGACATCATACGAACACAATTTTATAACAAATAAAATTGAGTAAGTAATCCACCTGATAAAAATAAAATAAAAAAATAATAATAATTAAACAACATTAAAAGGTTTACTCCAGGTGATTTGTTAGTTGCATCTGACATTGCAGACATTGGACACACGACATATTCAAAGCGTCCTTTTTGAAATTGTATTCAAAAATGGCGATTCGAGTAAATGAGGATCGTTATGTTTCTTATATATATATTTCTTGTCCTTATATTGTTAAAAAATAATTTACTTTGCCTCAAAACTCTGTCCTTTCTTAGACAGCCCACCTAAATATCACCAAATTTCAATTACACCAGATATGTAGTAAACAATTATTTATACTGTCATAATATTAATAGGAAATTGCAAGTTAATTTAAATCATTTTAAAAAAATAATGTTTTACGTTTACAGGCAATATGTTAAATACTCAAATTCGTTAGAGCGATATAAAAGAGCTTAATTTTTGAGTGGCACATTGTATCATTTGAAAAATCTCCTTTACGAAATGTACTTGCTTGCTTATACAAACAAGCCATAAAATTAAATCTTTTGAGATCTGAGATTTATCTATTTTTATTAATATTCGAATATGTTTTTATAAGACGTACTATCAATAGACGTCGATCGTTTTTATTTGATTGTTAACGATTATGTATATTTTTATGATTGTTAACGATTATGTATATTTTTATGTAACCTATATACATTTGAAAAAAAAAATTTCCTGTATTTTTTATGAGAATAACAAAAGCAGAATATATATCGTTGCTGCCGTTCAGAAGCTAACCATATATAAAAATCTAAGTTTACATGTAACAGAATTTATGTAAAAAAATCAGGTATCATATTAAAAAACAGCTTCACGCAGTACATCGCACACAGCAGGGAACGTAGTGTTAACAAGCTCCGTTCCCCATTTTCCGCCGTATTCTGGAAGCATTGCGTGTTGAGTAGCGGAACTTAACGCCGCGCTTTGCTTTGACTTCTGAGCAAAGAAGTGAAAATATAAATTTAAATAGATATTTCGAATTAATAATCAACGTTTACGCTTAAACATTTCATCATGTCAAATAAAATTATTGTGATATTACATAAGAATAGCTCTTGAACCGATTTTCCTATGCTCTACATCTACATATTTCACATAATATTCGAGGTGTAGTTTGCTACAGTACGACTTATGCCGGCGATGCGGCGTTATCGGCGGCTGGCGTTACGTTCAATACAAATCCAGCCAATAAAACCAACGCATCGCTGCAATCAAAGTCGCTCTTTTATCGTTACAATTTTTTGCCTCTACTCTATATCAAAATATAGCAATAATTAAAAGAATGTTCCAAGGCAATTTCATTTATAATAATTTGCATTTACTATGTATAGATCTAATAAAATTATGTAAGATTTAGTATTCATTTACTTGTATCAAGTATGTCATATGTTGCAAGTATGTTATAAAAGTGGGAACGTATTGTTACACTAGATTCCCAGATTCCCTCTACCTACCCTAGACAGAGGGAATCTGGGAACCTGGCTAGTAGGCTTTGTGTGGGATAGTGTGAAGTTAAAAAATTGTACATAGCTTTTAATATCAGATATATACTTACCTTGTCACATCAAAGTTAATTTTTATTTCATTATATACTTAAATATTTTGGGAACATTCTCGCATATCCATCACCTACTATGACATGAGCGACACGAATTCAATTTATATTCTATCTTACTTGCCGAGAGTGCTACAACGCGCCTCTGATGCTATAAATAAATATAAATATTGGTGGTGTAATAGATTGGTATTTATTTTATTTTTAGACATTTTTCATATACAATTTCAGTCTTAAAATAATAAAAGGGCGACAAAGAGTAAATAAATGATTTTCCTGTGTTTATTAGCTATAATCAGATTTATTTTACCATTAATCGATTATATTGTTTGTACGATTGTTGGTAATATTTTTAAGCTTGGGAGTGTTTGTTTGACCTCAATAGTGATGAGATAATAAGCCATGAACGGTTCTCTACGTGATATTGACAGTGAAACGTTATCTGTATAATGTAAGATGATACTGCAGTATATATAACACAATAAATGGTAAATACTAAATATTTATTGGAAAAATTAATTAATTATTATAATATGGTCTGAGCACAAAAATAACATTGGACCTAACTACTAAAGCTTTTTAAATTTTATTAAAAACTTTTTTAGATTAGATTTTACATAAAACATATGCGCACTCATGCCCTAGCAAAAAACATACAAACACAAAGCCATAAAAACACAAACAATATTATAAAAAAATAATTCATATCCAATTAAAAATATATAAATATATATGTTTAAAGAAACTAAACTTTATATAGCATCATTTTGGAGTTGACTTGAAAATCCTTCTTTACCCTTTCACTACTTACGACTATATCACAAATACTGTATTCTAAGCTGCGCAATAGCAGCCAGTGCCACTTGTTTTCACAAAGGATTTATTCAATGCAGTTTCAGTAGAAGAATCAATATACTTTTCGAAGTACCTACCCTTATACGAAGAATAATAACTGGACTTTTACATTTAGCTTTTATTCTCATAGGTATTTGTTTTAAATACATCTTAGATAATTTCTCTTCTTTTTTTAAAAAAAAAATCAGTTGCAATGATTGATATTTTATCTTGCTTTCATTGCTATTTAGATATTGTTATGTAAACAGCTTGTATTCAGATGACGATGGTAAGATAATGTTGAAAATACAATTTTTTTGTACAATTTTTGTAGATTTTTTTCTCCCGATATCACTTCAACTCAAGTACTTGAGAAAACGAATCTCAGAAATTCCCATCCCATGTCTGTTTTTAAGACGAAGAGTACCAAAACTAAACTTTGACTTGACATAATAGTCCACTCATACGCATTTCGTGTTCATTCAATGAATGTTTAAATATGGTTATGAAGGGTTCTTACTATTCATGAAAAACATATAATTAAAATAGAGCTGGTCACGAATTTATAGAATAAGCAACTTTTATCCCTAAATTTTTGACAATTTTACCAATTTAATTAATCTTACCAATAGTAATTTAATCTTTGTTAAATATTTTATAGAAATGGTAAAACTGTATCTACTCCCTACCTACCTTCAGTATGTGATTGTTTACTTTATCTTAATTACAGCTATATAAGCTAATAATATGAAGGATACCTACAAATATATTTGTAATAACGCGTAATGCGTAACGTCTGTAACAATATGAATAAATACACACGTTGATTATATTATGATATATGTAATATATTATTAGAGGAATTATAATTAGACTTGGATCCTGAAGGCTTGAGGTAATAACATACGTTGATGGTTTGCGAAATGCTAACCGCCACTTTGATCTCGTGTCGACGTTAGCAGCACATCTACATACTAACAATGCCTATAGATTCTCTTTAAGTAGTACAATAGTTTCTACGATATACGAGTATAAAGGTGATTGCGATAATATTAATTGCGTGGAATAATTGCCTATGCATTAGTAATAATCACATTTTATTATATCATAAACTAATAAACCATTATCACCTGAGTATTTATATATGTACAATGGATTTTGCGATGGTACTAGAGGGAGTCTAGGCACAGATTAGTTATTATTACCATTATATTTTATTGTTATATAATAAGCATTACTTTTATCATTTTTTTAAAACAAAAAATCATGTAGTATTTCTTTTATTCTATAAGTTCTCTATTTCTCCAATATAACTTTTCAATGGTAGGCAAAAGCATCACAAATATTTTGACATGGCATGAATTTTTTTTTTCCAAACACGGTAAGAAAAATAGTTCAAAGAGAACGCTCCGCTCTGATCTGGTTGATACTTTTCACTAGAGACTAGAATTACATCTTAGTATTATTTATTCGTTAGTTACTTCAAACTTCAATCATTTTACGACTTTACCATCGACTTAATTTTCAAAATAGTGTACAACTATTTAAGCCGAAGCCTAAAAGATTACCAACGAGCATGTCCCTAAGCCATTAAACGTTAATTACGAAGAGTGTAATGACACTTTAATTAAACATTCGTGATCAGTCTTTATATAAAGATTTAGTGTTTTGAGGCTTTTATTTAACAGTTTATCGCTCTCCGTTGGTTTGTCATCCGCTTTGCAATTCAAGGCTCAACTTTATAAAGAACAAATTTAATACTATTATAGTATTTTTTGACAAGGATTCCTATTAGTGTAGATCATATTTATAAATGAAATATCATTAAATTTGAAATATTTAATTTATTATCCGTATATATATCCATATATTTTAATATTTTTTTGTTACCTTCTAAAACAGTGGATTAAGACTATATAACGGCCAGTCTTCATCTTCGAAGACATCCGGAACGTTCGTTTCTAAGCAAGGTTAGGTGGATCGAGCTTTATAGCGGTGGCGGCCGGCGCCGAGTCCTGCTGAAACTACCATTCTTGTTTACTGAACATGGTATTTTGAAGGGGCTTACTTTTTCAAGAATTAGAATTGTATCTTGATGCACTTGTGCCGATGTTTTGATATCTTTTCGAGGTCGGATAATGCCCACGTTGTACTCTGTTGATTAATTAGGAAGCTTCTGAAGAGCTTTTAGCACAAATTAACAAAAGCTTTCTGTTTTTTTTTATTTGTTAAAATATTGCTCAGTTGTAAACATTTTTTCATCCATAAACAATATTTTTCTGTGACCTCTTTTTAGGTACGTAAGTAGTCGTTTTGATTTTGCCATCTTATTTTTAATTCTTATTAGTTAAGAAAATACCAGTGCGTCCCTTACAAGCTGCAACTCATCGTTTAAAACGTGACATGGTTCTAGGTGCTATCTTCGTCTCCTACAATAAAATCATTTGATTTCGGATAGGGTTTCTACAAATTCTTTGACCTACTGCTTTGATTACCTACTGCTTTAATAACCTTCAATTTATTTACAGTTAAATAAAACAAATAGTTAAATACTTGGTCTCATGATACCCTATTGCTTTATCTCTTGTCTATACAACAAGATTCTGCTTGTTGCTTGACATCACTCAATGTCATTTTTCACAATCCAATTGGGGCACTCATCTATTTTAATCAAAGTAAATATTATCTGGGCGTAGAAGTCGAACGTGGGTACGCGATCAACCTCCATTCTATTATAAATTGTATTATGGGAACAGGAATAATGTCGATAATAAACATTCCTCATGGCTTATTTACAGCCAAAAAAAAACATTTTGTGAACAGATTTAAAATATCCAAATTAAGATATTATTATTAGTATAATTCTACTTTCTCGTAACAATGTTAATTAATCCAACAGGGATTCCATTTCTAATAACGTCGGCGGAGGGAGAACATGATTTATGACCACAGTTGCCTATTTGTTTCGCCTCCCGAGGATTTCACAGCGTTGTGTCAGTTGGGACTCGCGTACCTACTTATGATATATTAAGAGCAAAGTTACTACTTGAATGAAATGAAAATGAAAGCTATCATTTGTATGATACATTTGTTATATATGCATGTATATGCAAAATTAAAATAGGTGAAAATAAATATTATTTGAATCAGCTTCATGCTGTATCCTGCACGCAGCAGTGGAGGCAGAGGGATACTAGTGTTAAGACACTCCGTCTTCTTCTACATTCTTTCAGGCCTTGCGTGTTCATACTACAAATGTAAATTTACTTTTATTTATTTGAGCATAATTCGTGTTTGTTTGAGAGTTTGTTTCATACAATTTTCCTTATTGATGTGTTGACTTTACCAGCCCGGAGCAACGGTGAGGTCCATTATTGTCTAATATAGGAAACACAGAGCTTTCAATAAATAATTTTCAGTGTATTTTTGTTGGAAGGTACAAAAGTCATATATGTTTTTAAAGTTATAAATAATATTACTGCAAACATATTTCTACTACAATACAAGTTACAATTTTAGAACGTGAAACTTAGCTGAAAACATATTGCAATACTATAAAAACATTTTTTTTATGGAAGAACTTACCAATGGAAATTAATATTGAATGTCAATATAGTAATGACTTCAGGAAATATAAGTAATAGGGGTTTATTAGCTGATTATCAATAAATATTCTAATATATTTAGAACATTTGTTTTGTATTTCACGTTGTATCCTACACTTAGCAGTGAAGGCATTGGGAACATGGGAAACTAGTGTTAAGACACACCGTTTCCATTAAAACACTTCCATTCTCCACTTTCTGCGGAATTGTCAAGGCATTGTCTTGCGCTTTTTATTAATCGGCTCAATGTTAAATTTACTAAATTGAGAAGATAGTCTATGTCCGAATTAAATACAATAAATCGTTATTCTAAGTTTGGTTTATTGCACATAAATAAAATATAAACGATTCGATTCGAATAACGTTTTCTATTTATAGATACAAACCTATACATAATATGTGTTAAATGCTTGGGTTACCTATAATAGTTCTTGGGAATAGTATTGTGTATCTAGAGATGGCCACATAAACTGACTGCTAGATACTGATTTGCTGCCATAACATGTTAGGAAAGGTGACGAGGGTCAAGAACGTTTGAAAACAGACTACCAAAACCTTTTGTATCTAACTGACATACATAAGTAATAGGATATAACATGATTCCCTTCACTTACCATTAACAAATAAGTCAATTATATTTAAGAGGGTTTCATTAATTCGGCTTCACGCTGTATCTCGCAACTAGCATTTTAGGCAGAGGAATCCTAGTGTTAAGATATTCCATTCCTTACTTTTCGCTGGATTCTGGAGGTATTGCTTGTTGATAAATGGAGTTTTCATTCATTTCCTCTAGTAGAGATCGCCCTACATACTCTCACACTGATAATTACACGCTTGTACCCTTCTGCCACATCTGGTGTTAGTTTATTATTATAATTTTTGGTATCATAAATAGTAAAAAATGCAGATAATTTTTTTGAGGGCCATAAATGTTTGACATAGCTCTACGTGAATATACACCTGCTGAAATTATATATAAGTAAGAATTTGGATTAAAATAACTTATATTATAAATAAACATACATAATATGTATTAGTTAGCTATCTATACTGTAACTTATAAGTTACAAAAAAATGAGCAGTGGTACATATCTCAAAATGAAAAAAAGTAAGTAAGTAACAATTCAGAAGCCGTCGAAAATTTCCTTTACTCATCCTACTAGCTAGACCCTCTACTTTGTTTATATAGCACATCATACATTTTATAAACTATCAAAATAGATTACATGTAAAATTAAAAATATGGTATATTATAAATGTAGTTTTAATAATGACTGAGAATGTTTATTTATTTCAAATGCATTTAGGTTGACTACTAGCTAAGTTCTATGTATGTTCGGTTAAAAATAAATGACTCCAGTGGTTACGAGCGACCGAAATTGCCATTTCTCATCATCTGCCACGCTGAACGATTTTTATAAATACATGTGAAAACTGACCAAACTCATTGGAAAAGCATCGACTTTAATGCATGACCAAATTTTTATGGTTTATTTTATATATACGGACAATTTTATAAATGCCAACAGAGTATAACAAGAAAAAGGACAGGTGTATCTTTCGATTTGATATTCTCAATTAATATGATTTAAAAATTTTCCGTCCGTCCGTCCGTCCGTTTCAGGCCGTCGATCGTATCCCCACTCGAGGAAGTGAAATATTTATTTACGTTTATATTTCCATTTCTTCGCTCTGGTGTTGAGACAAAGCGCGGCGTTAAGTTCTGCCACTCAACACGCAATGCCTCCAGAATTTGGCAGAAACTGGGGATCGGAGTCTCTTAATACTAGGTTTCCTCTGCCTACCGTGCTGTGTGCGGGGTACAGCGTGAAGCTGATTAACTTTGTTTTATATATTTTTAGCAAACTAGCAATAAAAAACAGTAAACGATCATTAACAAATGCTATATTTCATATACAAGAGCTGTAATAAATTAATTGAGAGTATATTTAGAATCAGCGATATCAAATTAGTTAACATCAAGTGATAAACTTCAATTATCAGACAAAAGTTGCAATTTGACCGGTTTAATCAATTAGCTAGGATTACATCAGTAATTTTTTTATAGAAATTATAAAAAAAATATATTATTTACTTTATAAGAACGCAGTCAATGAGGAAAATAAGTGCCATTCTGTCAAAAAATATTTATCAATTTTCATAATTTAGCGTCTCTTTGAATATAAAGGCCTGGTAGGTCGGTAATTAAAGAAACGTTTTAATAAAATGCTTATTTAATTAAATAAAACGACCGTTTACAAATTGTGTCTAGGCTTGCGTCTATATAACTTGTTCAATGAATGAAACAATTTATAATTAAAAAATATACCTAGTTATATTAAATCCTAATATTTTCTTTTAGTATTGTTTAGTATTGTTATCTATTTCAATTTAACTGATTAGTATTAGTTATTTATAATATGATTTATAAGCATGACATTCTCCACATTCCTATACATTATATAGGTATGTAAAATATGAAAGACTACTAAACTGAAATACTACCAGAAATACTACTAAACTGCTCGTATGTGCCAGGATACATGTGTATAAAAAAACAAAGCATCTCTTCTTCATTTCCAGTCAATACGCTAGCTATCCTAGTTTTAAAATTGCAATTGTACAGTACAAATAAAATTAGATTGTTTTTTATTACTATTGATTTTTTAAAAATTGAAAAGTTTTTTTTTGTTAGATGATCTGCGATGAGTCGATGACTATGAGCAGATTTGGTGAAGGTAAATTGTCTTGCTTATGGTAGCTGATATTAAGTAGGTCGGAAGCGAGGATATTAGGGTGATTCCATAGCCGGCGTTTAAACCTTTGAGCTGATATCCTTATAACATCTTATACTGTGTTGATTTTCAATGCTTCATATATTTCGGCATTTGTTATAAACCAAGGTGTTTTGGCTATGTCTCTTATTTTCGTCGTTTATCCTATCAAGGATTAGCAGATTTTTTTGGAGGGTAGCAGATTCTAGGTCAGGGTTTTTGTTACAAGCGAGAATAGCGGTATCGTCAGCGAAGGTAGCGGTAGTTTTATTACATGTTTCTGGAAGGTCTGACGTGTACAATGTGTATAGTAACGGGCCCAGAACAGAACCTTGGGGGACACCTGCTTTTATATTATAAAAATCTGAAAATTCTCCATCCTCTTTGACTTGGAATATGTGGTATGACAGATATGATTGCATCAACAGAAAGTAGCTATGTGGAACATTCTTGAGCACGTCAGAATAAGTGGGTTGTGTTTTTGACTCTCTAGTATATTCTTTTGTGAATTTCATATTTTTGGTGGGTATGTTACGTTCCGCGTCAGAAAATTCAGAAGTTAGGAGTGCTGGTTTATAGGATGTTTCATTTTATTTAACTTCGGTTTTCGCCTCGCAAGAATCTCTCTATAGACACTACATCCCTTATAGTTCACTGGATGTTCCCCTTCACAGAGTCCACATAATGCTGGTGTAGTGCGATCTTTTTTTGGGCATTCGGAAGTCTTGTGAGCCTGGGCACATTTCACGCAACAGTATGGACGCATGTAGTAATTTTTTGAGTGGCCATATTGCTGGCATCTTTGACATTGTGGTATGGAGTGTCTCTTCTTGGGGTTCTCTATTGTAACCACCTGGTGATAGATTTGTTATATTTGCTTGACTGCACTGTTGTTGGGTCCAGGAGCGATATTTACAAAGTAGGTAGTTGTGGGTTTTCTTTCAGGGCCATATTTAACATTTATGATTTCTCCTTTTACCTTATTGCCTGTCTTCTCAATTTCTAACTCTATGTCTCTATGAGGGGTTGTATGGTGAAGGTTTTTAATTACAATTCTATAGCAGCGCTGGTCTTAGTGATTAAATATGTGACCAATTAATCCATTCTCACGCACTACTGAGATAATTTATTTGTAGGTTTCAGCGTCCTCGCAAGTTATTCTCAGTTGATTTTTGTTAATTATTTTTATGCTGATATTATCTTCGTTGGCTGTTGATCGGAGCAGCTCAGTTAATTTATTGACGTCTTCTATACCATATAACAATATTGGGGAGGTTTACTAGGTCGTTTCTTTTTGGGCGCCTTTTCTGTTTGTTCTTCATTTAAGTCTATAGGAAAAACGCTGAAGCTGTTATTGGTATTGATAGCTTCTGAGGGTGGTGAGTTTGAAAGTCTCTTTCTTTTATGGATGCGAGATGTTGGAACTTTTTGCCAGTCTGGAGGTTTTTTGGACGAAGCTTTGCTTAGTTTCTTTTCTTATAAGAGTAGATTCTGGCTTAGAAATGTTTCTAAGTGATGCACTTCTTTGCCTTATAAATAGGCTTGGATGGAAAGCTTGTTGAACGAGATTCCGTTTTCCGTTAGAAAAGTGGCGTTGCTGTTTGTCGGTATTAAATTAAAGAACATAATATGGTAAAGGTAATAAGCAATTAGCCTAATATCCTTCAACGAGATTAATACTTCATTTATCATTGAAGAAGAAAATGAATTTTCATTATATGACTTATAAATGAATTTTTATTTCATCAAAACAGACTCATACGCAATGAATGTCAAAATACAATATCGCGACAGCCATTGTATTTAATTGATTTAAAATAAATATATCCCTACGATTATACATTTTTATTTATAATAACTGAATGTATCATGAACTTAATGATATTACTTTTAAAATATATACTGCAAACACGCCTCACCCGATACTTATAGCTCCACAAAATGAGAGCTTGGCGGAAAATTTGAATATAAAACGCCAATATCTATAAAAACTAAGGAACGTGCAAAATGTAGGGTCGACAGATTTTATCCATGAAAAACTTATTATGAACATGTTCAGAATATTTCAATTATTAAATTAATCGATATAAATATGATGGATATAAGTATATATATTTTTTTTTCAAATATTTACTTACAAAATCATAAATTGTCCTTATTAATTTAATTTTAATGATATTGGAGATATCAGTGGCGTTCGATATTTTATTTGTCATGTAAAATTTTAATACATGTATTATGCTCTAGGGACTCCTGACCTCGCTCGCTGTAATTAAATATTTTAACCATTAATAGCAATTACTACGGTGCTTCCCCACACAGTACTCGTGAATTCATTTATCTCTAGCTTGCAGAAAAGCGAACGAGTAAGCGAGCAGAAGCTCTCTTCGCCTAGAACATGAACTGTCGCACGCTGTAATAATAACTTATGCTGTAATCTTTTGTTATTTTATTTAAATAAGCATTCCTTGCCACATTTTATAAATATTGTAGTAAGTTTATTTTTGTATCCTTGACCTAGTGTTAAGACACTCCGTTTCCATTAAGATACTTACGTTCTCCACTTCCTGCCGAATTATGGGGGCATAAATTTGTCAGATATATAAATTAAAATAAATATTTTATTGCCTCGAGTGGAGTTCGAAGCCCACAACCAGCCACGTTTACAGCACCTTGCTTCTTGCCTGGCCTCCTATAACGATTAAAAGACATAAGAGATGAAAAAAGGAGGAAACCGTAATCAAAGACTAAAATTTATTTTAAAAATATATGATTTATATAGTCAAGGCTGCCTATTTACGGCTTATCTTACATTTATCACATATTATTTATGGATTACTTATCTTCATCTTATATTTCTGCGGTTGAAGCGGAAATGGAAGCTTGCGATACGTTTCTGGTTGAATGAACATACAGCGACAATATTCTCCTCGCATTTACTATAAAAATTATAAACATTGTGAAGATTATCAAGCTTATCTACATTTTACCTTTGAATTTCCGTTGTGGAACTAGTAAGGATAATTTATTCATTGTTGTTAATTACTTTATTTTAAAATGCTGCTATGGAGAATTTTTGAGGCTTGCAAAACTTAGTAAGATAACTTATCTTTTGTAATTGTGGCCTAAAATATCTTTCTTTGTACTTACAGCTTTTATGTAGCTATTTTATAGCTTTTGAGCTATAAGAAAAAGAGTGTGGATTTTCAGTTTTTAATTTTTTTAACGACGAAATATTAGACAAGATTTTTATAGCAGCCATTTTGCTTCAAAGAACTGACATCTAATGAAATTTAACCAGAACCTCGAGGTTCTAGTCCGAGTTCTCAATCAAATCAAGGCTTGCCATTTTCTCATATATAGATAAATAAAAAAGAATACAAACTTGAAAAACTCTATTTTCATAATTTAAGCCTTATTCTAAATTACCCACTAACCATAATGGATCATTTTTTTTGTAATTTTTATAACATATGCTACATATTATTTTTAGGCCTTAGGCCACTACCAGATTTTAGAAATCTTTCTATTATTAGCTATTCTTGTCCTGTCTGTCCTTATAACTTTAATACCATTCATCCTCATTCTGGCTTGTATGTCTCTTTTTTAAAAAACTGTTAAGCACTTACTCAAATTTAATTAAAAGCCCAGAAACGGTTGTATTATACATAGAATGTAATAAAATTTCTGGTAAACATAAGTAAAATGGAATAGATAAAGTAAAATTATGAGAAAACGCGATGAATGTTTTAAAGTCACATACTTCATATGAATGTTGGAACTTGGATGTCCTACATAATGTATGACAACAGTAAAAGCTATTTTAGAATGTCGTGAATAATATAAGAGCATTATAAACCGTATAAATCGTCTGTGATAAAGTGTAACTGAGCATTATGAACCCTCATTTAATAGTTTCTAGGAAAATGTTGGCACTGTGTAATAGGAAGCGGGTGTCGTTTACGGAACAAGCCAGTTTCCTCGCCTCATCGCGACACCGGACGCGCGCTGCTCCCTCTAATTCACATTCAATACCAGTGTTTACATTGTAAAGCTGTTTTTGTTATCTATAGAACCTAATAAATCTTTATTGTAAATTAAATTTACCTTTTATATATAATTCAGTTTTATCGTCAGATTCTCTCAGTCAGCTTGCCAATTTTCTTTATCAAATTTTGATATTTCTTATTTATTTATTTATCTTGTATAAAGCAGGATAGGCAGAGGGAACCTAGGGTTAAGACATTCCATCCTCGAATATCGATTTCATTTATTCCTGGCAATAAATGATGAATGGGAGAACTCAACGCCGCGTAGTGTCTGACCAGAGAGAGGAAATGTAAAAACCTCAAAATTAATCATAACTGTATAAATAGGTAATGTATTAAACTATCTCGAAATATCTTTGTATATACCTATTGCCATTTGCTACATATTATTTATTTGAAGAATTTGGATCCAAACATCTTTAGGGGTAAATATTTAGATAGGCCGTATTGCTATTACTACAGCTACAGCCCATATGAGAGAGTTCAGTACAATTTTGCAGACAAGCACTAAACATGTGTATTACGTCCAAAATGAACTATGATAAATTATTATTTATGAATAATATTAGTGCGTCAATTGCCGATAGCGTATAAACTATATCTGTACTATAATATACGATAGATTAATAATTAGTTCTCAAGTATAAAGAGATACTTTTGGTTTTTTTTTGAACTTCATCTCATTCATCATTCTATATCCTTCATATAGCAGTGTAGGCAGAGAATCGAGTGTTAAGACACTCCGTTGTAAGGTGTAAGTAAGTAAGGTGGGGACCTTACTCCGAATTTTAAGGAATGATTTTTAAACTATTCCAATTTCATCTTAGATTTAAAAAAGCAAAGGCTTTGTTAAATTGTTAAGTTAATTCTGTGTATTCTTTAGTGAATTAATTTTATTAAAGAAAACTGTAGAAGATACGAGTACCTATGTGCTAGTAAAATCTATATGCATAATTTTGTGTGTATATAGAATTACTTGATTACATCTAAATTACTCTATATATAACACTATAGTACTTTGTTTCACTGAACAAAGCATATAAAAACATATGTAAATATAAACATTTCACTGGATATATACTGGATAATCAATACGACACGCTTGTATAGACAGACGCCTCCGAATTCCACTATAGCAATATCGCAATGTTTATTTTGTTATTAATATTCGGCTGTTTTTAATTCCATAGGGACCAATTTGTTGTATTTTTTTTTATAATTAACTGATATCTACATAGTTGTGGTGGTGCCGTTGGGTTGCTATTCAACATCAATGTCAACCAAGATTATGTGGAAAAACGAGAACGGAGTGTCTTGACACTAGCTTCTCTTACATATATTTTTACATATATAGATGACGATCTCTGTAAAAAAGTTACGCGCGTTACTAGTACAAATATATTAATGACATTCACGCATTTAACAAGGGAGCAGATATAATATACTCTTAGTGTTAAGGCACTCCAAGGCGTTTTCCACCTACTACACGATTTCACAATATTTTTAACCGACTTCTGTAAAAAAGGAGGTTATCAATTCGTCTGTATTTTTTTTATGTTTGTTACCTCATAACTTTTGACTGAGTGAACCGATTTTGATATTTTTCTTTTATTTGAACGGTAAAGCTTCCCGATGGTCCCATTTTTTTTGGTCCATGTCTGACAATGGTATCCATGAGAAAATCACATAAGTTTTAAGTTTGCATTAGGTATGTGTGCGACAAATAGACGAATAACTCTATGTCGCGCTGACCGATTTTGATGATTCTTTTTGTATTTGAAAGGATACACTTCAAGGATAATTTGGTGAAAGTTTGGTAAGGTTCCGATTATGGAATCCGGTCAAAATTAAGAAAGTCAGTTTTTTTTTGGTAAAAAAATGATTATACTGTAAAAGTTACCACCAAAAACTTTTTAAATTGATGTCAGAAGTGAGATACCTGATCGTTGCGTTTCTTTTCAACCAACCTCAAAAAAGAGGATGTTCTCATTTTCAACTAACTTCAAAAAAGGGAGAATCCCGATTCACCCGAATACTTTTTATGTATGCTCTTGTCAATATAACAAAATGTTACTTTGCACAAAAATAATACCTAATTAAATGACGTTTTACATAGGACAAACACAACCACTCGTTGACAACCACTACCACCACCATCACCACTCGTTAAAGAATCACCATTTTAAGATCTACCCACCACTAAAAATCGTAAAATAAATTAATTTTTAACAAAAACAAAAACCGACTTCTAACAACGAACTAAAAAGCGAAAAATCATTTTACAAAGATTTTATAATTTTGAAGTCGGTGTCAAGCTAACGCTACGACAACCTTACTACTAAGCTATCTAATTACTAAGCCTGTTTGTTTTACTTGACTTCATAATTATAAAATCTTTGTAAAATTATTATTCGCCTTTTAGTTCATTGTTAGAAATCAGTTTTTCTTTTTGTTAAAAATTAATTTATGAAGGTAATAGTAAATTTTAAGAAAATTTAATAAAAATAATTTTAAGAAACATTTAAATAAGTATATACATAGACAAACTTTATTTAAAAATATATATATCACAATTACACCAGTCGGTTCCCCCCTGTGATTCATTATCTACATAGATTACATTATGTAATATGAGATACGTTTCAGACCGACGCAAATGGCTTGTTTGATTCGCATTTGTCATTCGAAAATGGCCAAAAGCGTTATATTGGCAGTAACGGACAATATGTACCTACTGTGGATTAAAAGGCTGATTTCTTTTTTATGGTAAAAGGACAAGGCAAACGAGCGTTCGGGTCACCTGATGGTGATCACCGCCGCCCACGACCCCGTGCAACACCAGAGGAGCTACAGGTGCGTTACCGGCCTTTGAGGTGGAGATAGACGCGCTTTTTAAAGGTACTCATATCGTACCGACCTGGAAACACTGCCGCGGGTAGACCGTTCCACAGTTCGGTGGCGCGTAGAAGAAAATTTCTACGAAACCACACAGTAGTGGAGTGCCACGTATCCAGATGAACGATTACGTATTTACGTATACTCGTAGGTACATGCAGCGTTTAGAAATTATTGTGCTTAATGTAATTGTTTCTATTTTCTAAAATACAAGAATTATGATGAGCCAGGTATCAGTTTTTATCGTTATTTACCTCAAAATGAAGAAACGGAATAACGCTTATAGGGTCATTGTGTTGTATACAATTATGAAATTTCCATACATGCATACAATCCTGAAATTAGTACGGAGCCCTCGGTATGCGAATCAGACTCACATATGACCAGTTTTTAATAAGATATGCACTTTTATTTTTCACAGCATTGTTGAATTCTCTAATTTCTTTATCTTGATATAAAGTAAGAAAAGGGATATAACAGAATAATAAGTAAATAAATTTTCTCCTTTAGGTGGCTATTTAAGATGGCGCATAAAAATTAACATTATTATTCTTTGCCGTTATAATTAATCAAAGTTGAAAGAAAAGAAGTGCCTACACAATAAAAAGATAAGCGGAAGAAAATTAGTTTAGATTCAATTACGGAATGTTAAGATAGAAAGGAAACTGTAGCTTCTCAGCTACGCGACGGCAGAATGAAAGTTTCGTTCACAATACTGTTTCCGATAAATATGGTAGTTTTTAATGGAGCTTAAATTCCATTCCATCTGGAGATAATAGTCTTGACAGACGGACAACACAGTGATCGTAAAGGGTTCTATATTTTTCTTTTGAAGTACGGAACAATAAAAATAATAAAATACATTTCACTGTTTTTTATTTCAACAAAGCGATTCGTTTCCGTAAAAGAATGGTCAAAACAAATATAACAATACTGTTACGAACAAAATTTCCATTTGGGTATACGTAACAAACATATTGGGTAGTTAGAATAAATAACGTTGGTTCGAACACCAATTAACATTAGCCTGTATTGTTGTATCTCTATGCCCCAATATTGACTGGTATCTAGTTCGATATCGCCTGAATTGTTTATTACTTAATTGGTTCCTGAAGAAAAGCTCCGTTTTAAATTTAATGAAGAAGAATTTCCCTCTACATTCTTTTATATGTATGTATATGATAAAATAGTGTAAAATATTCTATAATTTTAAGTTATTTAGTGTCTCAATAATATTTTTTAAATTTAAATATTTAATCATCTAGGTATATACCTAGATGATTTTTTTATTTTTATCACAAGTCGTCACATTCCATCTGAAAATCAAGCAATCTGCTATGAAATGTGGAAGCATTATCGAACTATATGCGGACATCTCATCTATATTATTAAAAAAAATTCTAACAAGTAAAGCTCATTACACTGTTCAAGAATATTTAGAGGATAAACATGTATGGAATTAATGTCTATTGAATGTAATGCAGGATAGCTGCCAACTAATGTAATAGTAAAATATACCATTGACTTTGAAAAGAGCAACTGTTGAGTTTCTTGCCGGCTCTTCTCAGCAGAACTGCCTTCCGAACCGGTGGTAGCTTTTTGTTGACATGTACATTCGACGATTCAAAAGTGCTTTTATAGTTTATTTGAATAAAGAATATTTTGAATTTGAATTTGAATTAGTAGTAACTCCACACATTGTATCATTCGTTCATCAAGTATCATTAGTTATCATTAATTATTATAAAAAAAGACTTATAAATTGAGTCGTGGCGCTATATGTGACTGTAAACGCGACAGATTGTGAGTTCGATCCCTAGTGGAGGAATTAAAATATTTAATGGACTTCTTTACTGTAGGTTCAAATGTTACTAAAGTAAATTTTTACTGAAGTTTTGCTATCGAAGTGGCGAAAAGTAGGGGAAATGTAGAAGATATTCTAAAACTATGAGCCGATTGAGATCTAAGCGAAATAGGACATCAGGTCCGCCTAGCCTTGTAGGCTAAATAGCCTAGACCCTAGTATATCTATTTAGTCTCTACGCATTAGCATTACCTATACTTGTATATATATACATATACGAGCATAGCCTTAAGTGGAAAACGTTTCGTCCTTCGCGTTGGTCGATTTCCGCCAGCGGCAAATATTTATACTGACCTTATAAAGGTTGGTCCCAGCTGAATACTCTCAAATGCTGTGCATGTATCAACCGTATTTTACGTAGTTGCTATGTAATTAATATTCTAAAAGACAAGCTACAAAATGTAACAGAATTTAAAATTGGTATGAAATGTAATTAAAATAATTATAATTTTATTTTTTTAAAGTAAACTTATGTACGAGTATATTATGTCTGTTAAACGTTATGGTTGTTCAATTACTACTTGAACTCTAGTAGATGAAGAGCGGCGTTAAGTTCCGCCTCTCAAGACGAAATGTGTTTAAATGATGTCGAAAGTTGGAATGAAAGCGGAGAATCGAGTGTCTTAATATTAGGTTTCTACTAGGTTACTAGATTTAATATGTTGTTTTATTTACAATAGTTTTAGGTTGGTTTTTTTTGTTGCCATAACATATTTTTGTATTAAAAAATTGTAGCATTTATTTGTTTAAAAAAATATTTTTGGGATTTCGTAGCTCAAAAGAAAAAATGGAACATTTATAGATCACTTTATTATAAGTCTGTCAAGATCATTTATCTCGAGATCGTGCAGAGGCAAAAAGCATTATGCATCAATAGAAATATTTATAAATCTTTTTTGCTGCATTTTAAATGAAATTCACCACAAGGTATAAAAATCTACTTACATTTATGAAATTTAGATCAAAGTTAACGCTAGATACATGGGAGTTTCCGACTCGCGCTTGACCGGCTTTTTATTATTCATGGCCAAATAATACCTAGATTTTAGCTTAACATTTACCTAATTTTGTACGTATAAATTAAGAATCTTTGTTGTATATTTAGAGCTTGTTGAATAATGCAAGGTTTCAAAGCAAGCGGTAACATTAAATATGGCTTGTATTTATTGCTTGTCACGAGTAGGAATAACGTATAAATAGCAAAAGCAAAAATACAATAGACTAACTAAACGACATTTTAACCTACTGGAATATTAACATGCTTTTCCATAAGTTACAATAAATTAGGTACGGTGGCATACCTATGGGTGGTATACCTAAATGGATTATTATTATTAATACATATTTACCTTCTTTTTGTATATATGCTTCACGTTGTATCCCGCACACAGCGGGGTTGGTGGCAGCATCTAATGCAAAGACACTCCGTTCCCTATTTTCCGCCTAATTCTAGATTACGTGTAGTGTAACAAGTGGCGGAAGTAAACACCGTGCTTTGCCTCGACACTAGAGTCAAGAAAATGGAAATATTAAATATCCTCTATTACATTTCTCGAACCCACAATCTGTCGTGTTTTCAGTCACATTTTGTTCTTTCGGCGCATATATAGTGCTAAAAATATAGGTGGATTACAATAAATAAAATAACATATTCCAATCGTGAATTCTGACACCTGGAGTATTTTAAATAACACGACATTTGAGGATCCAATGTAAAATTCCGATTGATTGAAGAGCTTTTGTGGCAAAATTTTAGTGTATTTTCATATAGCATAAAAATAATATAAAGCGGTAGCAGCACGATTGAATAGAAAGGTATTTTGCTTAAACAAGTTGTTGTTATTAATTTAAAATACTTGCTTGAGTATATATTTATGCATTTTGCCTTTACAGTCGGTTTATTAGGCCTCGAGAAGAAATATATAACTTACAACCTCTTTAAATCTTTCTTAGTTATTGTATATTTAGATATAAAAGCTTCAAATACAACTTTCCTTATAAGTAAGCCAAAGCTACTGTAAACTAACTAAAAAATTGGGTATATTTTTAACTGCGCGCTGTATCTCGCATTCAACAGAGTAGAGGAAACCTGCCAACCTATTGTCAAGACACTCCGTTCCTAAGACACTTCCGTTTGCCACTTTCAGACGAATTCTGGAGCATTATATGTTGAAAAGCGGAACCCAACACCGCGCTTTACCAGAGTGAAAAAATGAATATATTAAATATTTCATTTCTTCGAATAGGAATATAGGACATTATTGATTATTAGGAAAATAAATATTCACATATTACAAGTCACTTTAAAATACTCTGTGTGTTTATATCTATGGAAATTTCGCTTAAACAAAGCTCGACCCGTCCAAAACATCAGTCCGGCACAATCTGTACGAGTTCAAACAAAGCTTCTTTAATACAAAACTTAACGTCTAAATATTTCAGACATGAAAAATATATATCAGCAGCGTTGAAAAAATCTTCTTCAAACGTAACATAAATTTTCTTCTTTTTCATAAACATATTGTAATATTATGGAAAATTATGAAATAGGAAAATATATCTTTTTTAATATAAAAAAACTAGGCCTTTACAGTAGAATGAAATAATTATTAATTTTAAAAATATTTTAATCCCATTGCGGCGCTGTGGAAAAACATCTAAATACAAACATGATGTTGTGGGCTCCATACCCACTTGGGGTAATTTAATTATTTCCACTTCTCTGCTCTGGCAAACAAATATGCGGTTTTCAGTGGTGGCATTTCACACTCAATTTGTTGAATGTGGGCGATAAAAAGGAGAACAGAGTGTTTTTACCCTAGATTATCCTTGTCTTGCTTGCTGTGTAAAAAAGCCTTAAGCTGATTAAAATATCTGTATTTTCCAAATAAATGAAATATTATATAACTTCTACATATAACTTTTGCTTGCAGCAAACTTGTACAGTAATTCTTAAAGCTGATTAAAATATCTGTATTTTCCAAATAAATGAAATATTATATAACTTCTACATATAACTCTTTTGCTTGCAGCAAACATGTACAGTAATTCTGTTGACGCTGTTGACTCTGCAAATAAGATAACCGAATAGTATATGCTATATTTTGTATTTTCAAGGGGTAAGGTGTCTCATGTACCCTTGTCACGCAATAAGCTTTATTATAAGAGAGAAGTAGAAGCAACATTGAAATTTCAATCTCATTTTACGTGAAAATATAATCATCTTCAAGCATAATAACATATACTATCTATTTTTATTTTATGTCAATTTGTTTTATTATTGCGTTACATTATTTTAAATTGCTGCTTCCTTTACTGAAATAGATGATATAAATATAAATAAAACCTACAAATATTGACTTTTCAATGGAAGGACATTGAGATTTATTTTTTGTTGATATGATAAATATTATTGAAATCAATTTCTGAAGCATTAATGTGGATATGAGTATAAATTTATTATTATTTCAGATTGGCGCCACTACGATCAAAGGAGAAACGCATCTCGAAATGACGGCTGTTGCTTTTAATTTTTTGTTTCGAAAATATGACACAAATGGTAAGTATATGTTAAATTAAATTTTTAAATATTAAATTTAGAGTGATTCCAGTCTACATGTTATAAGGAATTCAGAATATTGCTATATATTAGGCTCAAAGACGTGACGTGAATGCGACGGTTCTGGGTTCGGTCCCCACTCGCGGGAAGGAGTTAAAATTGTTTATAATATTTTCAATTTTCATTTATCTGCTCCGGCACCTAGGCAAAAGCCAAAAAATGCCCCCAAAAATTCGGCGGAAAGTGGGGAGCAGAAGTTGCCTCTGCCTACCCTGCTGTGTGCGGAATATACCGTGAACTTGAGAAAAAAACTGGACTGGATTGGAAAACTGAAAAACTGGACTGGAATTATCATGAGATTGGTCACCCGTAATATATAAATCATATAAAACCTATATATATATATTTATAATCGAAAGCCGTCGACTGGACTGGATCGGAGTTATCGTGTTTTGCTGATATCGAGTCGATGCTTGCTATTTGATATGTTTTATTACATTCTCTTGTTTTCTGTGTTATTTCTTTACATTTTTTTTTACTTATTTTAATTGGGTCTCGTTGTTTGTAATAATACCTATATGTTGACTTTATATTATCAATATATAAAGTAAATATTGATTTTGTTATTTTGAAAAAACTTTATTTATTTATTTTTTTATTAATTTATTAACCTTGCTAATTAAAACACTAAATAAACAACAATAATATAAACAAAATTATTCAATATAAATATGTAGCAAACATTTATTTTGATGAACTTTGTGTGACCTAAATAGTACACAAAAATATAAAACACATTCACAGCACTTAACATTAAACAGAAATTGGTTGCACTGAATTGGCTATCAGCAATCTACTCGAATTTATAAAGAGAGAAAATTATGATTAATAGCAACCATGGTGATTATTCGTACATCAGCGACGAACATTAAAAATTTACTATTTCCATTGACCAATTAATGTTTTTGATTATATTCACAAAATTAGTTGGTGGTGAGGTGACGCGGTGAGAGGACATGGAGGGCGCGGACGGAAGCGACGACCTGTTGGATTGGGAGACCCTGTACAGCTTGCCAGTGTCGAATGCTTCTTGGAACACCACACAATGGATACCTAATGCTTGGAATACCACAGCAGCCAATGCCACTTGGTGGGAGGCGTCCGCGCCCTTTGACTCCCCTACTGCACTTCTGCGCGCTGCAGCGAAAGCTATCCTCCTTGGCTTACTGATTTTGGCAACAGTAGTCGGTACAGTATATTTATTTTAATGACTAATTGCTTATGAAAACTATTGCAGAAATAGGAAACCATTAAAATATTGTCAGCTAGTTTCATGGTAATATTATTATAATAAATGTTTCTGGTCTCATTTAGAGATGATCATTTGCACGATAAATGTAGAATTTAAAGGATTAATGATGTAGGAGATTATTCATGCAGCTACTTTTCATATTGATGATATTAATAACTAATATTGCACATTTGCAGGAAACGTATTTGTGATAGCAGCGATACTGCTTGAACGGCACTTGCGCAGCGCCGCCAATCAACTTATTTTATCGCTAGCAGTGGCTGATTTGCTTGTAGCCTGTTTAGTGATGCCATTGGGTGCGGTATATGAAGTGGCCCAACGATGGACTTTGGGCCCAGAGCTATGTGATATGTGGACTTCCGGCGATGTACTCTGTTGTACAGCATCAATATTACACCTGGTTGCCATTGCTCTCGATAGGTGAGTTGATATAAATGTATTTTAAAACGTCACTGCGCACTATTCATTCCAGAATTATATCGAATTTAGAATGATTTCATAAGTTTCATGTTCTTTGTCTACAGATACTGGGCTGTAACAAACATCGATTACATTCATGCAAGGACTGCGCGTCGGGTGGGATATATGATTGCATGTGTATGGAGCGCTAGCTTCCTTGTCTGTATTGCTCCACTGTTAGGATGGAAAGATCCCGATTGGAATCGACGCGTTTCGGAAGATCTTCGATGCGTTGTCAGTCAAGATGTTGGCTATCAAATATTTGCAACTGCATCCTCATTTTATGTCCCTGTTCTCGTTATATTAATATTATACTGGCGGATATATCAAACTGCTAGAAAAAGAATAAGGAGACGGCACGGTACCACTACACGAGGTGTGGGACCACCGCCTGTGCCAGCAGGTGGAGCACTAGTTGCAGCTGGTGGCAGTGGCGGTATAGCCGCCGCCGTCGTCGCCGTTATTGGACGACCATTGCCGACCATTTCCGAAACAACAACCACAGGAATTACAAATATCTCATCTAACAACACAAGCCCCGAGAAACAGTCCTGTGCCAATGGTTTGGAAACAGACCCTCCTACAACAGGCTACGGGGCAGTTGCGGCGGCTTATTACCCAACACTGATACGCCGTAAGCCAAAAGAAGCTGCTGACTCAAAAAGAGAGCGAAAGGCGGCAAAGACATTAGCAATAATAACTGGCGCATTCGTTGCGTGCTGGCTTCCCTTTTTCGTATTAGCTATATTAGTACCGACGTGTAACTGTGAGGTCAATCCAGTGCTGACGTCGCTGTCGCTGTGGTTGGGTTATTTCAACTCTACTCTGAACCCAGTGATATACACAGTGTTCAGCCCTGAATTCCGGCACGCCTTCCAGCGGTTGCTCTGCGGGCGCCGTGGACGTCGCCGTCGCGCCCCGCCTTAGCTTCCTCGCGCGTTCGCCCTTCCCAGTTCAATGATTCGACTGATCCGAACATTCTAACTCAGTACTAAATATTATGTTTATTATCTTGTTACATTTTCAGAGATATATTTACACCCCTTTATTTTTTGTAAGTGAGAGTGCGGTTATACATACATAATATATAAATAATAACTACCTAGTTGATAAATGAAATTATTTTTAATATTTAAGATAATATTAAGTTTTTATAAGTTATTAATGTGAATATTTCTTATTAATATGATCAAAACTAGATACAATAGAACTTTCTGTGATCAATGATTGTAGTCAAGGAAATAAGCTAGGTACTAATTAATATTTTTAAGGACGAAATATCAATAAGTTTTGAAGATGGTTCTATTCAGTTACCTCCAAATATTGTTTTAAATATAATTCCTATAAATAATATGAAACTGTTTTTTATTTTACATTTAATTTTTTTGTTACTTTTATGTATAGGTATGTATTTAAAATCTACCAAGGTCTCTCGCCTATTGTCATATCTCAAGAACAAACACGCTTTAATTAAAATTGATAATTATTTTGTTCTTATCGTCCATTCACCAAAACGTATCTATATTTTTGTGTTTATCTTTAATATCTTTTCCATCAAAACTTTAAATGAAACACTTTTTAATTGATCGTCAATACAGTCATTTGTTAAATAATGATTCGATAAGAGATTCTGTAGTGCATATGAAATAATGTAATGGTAGCTATAGTACACTTAAAATAAATATAATTTAGTTATACCTCTGTACACATACAATATATTAATCGCCCTGAATGATTTAAAAAGTTTTCATATTCTATATACATGTATTTGCCGTTAAAGCTCGCATTCAGCATGTTTCGACTCAGATCATACACAATGATTAACTAATTACCGGTTTTCTTTTATAACAGACTAGTGGGCCCGAACGTGACTACGCCCGCTTGAACTATACGAATGTTTATTAAATATATTTATAAAATTATTTTCAGTTTTCAATAGGGAGATGCGTTAAGCAAGCTCATTTTGGGTGACGTTTTTTAACAACAAACTTTGCATATCGTTGCTTAGCAACCGTCGTTGTTATTAACATGGCGGAATAAATTGCATGTCAGATTAATAAGTATTTTAATATATTGGTATATATCGAAAATATTACAAATATGAGAAAAAAAAGTATCCTATGTTTATCCCGAGACCCTCAAGTATATATATATGAGTATTTTATCACAATTAAATTAGCGGTTTGGCCCTGATTGCGTAAAAGACAGACAGACAGACAGAGTTACTTTCGAATTTATAATATAGGTACTAGTGGGTCCGGACGCGGCTACGCCCGCTTGAACTATACGATTATTTATTAAATATATTTATGAAATTATTTTCGGTTTTCAAAAGAATTTGTAAGAAAATATAAGCCTCAATAATTAAAGTAAGTTAAAAAAGAGATTTGAGATTTATTATTAGATAAAATATCTGAGTAACCGAAATGAACAAAAAAAAGAAGTAAAAGTAACTAAAGGAAATTCTTAATATTAGTAAAAGTACGTAAAGTTTGCCGTGCGCGCGTACTAAACATTTTTCTATATTAAATAATTAATATTTTTTGCGAACAATATTAAATAAAATCCCAAATGATTAAAATTACGATACTTTAAGTGTATAACATCGGTATAGATAACCGAACTGAGATAAATTAATAAGTAGTAGTAGTAATAACCAGCAACCGACTTTTTTAAACAATATTTAAGGGACAATATTTTTGGAGAATATTGTTTTTGTGTCTCATAAGGTTGAGTCGGCGCGCGCCATGTATGCGTTAAGCAAACTTATTTTGGGTGACGTTTTCTAACAACAAACTTTGCAAATCGTTGCTTAGCAACGGCGGTTGTTATAAACATGGCGGAATACATTGCATGTCAAATTAATAAGTATTTTAATATATTGGTATATATCGAAAATATTACAAATATGAGAAAAAAAGTATCCTATGTTCATCCCGGGACCCTCAAGTATCTCTATATGAGTATTTTATCACAATTAAAGTAGCGGCTTGGCCCTGATTGCGTAAAAGACAGACAGACAGACAGACAGAGTTACTTTCGAATTTATAATATAGGTATGGATGGATTACGTTTAAAGTATTTGAGTATTACCTACGAAAGATAAAATTTAATATATTTAACTATAACACCACATGGATATATTTATTTGTATTCTTAACTATGCCTTTTTTTTCAGCTTCACGCTGTAATCCGCATATAGCAAGGTAGACAGAGAGAACTAATGCTAAAACTCCTCCATTCCCCACTTTGCGCTGAATATCTGAGACATTGTGTTGAATGGCGGAATTCAACGCCGCGCTTTTCCTTGTTACATATATCTATTTCACATTATGAATGTGAATTATAGCATAATATCACAAATATTTCCTTCAACAATACTTAAAGTAAGCAAACAGTTACTGTTTATTTTCTTATTAGGTATTACATAAAAGAAAACGATAGAAATTTACAAGAAACAAAATTATATGCAGAAAACTTTGTTATGCTTAATTAAATAAGATTACTAGGAAAACCTTTGTTTCCATTTTTACTGCACTAGCGAGCGATTTATGTTTGTTATTAACTTATTCCATTAAACGGAGTAAATGTCGGAGCTTGGTAATATTATATCAAGCACAGAGGCGAAGTTTTGAACTTGAACTGCAATAATAATTAATCTTAATTTAGGGTAAATAGATACAGTTATACTTAGTAATTACCTAAGTCATTACGATAAATATATCAGCTTTAAGCTGTATCCCGCACAATAGTAGGCAAAGGGAATCTAGTGCTAATACACTCCGTTCCTCAATTTCCACCGAATTTCTAGGGGCATTACTTGTTGAGTGGCAAAACTCAACGCCGAGCCTTGGTGCCAGAGCTAAAAATTAATAAATAATAATTCCACAAACATTAAATTCTAGAAAAATACAAATTAATATATATTTTACTGTTTTTACTCTACTTTGATATACGTGCCAATACCACCTCTCAAGATTTAAGGTTGAAAGCTTCCAATCTAGAAGCGACCGAGCGTATCAACTTTCGACGGCCAGGAAAAAAGGTCGCATCCTGTCCCTTGGGTCCAATCAACTAAAGGAACCTCACCCTGGGAAACATTACATTTTCTTTAATTTTGTTCCCAGAAAATATACTCGTAACATTAATCAAAATAACATTTATAAATTTAAATATCATGAATATTAAAATTAACAGAATAATATTAAGTAGGAACTGTCGTACCTAACTACATAAATAAAATGAGCTTCACGCTGTATCCCGCACACTGCAGGGTACGCAGGAGGGAACTCAGTATTAAAACACTCCGTTCCTCATTTTCCGCTGAATTCAGGAGACATTGCGTGTTGAGTGGCAGAATTCATGCCGCGCTTTGCCTCGACAAAATGAAAATTTTAATTTAAATAAATATTTTTTTCACCCCTAGTGGGATCGAAGCCACAGCCGTACTAATTAATCTGTGTAATAAATTATACAGATTAATTACAGGTAACAATGTGCTATTTAATTACAACTAACAATGAATGAACAGGTGCGTCACAAGCCGAACGCTTTCTATCGGGCTTCTCTATCGCTTGTTCCGCGCTCTCGCTTGCACTCCTGGCTCAGGTGGAACGTGACAATGAGTCATTATTTTTAGTGCGTTCATCCGACGTACATCGATTTATAAGATGTTGTGATGTAAAAAAAAGTAGTAGTAAAAGTAAATTCATCAAAAGATGATATTATCAATAATTATTAATTATACAACGAAGATATATAGATTTGTTAATTTGTGTGAATAATGAGAGTAAACAGTCAAACAGCAATATAAAAATATGTTTTAAAATTTACAAAACATTATAAACTATGTTATTATAAAGAATTCAATATTTCATGTGGCGTTGAGTTCCGCCACTCAACACACAATACTTCAGAATTCGGCGGAAAGTGGGCAACGGAGTGTGTTAACTCAATGTTCCCTCTGCCTACCCTGCTTTTCAATATTTCGCTTTTGGAATAAATATTTCTACAAAAACTCTATTATGAGTACATTTTTCACGGTGATTTATCTACCGGGGTAATTGTTTACAATGCCAAAAATTTGCGTTCTATAAAATAGATTTATCTAGACCACATTTTATGAGTGTTCACAACCCAGAAAAATCACGACACCGGAAAATTTTATGTTGGAAATCAAAAAAAGGGCTTCTACAATAACGTTAGGATTGAATTCTTTTTGTGGTTATATAGAGTTTTAAGAATATCGTTACTTTGGAAAAGAAATAAGATTTTGTCAATTTAAACTGTTTAATTATCTGTATATTGGTACAGCTATAGTTATAGACTATAAATTATCTGAAATCTATACTTTTATAACAAAAATTAGGTATATGAAATCTTTTACCTGTGACATTTATAGTTGTAGTTAAATCACACAATTCCTAGATGCCTAATGCAATAGGAATCTATTAAGCATGCCAGTGAGCTTAAACCACTTTAGTTCATGATCTTCGTCTACTGACACCGGAATTCCATTTAGAACTTTTATTCGTAGTGGTAGATAGAATTACAATTTTGCATTTTTGTTTTAATTCTTCGTCCATCGGAGTGACTAATTATTTTCATAAATCTATTTTTAATTGAAATAACATTTTGTTTTTTTACCATATATCAGTGTAGACGGAGAGAATCTAGCACACCCCCTTATCTGTTTTCTGCTCGAATTCGAGACATTTTGTTTTGAGCGACTAAACTTAACGCCGCGGTTTGACGCGCATATCGCAAGGCAGAAAATTGAATGTAATTCATTGTTCGGAGTGGTAATCGAACCCACGACTATTACGTTTTCTAAAATAACACATAATAATCTAGCGGCCTAACACAGCACTAGTCGCTGTATAAAACAAAAGTTTCTTATTTTCATGAATACCAAATGTCTAATTTACCTAGCGATCAATATCTTCATTCCTCCTCTCAGCTCACATATTCCCGATTCCCGATTCACATATCACGTACAAAAAGCAGGTACATACTCGTACTTCATATTTCAATATTTTATTGGTATTTCATTAATTTGATCGTTTGATTCTATCGAGTTATAGTTGTATAGTATTTATATTTAAGATATACATATGTATGTATTTTAATTTACGCATGGTAATAGCTGGTAATATATGGAAAACACATTTAAATATATTATGGCCCGTAGTTATAAATCGGTCTCAAGACTGAGATCGATTTTGAGATGCCGTTTTCATTCATAGATATATAAGTTATGAATAAAAACCGCTATTCAAAATCGACCTTAGACTCGAGAGAGGTTTATAAATAGAGGACTTAGAGTTATCACAGACGGCAGAGTAAATGTAGAGCTTGCGTGTAAGGTACTATTATTTCCGCATCAGGCCTCACCTTGCCAGTTCGCGATACGGAAAGGCCAATACTGATTATTATTATAAGTAAATTTAAGCTGCCCTTGACTTTTAGTGCTGTTATAATTTTTAGTTATATTAATTTATATTTGTAATGACTAAAGTAAGTTAAACGTAGAAATTATTCATTCAAATTAAACATTTCATTCTTATTCTATAATAATATGCTTACTTAACAGGAAGTGTTGTCCATTTAGCATTTGATTACAGACTATTTTATTATACCTAAGGAAGACATATATATATACCTACTTGGGCATATTTAGTAAACTAACTATAGTCTTTTATATAATTATTTTTTAAAAACAATAAGTACCTATTTCGCAAACTAAGGTCGAGTAAGGTGAACAATCGAAAATATAAGGCCATAACAAAGAAAAACAAATGAGTTACGTAAGAAGCGGCGAAGGGAGGTCGATACACGTTCCTAAGGCCGCATTAGACGATAATAGGGATAAAGAAGAAATGGTACTTCTCTAATCTGTTCGTATATAAATATAAGTTGTTTGATCGTACGTACGTACTTACGTCAATTCGATGTAGTGAAGAATCGTAAATTAAAAAGTATATTATAATGTTATCTTCTTTATTTAAATGATGACACTTTTTATTTGAAATTCAAATACACCTTAATTTTGGGGTAAAATGATTTTGGCATACTTCAATTAAGTATATATTTTTGCAATTTTACTGCACAAAAATATATTCTAAATACAACATACAATATAAAATCATGTTAAATAAATAATTTTATTTGGTTTACCCATTTATAATGTACCTCGTATCAAACCTAATAGACTAATTGATCAAAAAACGACTGAGTGATAAATAACATACAATAAAAAATATTACATAAAAGAGTAACATTGTGGCATATATTACGCATATGTATGTAAAGTGTACATATTACAAAAACAGACTATATTTAATAGATAAATCTTCGTAAGCCTCTTAATTTATCTGCCATTGAGGGGAGGCAATACGGTCGTTATTGGCCAATTTCGACAACGCGACCGTGACCAAAATGACGTATCTACGCTTTACGAATAGCATCAATCACAATGAGGGTTTGCGACATGACACTCATTTCCAAAGCTTTTTTGTATTCCATATCAATACGTTTGACACTTTCATACCCTCATTCATTTAAAGCTATTCCCTTGTTATTCTTAAGGATAACCATAAATTATTATGCAAGATATCTTAAAAAATTGACGGTTACATTTTTTTAAGCTTAACATTCTCTTTCATCTTGAGCATAGCGGGATAGACGGAGAGAACCTGGGGACCTAGACACTCTGATCACATATATCTCTCTTATATATTTCTTATATATCTTCCATGTATAGACACCGATCGGTTACGATGTTATTATAAGTATAGGTTATTACAATTAGAATAACAAAAGAGTGTAATGCTTTAATTTTTTTTTATAAAACTAACAAACTCTATCTCGTGGCGTTACTCGAACCCAGAACTCTGGAAGAGTAGTGATAATTCCTTGAATTCTTGGCGCTAATTTTCTTGGTTTACCATCTGCCGTAGAAAGTTTGAAGGCTTGCATGAATGTTGCAAAAACTTGGAACATTCCTTGTCTAGCGAAAGTTTCTCCCGCACACAATCGCTTACCTATAAAAAATAATAGTAATAAATTAATAAATTTACACGTACAGTAATTTTATTATTTACATAATGATTGTATAATAGTTCACCTGCTCCGAATGGTAAAGATTTATCTTTAGACAAGTCCAATTCTCCATTCGTAATGAAGCGCTCTGGCCTAAAGTTTTCTGGGTCACCCCACAATTTTTTGTCATGGTTTAAGGTTACATAGTTAAAGGTGACAATGGTGTTCTGGAAAGTATGACACATTCGATAATTTGAAAGAAATTAAAATATATTTTCTTTATCAAAGAAAAGGAAAACTTATTAAACGGTTTTTACCAATATATTTTCCATAGAGCATAAAGATAATTTTATGTTAGTAAAAGATAATTTTATTTTATGTTATCCATTTACATATTTATCGTCGCACAAAATACTAAATACATGCATGCATATATTGAAATGCGAGCATCATTGTATGTTTGTATAAATATTATGTGTTAAAGACTGTGCAAAGTGGAGTAGGTTGAGTAGGAGGGCAGACCCTGGCAATAGCCGGGATTAATGCCAGGAGGAAGAAAGAAAGGATTATGTGTGCTGTACCTCTGGGATGTCATAGCCATGGAATTTAGTGTCTTTCACAGCACGATGCGGCACACCAACGGGCACTAAGGCGTCCAGTCTCATTATCTCGCGCAAACACGCTTCTGTATAGGGCATGCTGAAAAAATCCAGACTAGATTTAACTACAAATACCTATAAAAATGATAAGCTCCAAATCACTTTATTTATGCTTTTTGTATTATTTTCACATTTGATTAATTTTTTTTTTCAATACATTCAATTACATTTTTTGTTCAGATTAACATTTAAAGAGTAAATTATTAAGGTTATTATTTATGTATAACGACACATACTTTTTCCTGTCGTCCAATGTCGGAAGACGGTCGCGACCAACGACTCTGTCGATTTCTTCATGGATTTTGTCCTGAATTTCTGGTTGTATTAGAATTCTCTCAATTAAAATTGCAAGGGTTGATTGTACTCCAGTGGCTGACGGAAACATATAGTCTACGCATATTAGTTTCAACTGATCCTCTAAAAGGAAATTATTAAATTATTTATCAATTCACAAGTTTTATATTCATGTTTTCAAGTCGTTTTTATTCGAGCATAAGTACTCTATGGTCCAAACTTTTACTATAAGTAATTATATTCATAAATGCAAGTATTTTGAAATTTTTTTTCATTAACCTGTGAATGTGGTACGGTCGCCCTTATTGGCTTCTTCCTTAATTTTTTTTATATAAACGTCTAAAAAGTGACGATCATGAGAATCTTCCTGGGTTTTTTTCACCTCATTGATTTGTTTCTAAAATATACAAAAAATAATAATGTCAGAAAATTCACCAACAGTTATGTATTAAAGATATTGTTTTAGTGTCTATACATGTATAAATAATTTATTACAACTCAATGTATTACAAATTGAAAAAAGGCTATTACACTTTAGGCTTCAAATAAGAAATAGGATTTTTTAACTGTTCAACTTGATGTCATAATATCATAGAAGCATCAAGATAACTTACAGTAACAAATTCTAGTATGCCTTGATTTCCTTTGCGTAAATTTTTGTAACCACTGTAGTTGGGTATAACATCTTTAAGCCATGGAGTTAGTGCTAAAGCTCCTCCAAAGTCATTAGTTCCTCTCTGAAATAACAGCGCTTTCCTGGCCAGATCCCACAGAATAGAATATTGTGATCGAGGTAAGGTGGATCTAGTGAATACATATAATATACCGTTGATGAAAGGGGTGGCGAAATAATGCTGAAGATAAATAAGGTCACCGTTAACTATTTCCTGGAACAATTCAGAACATTCGCTAAAATCCAATATAATAGAATATAATAAACAAAAATAAAATAAATCAGCTTCACGCTGTATCCCGCAAACAGCAGGGTAGGCAGAGGGAGACTAGTTTTAAGATTTTTGCCGAACACTTTGTGCCGAATTCTGGAGGCATCGCGTATATAGTGGCAGAACTCAAAGCCCCGTCATTTATATCAATTTCCATCCATTAGACAGAAGACCCGTGTGAACTGAGATCTTAATTATAATGTAATCAAATGAGAATAAATAATATTTGTAAAGTCAGTCGTGGGCACAAAGATGTGACTAACATTTGTATGAAAATTGTTTCTATTTCCCCATCCCTGGAAAGACTAGTAAGTTATATCACAACACCCATCGTGTCTTGTATTTAGATGGCTAGCAAAGTACAGTGACTAAATTGTAGGATCTCGTTTCCTACCTGCCGCAGGCTTTAACGACAACACATAGTAAATGGAATTGTATACAATAGCTAGTTAATAATATGATACGTAATATTTGTTTCTATAGGAAAAATAAAGGTTTTAAATTACTTTTTCAGCGTCATTCTTAGGTCCGTTAATAACCATATCGATCATTTCCTTGGTATCGTTAGCCATAACTTCCTCCAAGCCGTCTTCCCTTCTTCCAAAGCCGAAGTCTCGCATATAACGCAGACTGAAACGTCTTTGTACGTGCCAAAAATATCCATCAGTGAAGAAAATGCCTGCAAATACAATAAATTGTTACTTTTCTTAATCGCTTATCTTAAATAGTATACTCATTGGCAAACCTTGGCAATTATACTGAAATAATGCCAGGTAGAAAAAAAGTTAAAATAATTTCAATAAATAATACTATTGTCTGATTTTTTTAATAAGTTTCTAAGAAAACTATATCTGTATCTATAACGCTTTGCTATTCTGCAAAAGCCGAAAAGAAATATTGAAATATAAAGCTATTTTTTAACAAAAAAGTTTTGCTGACCATAATTTTTTTACCCTTTTTTAATATTTCCACAAAATTAATTTCCACTAAGTTAAATTTATTTGAATTTTTTAAATTATAATGATATTAAATATAAGCCATTTTCATATATGATAATTTATTGTGATAAAGGGCTATTTATTATGACCCGACTGATGACCTGTGCCATATGTTGCACTCTGTTGTATGATTGCTACTAAAACGTGATAAACACTACCCGTTTTAAATATCAATTCAAATTTACGTTTATATAACCCCGACTACAATATTAAAAAAAAAAGAATAGGAATAAAAGATCACTTCTAATTGTTTGTTCATTTTATCATAACATGAGCTTACGTATAATCTTTCAACATGTTGAAAGAAAATGATAACCTAAGTGGCCAATATTATTTCCAAAATATGCGCGCTTAATTCAATATGTAAATATGATATCATAGTTATTAAGAGGCGAAAGGGTCAATTAACAAAATAACAATTACATAATTTTTCATATTATCAATTTGAAAAAAAATATGACAGGCTGTAACACATTTTAAATTACAATACCGTGTGCAAAAAAAAACGTAAAGCAGTGTGTAATTTAAAAGAAAATATCATATCTTTATAGGTAACCGTCTGATAAAATATTTTTGTAGCTTATTTTGTGAGGCCTACTTTCCGGTGTTTCATAATTATCCATTCTTTACGAAGAAAAATTATAATAATATAATTTTTAATATTATCAATTAAAAAAAAACAAATGTGATTATATTAAGCTAGAGGCTTAAGAGCATGAAAGGGTGTCGTTACTCGTTACAATCAAGTTACAGTGGGCCGTGTGCAACAAAGAAACGTCAAGTTGTGCGTAATTCAAAAGAAAAAATATATCTTATTTTTCATTTTTTTCGCCCATTATTTCTACTATTGTCCATTCTTTACGGGATAAAATAACAATAATATATATATTTTAATATTGTTTAACTATAAAAAAAAACTTATTAAGTCATATTAGGCTAGAAAGAGTACGAGAAGGCGTGATTGCTCGTTACACTTGATTTCGATCAAATTACAGAGTGCCGTGTGCAAAAAAGAAACGTAAAATAGTGTGTTATTCAAAAGAAAAAATCAAATCTTATTTTTCTTGTCTGTCTGTCTGAACATGGAACTAACACTGAAACATAGAGGGGTGGTGGACTAACACATATTCTACTAAAGATTCACGGGGAAAAACTGCTCGCGGAAAAGTCGTGCCGCGTACCTATCGCTAGCTTAGATAAAAGTGAAATAGCTAAACATTTTTCTATTACATACGACAATGGTCGAGAACAATCAAATAAAATCTCAAATTATTTAAATTATTTAGTGTAAGACCTTATAGATCATATTTCTACCTCGAATTTTGTAAGTACGAATAGTTACTAATAAATTTAAACATAATATACTTGTACGCATATATTTTAAATCACAATCAAGGTATGCGATTGCGATAAGTTGTAGTTTCTTTCTCACTCTAGTAACGAAGCAAAATCCAGAATTCGACGGAAAGTAGTGAACGGAAGTGTCTTAATGGTAATGGGGACGGAGTGTTCAACATTTGCTGCCCAGGATCAGGTGAAATGCAACGTGAATATATAATATATCACTAAATATACAAAATCACTGTAAATTTGTTAATATACATCATGATCAATAAACGAGAAACTTTCACTATTGAAAACTCCAATAAGGTCGTAGCATTTTGTCATAGAATTATCTCTATTAATGGGATTTCTTGAACCTGATTAAATAAAATTTGATTTCTACGGTTGTTTGATTTTGACCTCTACAATTGGGACTCGATAGCTAATTCCCGGTTTAGATAAGTGAGAGATTTTATAAAGTTGGGACCAGTTTGTTTACAAACAAATTTATATTGTAAGTGCGATCCTCTGTATATGAGAAAACTATAATTTTAAACCCTTCTAATTGGAAAACTGGATAATACCATTACCTTTACTGGATATAACCTTTCAGAACCTAATTAACCAAAGTTTACTGTATGTACCTACAATAGTAACACTGAATACATAAAATTGAAATTTTACAGAGAACCTAGTAATAAAATTTAATTTTACACACTTTGTAAAAAATAATTCTTATCAAAATACTTTTATCACTTTAACTATTAAAATTTGATACACTCTGTCTGTTTTGATTATGTCGTTAAAAAAAATAATAAAACAAACTACGATAAGGTGCTGATAGGGTGTTATAGGTGTATTGAGCGTGTGCTACAAAAAATATGCAATATGATAATTGCAAGTTTTTACTTCCAGCTTTTGTTGGACTTGTATGGTCAAAATGTTTGTTTTGTGGTAAAAAGTGGCTAAAATAACCAAATTGCGCGAATTATTTACCGAGTGAACACTGAACTGAGTATAGTATGGATCTCCGATTCTTTTGTCGGTGAAGTTGAGAACGAGGTTTAGTTCAATAATGGACTCGCGAGTTCTAGTGTAAACGTGACTGTTGTGAGTTACATGCGATTCGATTGTTTGGAGAAATTAATGATATAATATTTTCATTTTTTCGTTGGCAAGAATAGGCGGGACGTGAGTTCCGCCACTTGGTGACAGGCGGAACAATATCTCGAAAAAGTGGATGATCGGGAACAGATTATCTTACACCTTCTGCCATTATATCATACTCATATTTAATATATTAAAATTGAAAATTATATTAAAAACAAATTGAATATGTATCTACTTACCGAGTTTTTTCCAAAATGAACGCAACCGTGATACTATCATATCCACGCGACCGTCAAAGTCCGCATGGTTCAGGCCTTCCTTGATTAACTTGGGATCATCTATGACGATTGTAGGAAAGCTTCCGAGATACATTCCCAATACGTCAGTTTTATAATCTTGGGCTAATTTTCTCAAAGATCCTCCTAAGTCGTTTAACTGTCGCCATAAGATGATCCAGTATGCACCGTATATTGGTAGACTTGGCGGTCCTGAAACATTACAATGTTTTGTCTTTCCATTTATTCACTCAGAACCTAAATACAATAAATATCCTAGAGGATTGAACAACATGTTATTCAAAACGAATATTTGTAAACATACAATGTAATCGTACTAAATTAATTCGCAAAGAACACAGTTGTGAAATGTTTTTTTACAATTATTTTGTACAGAAAAATAAAATACATTACAAAATTTAATATTGTAAATGATAATAAATGAGTTGAATATTAAGGTCTTGTCTCATTAACATCGACATGATACCATCTCACATTGACGTGTTGGACCCAATCAGGGGGATCCCTACAACTTCAACCAGACGTAATCGACAAGACCGACGTGATTGACCCCAATAGGGGACACCCCGCCAACTCCAGCCTGGCAATATCGACGTTGCTTCCAAGGTAAATCACCAATCGATAAAACTAACACAATAACCCATTCAACTCCCGGGGTGTAACACTGGTGGCCCCGTGAACATAGCTTTAACCTAACAACTGCCCGACACAAATCTTCATAGATTTGGTAACTGCACATTCTATTCGACTTTCCACAAACTGGTCTCACTGATTAGAATTTCAAGAACACGCTACAAAGTACAAAATAGAGTATTTCTTACTAGATAAACAAAGCAAAAGAAAAAGTTTGCTTTGTAGAAATAGTTAAACAACGCGAACCTAATTAATGTTACTACAATGGTTACTATTATTAGTATGTCCTACGTATTCTAACCCCCGGCGAGTCTTCTAAATACTTCAGTTTACGGCAAAAAAATAAATCTAAATATGTACTTTAATTACAAATAATAATTGATTAAATCTAATAAAATTAGAAACTATAAAACAAATTGATAGAATCAATTACCTGGTGGAAAATTCTTCCCGGGCCGCTTGCAAGCATTTTTGTACCAACGGACGCCCAAGTACGTAATCAAAGCAATAGAGGCGACCAGACCGATCATCTTGCACGAGACTTGGTGACTGATAGTGAAGTTCGATCCGAGCAATTATTACTAATAAGTATATTAGACATATGTATAATAATAATAAATGTTATCATTGGTATACATATATGTGATTTGTTTATCAGTAGTGAAAATTTAAACAATTACGTATTTCATTAATATGAGACACGTAATTTAATAATTTAAATTTATCGCTAATTAGTTACCAGGAACTTTGTATGCGATCACTTCATAATCTTTATATAACATACCAGTTGCATGCTTCTTCCAATTATAACATGAGGTCATTAAAGCTGCAAATAGGCAAAGAGATTCTATTTCACATTTCGTTCTCTGTTTTCCACGTGAATTCGAGAGATTGCGCGGAGAGACGAGAATCTTTTGTGTGAATATTGATCTTACAGCCATAGCGTTTACAATTAGCTGTTGTTCTACAAAATGTCCAGAAACTACGAATGCTAACTAAGATTGATATTTGTGATATTCGACCCCTAAATTGTGGTTTCTGGGGTAAATAGCTTGTATGAAATTTCGTTACTTTAAGTACTAGGAATCTCATTTTTTGCACAGGGGCATTTCTTAAGTTCTAAATCTATTCTATCTAGTGGGGGCCCCCATTATTAACTTTCAAATTAATTTTAAATTCCAAAATTATATTTTCACATGTATATAACAAAATTAATTAAAGTATTTTTTAAAATTAAATTACCGTTGATGGAAAGCTTGTTGATTATATTAATTACTAGCGGACGCGCGCAGCTTCGCTTGCTTATTTAGGGGTGAATTCTAATTAACCATAAGTTACAATTATATAAATATTTTTAAGAGTCTAAATTTCAAATTTTATCAATCAGTGGCGATTTAAGAATTTTTGAAAAGTCGTGAGAAAAATCGTGAAGTACGTGTTCAATTAAATCATTTTAAGAGTCTGAATTTACAATTTTATAGAAATCGGTGCCGATTTAAATTTTTTTCCATACAAACTTTCAACCCTTATTTCACCCATTTAGAGTTAAAATTTTTCAAAATCTCTTCTTAGTGGATGTCCAGATTACGAAAGTAAACATCTGTCCAAATTTCACCTTCATACCATCAGCGGTTACGGCTGTGCGTGCATCTTACCTCAGTCAGTGAGGACAAGTCCATTTATATATATAGATTAGGATTATTTACACGCAAAGTTAAGTTTATATTAATAGGCGAATTAATAATTCAGGAATCCAATAACATATTGTATTTAGAAATCTTACCTACTCAAACATTACAATAATAGTACAAAATATTTATTTCAATTAATTATTTTATTTAAATACCACCCAAACAATGTGAAAATTCATATCCGGTACTTCGAGTCCCCTTTCATCTATACAGATTTCGTAAGTCCAATTCTGTATTAAATTTATTCCAAATCTACATTAAGTTTAGTTCTTTTCTCATAATTCCATAAATTTATAATAATTGTCATTTGTATATTATAGTCGGGTACTACCCGTTTTTATCACAAATGACGTAAAAATTAAGAACAAAACACATTACGTACATGTTATGTACGGTTAAATACAATTATAAGCTCCAACAAAGCTATCAAGATTAGCCAGTTCTTGTGTAGTATAAAGTTGTATTACCAACTGGTATTAGAACCCGGAACTTCAGACGCAATAAAATTAGTGTTCAATTCTTATCTGTTGTTATTGTGAATTCATTAATAACTAATCTTAAGTTTTTCCTACCTGCAATACCACCCGAATGGGTATAGCAGGAGGTGTTCTCGTGATCTTTTAGTTAGATGACCTTATAGAATCATTGGTGTTTCCCTCTAGAAGGGGAATGGTGATTAAAGCAACTAGATTAAATAGAAGGATTGTTGGTGAGGGGGTGACTGCATAGATTCCGACCCAGTTGGATGTGGCCAGTATCTGTGGAAAAGAGATGCTTAATGGGATATTTTCCTATTACTTCTCGCTTCCTGTAGAAACATACAATTTTCTAACAATCCAATTTTGGAATTGTTGTCATTTTGACCAAGGCTTAGCCTTAAAATATCCATCTATACCTAACTCTTACAGACTCATTGCCCTATTATCAATTAACACAAGGAGTGAAAACTCCTTAAGCAATTTTCCTGTCAATCAGTTCTCATTCAATTGAAATCAATGATTGATTGATTAATTTTATTTGATTTTATTTTTTATTAAGTCTTACCCTACTTGAAACATGAGAGAAGACATAAAATAGACATCTGTTCATAAAGTTTGAGACAGCCAAACAGAATTGTTAGGGGAATGCTAAGTCAGGCACGCTCACAAAGTACTGCCCTTTGCCACCATTCATTAGCACGTCGGGACTTCCATTAACTAATGGGTGACTGCAATAGCGCTGCAATCACTACTTTATCCACTCGGATAACTTGCATTTAGATATCTTTATTCAATTAACATATGACCTAGGAAAATGATAATAATTAAATAAATCGTTTTTGCACGAGTATAAAACTTCCACTTTATAATCGATATTTCTGGAAGTCGACAGCGAGTTTATTGCGACTACGAATACATACTTTACTCTTATTATTATAATAAGTATTCATATTAATGACAACCTTAATGCTGGTGTTACTCAGGGTGGTGTCCTTTTTCCTTTTCTTTTCCACTTTCGTTCCACTTTCAACAACTCCGTTACTAAGCTCTTATCTCTTTCCTTTTATATCAGCTTTTACAACAGGATCCCAATGAGCGTCGGGAATGTTCTGTATCACAATTTTAAAAAGTTTTGAAAGACTGTGTGTTAAATTTTATTATCATATTAATGATTTTATTAATGATAATGCGCCTTGGGAATGAAATGCAATTAACTAACAATTTACAGTTAAGGAATTCGATTGGTAATCCAAAGTTTGCAAATAAAAAAGTTATTAAACTTCTACCTTATTGCCTTTATTAATTTTGCATGGTTTAACGAAGTTTTAGTCAACTTAAATAGATAAAATATGTTAACTCCAATAGATTTAACACAGGACCTATTTGTGCTTTCATGGGAACCATTAAAAGCAATGCTTTGATGGAAACGTAATATTTAATTAATGTTACAATACAAAGTTTTACGCGACTATTTCTCACGGATACAATGATTATATCATCGGGTTTGTTTTCTCTTTCAGGTTCAAAATAATATATCTATCTCAACAATTACATACATATTGACAAAGTAAGTTTAAGTAAATGAATAGGTTATAAATTTTTTTTAACAATGAATGCCACATTATACTATTCGTGTTGTTTTCCACATTAATAGTTAAATAATAATTATTATTCTTTTGTGAATCATTGTAACACTGGTTTAGGCAACATGTCCAAGCCCGTCGTGGTGCAGCGGCTCAAAGGCGTAACTTTACAGTTACGCCTTTGAGCCGCGACGATTGTGAGTTCGATCCCCACTCGAGACAAAGCGCGGCGGTGAAGTCTGCCACCCAAAACGCAAAGCCTTCAGAATTTGACAGAATGTGGGGAACAAAGTGTCTTAACACTAGGATACACCGTGAAGCTGATTTACTTTTTACTTATTTAGCTAGTCTTGGCGTAGGGGCACACAGCGTGACTGTAAAACCTATTATACTTATATACTGACATATAAACATAATATTCTTTAAATATAAATGGTTATTGTACAATTTGTACAATTATAATATGGTCAAGAGCCTTTTTTTGGAGCTTTTCTATATAAGAGCTACTTTTCCATTTATCAAAATAGCCTTACTGATGCCACGTATAAGCCTTATCACGGCGCAAGTTGCCCGAATGCGTGATTGATGACGTTCTGCGGGTTGCTCGCCAATCACGGCAAACTGTTGCTCCCGGGTTAGTAATATTGTTTGACAAGTCAAGCAATTAGAGCAGCAGATGTTCTGTGTAACGACGGTGACGGCTATTACTAAATTAATAGGATCCAGGCACTCACAATTTACCAAGTCAAATCTGACACATTTGTTAATTTTCAGTAAGAAAATTCCATGAAATAAATACAAGGTACATTTATATTGCAACTTAAATTAAGCAACTTAAACAAAATTGTTGTTTGCGTTTCAACATTTTTTTTACTAGATTTTTGTATTTTAAAGTTATCTAAATATAATAAAATGTTAAACAGAGGCCGTCAAAGCGCAGGTGCACATGTGCGTGACGACACACGACGACTGTGGGTTGATTTCCACTCAGGGGAACGAATTATTTTTTCCCTTTGTTACTAAAAACCAGGGCGTTGACTTCCGCGGCGACGAGCGACAAGCGGCTAATGCGGAGAATTGGGAAGGAGTTATTAACAAGATTCCTCATGCTAAATTCACCCAGCGTGAAGCTCTTCAGCTTCAGCTAACTATTCTACAACAAAGAAGAATATTATGAGCTTAGATAAAATTTTAATTCTATTATCACAGTACTCTATCTTACTTTATATTCAGTAGAGTGAGTTCGTAAAAGTCAGACAAAGGAAGGTTTTTCTTTAAAAAGTTTCACATCAATAATGGTTTATGTTCATACACAATTTTAATAACGATAAGTGATATTTTTGGTCCACTGGTCACACGTAAACGGTGTAATCTCTGCAAATAATACTACCTAAAGCAGTAAAAATACTAAAAGCAGATATAAAAGGGTTAATTTTAATGATAATATTATACCTAGCTGTAACTAATCTAGTTTAATCTAAATCCATACAAAGCCAAATTGTAAGAAGCTGATTTATAATAGATACATTATAATTCGATATATAAACACTTTACTTCTAAAGACATTAGGATTACTGTGAAAGATGATTAATTATTTGCGAAAATATTTTATCGACGCCATTAATGGTTTAGATCCTGAAGCGTGTACCTGTAAACGCGTCAGGTTGTGTATTCGATTCGCACTCGAGAAAATGTAATATTTAATGTTTTCATTTCCTGAACTCGCCAAAAATGGGGAACGGAAATGTCTTAATGGGAATTGAGTATCTTAACACTTATATGCGGCATACAGCGTGGTAAAAAATTTAGTTAATGTAATTTTAAAATTGTTCTGTTTTATTTTGCTTCCCATTGTATCCCACTCATAGCAGGAGGAAACCTATTGTAAAGACACTTGTAATAACACAAATTAATAAGTACCTACCTACTCACTACTTTCCACATACATTTTTATTGTTATAACATTTGGTAAAATTTATATAAACTCTCTATTAAAAAAGGGCTTGCAATGAATAGAGAGAGAGAGAGAGCGTAGAATAACGGAACAGCTATTTTATGTTAAAAGATTTCCCACAAGAATAATATACATTCATATATTCATAAAACACTAAGTCACTCCGAAGGCAATTTTAATAATGTATACGTAGGTGCTCTACATAGAGAATAAACGATTAACTTTTATCAATATTACTTTGGGCATAAGAGAAGGAATGGAATCAGGTGTGGTGTTAAGCACAAAAAGTGTTTTTTGTACAAAAGGCCAGCGGCATTTTGTTTAATACTACTATAGAAGTTGTCGAAATCAAAAACCTTATAGATTTTTATGTGTAAATCCTACAGGGAACTGTTTATATTCATTGAAATATATGACGTATCGCGGTAGGATTTTATTATCTATATTCTGAGATTTTACCAAATAATATAATTATATATGTTTATACATATTGTTAGCGTACAAGTGTAAATGTGGGTAGATTTAGGTGAAAAAGACAATAAAAGCAGTGGAATTGTGTCAAACGGACGCAGTTGCTTGTAGGCGGAAGGGCTGATTGGAAGGTATCTAGTGTGTAGTGTTGTTATTGAGTGATACATGTCACTTATTGTAATTACGTGGAACCTCTGTCCGAGTAAGTTGGAAACATATAGATGGTATGTGTTTTTAACGTGATTATTTTAAAAACGTTAACCGCTTCCGTTTTCTAACAATATAATATCATTGTAAAACACTAAAAAGGAATTATTTTGACAATATTGCATATTAAATCATCCGTCGTCCTTATCGATCCTTGTCCGGATGAAGAACTTTATAGTAAAATTAGGAGGCTTTCCTAGGGTGAATTTTACTATTATAAACTTTTAATTTTAATCAAAAAAAAATGTACGTAACATACTTAGTGAACGTTTAATAATGAATATGAATTGGGCAGCGCTTCTCATTATGGTTAAAAGCTGATACTGGATGGTAAATACTGATTTAACTTTACGACTGTTACAAAAGACAGAATCAGTAGAATACACTCTTGCTATTTCCAATAATATCAGATATCATCGGAAACCAATTATTTTTACTCATTATTTAGCGTCATTAAAGAAATATACCACAAAATAAAAGAAAATTTCAGTTAAATGATATGATTGAGAATGTTCATTCAATCCTTGTTTCTTGTTTATTTTTTATTGTGTAATTTCCGATATGAATAGAAACTTAATTCAGTTTTGATCGGAGCGTGGCAGTCGGAAATGGTACGATCATCTACATTGCAAATTAACTTAAGATCAAAGGCATCATAGAACAAAATAAAATCTGTTAAATACAAAATACAATGTTCTTGAAATGAAATAACGAAAATAAATAACATTAATTAATGAACATATGGAATATAAATGTATATAGAGGTATAAAATTTCCTTTTTTAACAATCGTTTAAAAATCTACTCAATAAATAATATTTTTTATATAACTTTATTTAAAAAAAAACATATTCTTCATATACACGAAGTTATGAATACTTTAATTTTAAATAAAAAATGGCATAGAAATATAAAGTCTATCTCCACCTGAAAGGCCGGCAACGGACCTGTAGCTCCTCTGGTGCTGCACAGGATTGTGGGCGGCAGTGATCATCATCAGGTGACCCGAACGCCCGTTTGCCGTGTCCTTTTTCATAGAAAAAAAATAGAAATATAAAGCAGTATTTGCTTTTTTAAATGTATTTATGAAAGTGTAAGCATCTGCGAATGTTGTGTGATATGGACCCGCTCCTGCCTCGAAGCAAGTTCGCGGCGCGTCTTTATTTTGCAGCGCAATAGTTTCAGTGCATTTTGCCACAAGCGCGTTTGCTCCTCCACCGCACCTTGTCTCGAACTTATCATTCTTTGTTCCTAAACAATAAAAATATATTATATTAAATGTTCTACTATATAAATATTATTTAAGACATTATATAAAAATATTTATATTATTACTATTGCCTAAACTAAGAGTCAATTAAAAACATGCTGAAAGTTTATTGAATTGTAAATACCTCTTCTAAGTTTTTAACGATTTCTGTAAAGTCAGCGACCCTTTTCTTCAATGCTTCCATTTTCGAAGGTTTCCTTGGCGATTGCATGGAGTTTTTCATTTCAATCAAGACGACTTCTTGCAAACTTTCAGCCTTTGTGATTTTTTGCCTTAAACTTTTCCATTCATCTTCCTTACTATTCAATTGGTCAGTCAACTCTTTAACACGATTTCTTAGTGGTTCCATTTGTGATGAAATATTAATGGATGTAGCTTCATAGATTCTCTTTTTTTGTTCGTATTGTTGTTGGATTTCTTGAAATTCTTCTTTTATAGGCTTCACCATATCCGCCAAAGGTTGTATTTCTTGTCTTACCTGGGATAACTTTTGTGCCGTTTGCGCTACAAGCTAAAATAATAATTTCATTAAAATTATTAAAAAAAACTAATAAAGCAAACTATATAAATTAAAAGATATTGTATAATTATTAAAAACACCTGTGATAAATCATGTAAAGACTTCTTTTTCAAATCATCAGACTTATCTTGAACTTTCTCGATAATATCTTCGTCGTCAATTTTCATTTTCTTGTGATTCACGAGAGCCATTTCAACTGTAGGGTCGTTGGTATTTAAAATATGTAATGATCTTACCAATATACCTGCTTCAACCTTCAATCAAAAAATAAATTATTAAACATTATTATTTAAACAGTTTTCCAAAATATTACCTTTTATTTAGCATAAAACTGTAACATATACCTTGTATGTTGATAAATTGGCTCTCTGCCTCTTGTACAGGGTACTTTTTGTACGCAAAGAGTTAACGTACTTCTTCAATTCTTCGCCTCTAAGCACCATGTCTCCAAGGAGTTGCTTAACCTATTTTGTAATATATAACAATTCCAATATTAATGATAAATATTAAATATTATTTCCGTACAAAACTATTACATCTATAGGTCATAAATAAACAAACACAATATAAATGGATTACAGATACATTATCATTTAATGGCTAATCCGGATCAAAGATTCAGCCCAACATCATTCGGAAAGGAATAGTATAAAAATTATCGGGGGCGAATCTCCCGACACTTCGACCTTTCACTTGAAATGGAAATAACGTCTTGACATCTCGATAGACTTGCGTTGCGGCAAATCATTTTGAAGTACTTTTAAGATTGAAAAATAGAATGTGAATTCTTCATAATTAAGATATTTCGTACAACTTTTACATTGCAATTACGACATTTATCGATAACAAGGAATAAAATTAATTATCAAAGGGACAGTACCAATACAATTCAAATAGAGATACCGACTTATCTCTCAAATGAGCCAAGCTTCAAAGACTAAGAGTCGTCAAAACAAAACTATAAATTAATAATATATATGTAATATTATATGAACTCGGATAGTGTTTGTGTGTTTAAAATATATTAAAATGTACATTTTTATATTATTATAAGTATAAATACATCTAGAAGTATTTGTTTATTTATAATTACAATACAGAAATGACGTTTCAGACGCATAATAGATTAAATTAAGTCACCTGCGAACGCAAATCCGCCAAGGTCGCTTCATGGTCTTTCAGCGTGGCAGCGAGCTCGTGGACGCGCGTGGCGCTCGCTTCCTTGTTGCGTCTTATGACCGCCGCTTGTTGGCGAAAGGGCGCCAGCTTGTCCTCTTGCGGGTCAGATGCAGCGAGACGACGCTGAACGAGCTGTTCCACTTCATTGTTTACAGCACTTATCTAAAATGGGAATCAGTCCCTAATAATAATAATAATAATAATCATCAATATTTAACGATTCCAGTGGGGGCCGAGGAGGCATAAAATGTAATTGTAAACGCAACTGGTTGTGGGTACTCTCTGATTGTGGTTCTCTCTCTCTCTCTCTCTCTCTTCTGGTTGATGTTTTGCTCAGGTGTCGAGGCAAAGCGCGGCGTGGTTTCCGCCCCCCAGAATCGAAACGGAGTGCCCTAACACTCCTCTGCATACCCTGCTGTGTGCGGGATACAGCATGAGGCTAATTTAACTTTAATCAATCTCTCACAGCTCTTACGCTCAAAGATCAATCGTTAATCGTGATTAACTTCGGAGTAATGTAGAGTTATATTATGAAAGTTGAATAGCCACGCAGACAATACAGAACAAATACAATTTAGAACAACATATTCGAAAAAAAATTTTTAAATTAAAATATAAATCTAATTTTAACATAAAATTGATTAATATTGCAAATAGGAAATAATCGATAATATCTTAAGATAAACGTTAAGATTAGTATGTCGAGGCAGCGAGTAACCATCACTTGAGCCAATTGAAATTTTGGACACAAGTGTTTAGTATTATGTTCATTTGGTTGAGATAAGAGATAAGCGAAGCAAAAAAACAAATTTTGTAGAAAGTTTTTGTTTAACACTTTTCCCGCATATACTATTATGTACTTTCTCCCGCAGGGTAAGAAGAAAGTTCTAACTTAAAATAAACCTAATGAAAGATTAATTGGATATACCTAATTCATCTTTGCTACAACACAATATAACCAAACTTTATTTTTCGCAATTGAACTTATTACAATATTCATATTTTTATATAATTAATAAATAAACAAATATGGCATACTTGCATTCATTTAAGATCTAGCATTTAATTGTCATTATTTGTGATATTAGTGTAACTATTACTATTACTATTACTACTGTTTATTTATTATGGGAAACCGTGACCCAATAAGGAAGATATTTTTTTATATACTTGACCATAAATTACGACCGAAATCGATCCATACTTCGTAGCGTATTCGCTACAGGTTTTCATTACTATTAAGTTAACTGTTCAAAGTAATTTAAACTTCGTCCCGTAAAAGAGGGGCAGGAAGTTTAGGAATGTAAAAAGTATTCGAGAGTTCCGACGGCCAAATGAAGCCGCGGATAAAGTACTAAATTCTTTAGTGCCTTATCGATTGTTACGTAAATGATTTCTATTATTCAAACTGAAATATTGCAGTATTTAAGGGTTTTGGTAATAAATACCTTATTTTGTGCTGTAATTAAATCTGAACGAGTTGGATGCTGCTCAGCGGCAATAGATTGGATGATATTTAATTCCTTTTGTAAGCTTGAACTTTCTTGTGGCAGTTTTTCTTTCTTCAAGTAACTGTTTAACTGAAACAGAAACAAAAATATAAATTAATTAAAATGAATAATGGACGTGACGATGGTGGGTTCGATTCCCACTCGGGGGAATGAATTATTGCTTATCAATATTTTCATTTCTTCGCTCTGGTTCCAAGCTAAAGGTGCAGCGTTGATTTTCACCAGACATAACGATTCGGCAGAAAATTGATAACGGATTGTCTTAGCTCTAGGTTCCCTTCACCCTAATTACCTTTGTAGTAATCGTAATGTAATGTATAATCATATAAAATTATCTGCTAAAAGAGCAGCTACTCAATAAACACAATAACCTGTATTTCCTCCTGTAAATGTTTAATAACGTCGGAAACGCTCTTGGGAGTAGCGCTTTGGCCATGTATGACGTTTAGATATCGTTTTAGCTGCTCTAATGCTGTCTTTAGTTGAGACTGTTGCAAATTGTACTGTAAATTTAAAATATTTTATAAATATTTGTTAGGTCAGTATAATAAATAATATAAGGATTCAATGAATCGAGGCATAAAGTAATTTTTGTGAAGATGTGAAGCCAGCGTCATTATATTTTATTACTACATTCATATTATTTAACAAATAAAATAAAAGTGTGCCATACAGTACCTGACTCTCCAGCTCCTTTGCTCTGTCTTGCTGTACCCGCAAAAGTTTACTCACGTTTAGTAGATCTTCCTTATCTCTTACATCGACTAAGTGAACTTGTACATTCTCCAGTCTCTTAATAACTAAAACGATTTTTAATAAAGCTATAATATAAACACTTTGTGTACTACTTTAACTAAATCTTTATATACACTTTTTAAAATATATCAAATAAAAAAAACACATCTAGTCTGGTTCTCCACTTTTACAGAATATTAAAGACACATTTCGTGTTTAACTTTAGGTTTTCCTGTTTTGCTATAAATTCTCCAATGAAACTGTAACTTCCTAATTTGCCGTAACAACAGTGTTGGGATCTCCTCGCACTGCATTATAAACTACTAACATTAAGAAGCATTATTAATATTCATATAATATAGCACTCGCACTCTATTTTAATTAACTTAGCGAGAGTTAAAAGTAACGAATATTTAAAATTACGGCTACAGTCATAAGCTTCCATTTTTGCCACTTTTGATTTTAGTATAACATTTTATGAGAATATGCTTTAACTATATGTATAAAATAAATTAAAAATAATATATAAAATATATGCAACTTTAATAAAAAAAAAATTCTATGCCTTTGGTAAAAACTTAAAAAGTCATATCATATTTTACATTTTACTATTTATTAAATATTATTTATTACATATCATTGTTGTTTTACATTTACAAACAAAAATTTAATTTACAATTAGTAATGACATTAGTCGTCAATATTATAAAATTAACATTACCTATGTCTCTTTCAACGGCCATTTCTTTCATGTCATTAATAATTTCTGCAGCATTTTCTTTTTGCAGTATCCTCGTTCTTTTGTGGACATCCTTGAATTCATTTATAAGATTTTGATATGAATCTAACAAATCTTGTACAGTGTTGTTCCGTGCTACGTCGGCGGGTATATCAGGGATTTTTAAATATCTGTAATGTGATATAGATAATTATTAATTTACAAGTGTACGAGTATTCGACGACGATAGTTACGTGGCCCTTCGTGGCGCAGCGGTACAAAGTGCGACTGTAAAATCGACTGGTTGTGAGTTCGATTCCCACTCGAGGAAATAAAATATTTATATTTTTATTTCTTCGCTCTTATGGCAAGGCAAATCGCGGCGTTGAGGTCCGCCACTTGACATGTAATGCCTCCAGAATTAGGCGGAAAGTAGGGAACGGAGTGAGTGTGGAAGCTGATTTATTTTTATTTGCAAGTGTATTACCTCCTCCTTTATCTACCTGCTGTATCTGTTAGGAGGGTAAATGTACCAGTAATATATAATATACCATTCATAAAATGCTTAAGGTAGAGTTTTTAATAATATCAAAATCGAAATATTTTAGTCGGTACACAACTGAACTTCAATTAACAATTTTATCAATCCTTCTCTATCTCTCTTAAAATATTGATTGTGCTAAAAATACTAGCTAATCTATATATTTTTTTTAAAATCGAAAGGTCACTCACTCATCACGAAATCTCAGAAACTACATGTGTTAGGAATCTCAAATTTTGCATAGGATTTATTTAAAGGACGTAGGTGCTCACCGGGAATTTGCAATATTCGACTTCTAAGGGGTTGTTTTTGGGGTTGAAAGTTTGTATGAAACTTCGTTACTACAAATGCTAGGAGTCTCAAATTTTACATGGACGTCACTAATAGGACGTAGGTACTCATGGAGACAGAAATTAATAATAACATAGTTCACGCCGGCGAAGCCGCGGGCGTGCCGCTAGTATTTAATAAATTTAAGCTATAGGTACCTAAAGGACTACTTACTTCGCAAGATATGCAGTATTCTTAACTTGCTCTTTATTCGATAGAAGCCAGAATAAAACATGCTGAATTGTCATCGAGTCACCTGCCAAGAGTTTTGATCTGAAAACTGCCGGTTCCACACCGCCTGGAGGTCGATATTTAACGCTTCCTAGCATTTCTAGTAAGCGCACGGTGACAGTCTCTGGATCATCCTCATTTATGTTTAGCTAATTGAAAACAAAATATTTTTTAACCGCCTTCAATAAAAGAAAGGTGTAAATAATACACTTATAAAACATTTTTATTATGTAAAAGAGGAAATATAACGAAATGGCCGCCGATGTTTTTCCATGATGAGTCATGTGCCTATTAATAAGTGAGGGAGGTACATTTTGTTCTAATGATAAAAAATAGGCAGAGATAGATGAAGCATGCGCAATTTTATTTATATCTGTTACACCTATTTAAAAAAATTACCTTTTCTCCAGCATTGAAGTTCGCTAGCAAGTCGACGAGCACTTGCAACAATTGTTTTTCATTCAAGGAGTCAAATTTTATCAAATCATCATTTCTTCCCAATGCGACGTTTAATTCTTTAACTACAAATTTCATTTGTTCAGTCATCTTTAATTTTATCTTGTTGTATATATTTTATTTTAAATGCAAACAGAACGTCATGACTCGCTAATTCATAGTTTGTGTATAATTTTCAGGTTGCTATGGCAACTTGTGTAATTATCCTACAATTCTGAATAAAGGAGGTCATTGTAATGGAGGGGCATGTGTGACTATAACACGACGATTGTGGGTTCGATGCCCATTCGAGGGAATGAATTATTATTTCTTCTTCTGGTGTCGAGACAAAGCGCGCCGTTGAAATCTACCACTGAACATGCAATGCCTCCAGAATTCGGCAGAAAGTGGATCTTAACACTAGGTTCTCTTTGCCTATATTCGGGATACACCGTGAAGCTGATTTATTTTAATGTAACATACAATAAACACTAACACTAATAACGTTTTTTATTTACTATTGCGATAACTGTGATTTACACGTGGATAAGATCTAGACAGACTAACATACGTTAAATAGTAAAATACCCACGATAAAATAACACGCTTCCCAATAGTGTATTGTCATTACCAATCCGTATAAAATAATCAATCGATAAATTATCGATCAATCAAGATTATTTATAAAGGATCTAGCTCGATACGCATGGATAGCTGCACTGGCTTCTAATTAATTATTTTAATATGATAGATTGTTTTTTTATTTGATATAGCAAAACATTATTTTTGTCTCTATGCCTTAGAGTATGAGAGGTGTTTATGGGGGGTAACCCTTAACGTTAAAGTTTATTTCCTCGGTGTCTATTAAAGATATCTTAATGAAATTTAAATTGATTATGGCTATCTATAAGCTTAATTATATATATTTTTTCAGATTTTTTGGAAGATATATTTTGAAAAAATTAAGTATATTATTTTTAGCCGGCGCGACGCTTTCATGTTCCACCCTGTGAATTGACGCTTATGGTAAGTGTACATATTATGCACATATTACTTAGCGATGTATAAGTTACAAAAAAATAAAAGTAGTGGAACATATGTTACATGAAGACTTAATCATTTATGTTTTTTATTTCGTATCTATAACTAGTATTGTTTATTGAACAATTAAAAGATCTAGACGAAGAGAATATCTAGTAAAATAGAAACTATTGAAGCAATATCTATATATAAAAAAAATAAAACACTCGTAAATTGGAATAATTTATATTTCTATTATCATACAATTATTTCTATCATATTGTTATCGTCAATTCTCAACATGATATTTCTACACTGTACAAATTTGTGCCGAATCCACAGTGTAGTGGAAAATCGGAATTAAACACAATCGAAATCAACATACACCTCACAGCCTGCCTGACCTAGATTACTCCATCTCCATAAATATTTTTTAATTGCAACACTATTTGCTGAAGCGTTAACACAAATTAAAAATAACCTAATTCCCTACTGACTCTTAAATTAGAGCTAAATGCGTGTGATTATCTAAAATCACACATCAAATGAAACCTTACTGACATATCTAGCACCAACAGGTTGGAGAAGTAAACTGCACAAAGGGGATGAATGTTGTATAATTTTTATTAAAGTACTAGGAAACCTAGATAATTATAAATACTATTTATTAGCATTTGTTATAATTATAATAGATGTAATCTTCTCCTTCCCGATTTCACTTAAACATAAATAAATAATAAAGCTATCAAAAGTACAAATAAGGGACTGAACAAAAGTTCTGTGACTATTTTCTAATTAACCAAGTTTAACGACTTCTTAAGCTATGGCATGCACCATTTTATATATAGACCCTGAGTTAGTAACAAAGTTTACATAAGAACCAAACAAGAAATTATATTATTATAAATTGCTTGCCAAAGTTTTTATTAAAAATTAAATAAAAAGGCCAATTAGATTTGAAATTAATCTGATCATCTAAGTTTATATCATTATTAATTACTATTTTTTGTAAATTTACAGTAACATAAATAATTTGTACTCTTCTAAAATAATGGAAATCTTATTATTTACAATGATATCATGATACACTTATGATTCTTCCGTAAGTGATATAATAAGTAATTATATTTTGTAAATGTCAAAAAATTTAATAATTATACAAAACGATTTGGTGAAATTATTGACTCACAAGATAAATGAAATAAAAAGATAAAAAGTAATTTCACGTAATAATACTTAAAGGTCAATTGTTATATAAAAATTCTATCATAGAAAAACTTCTCTTATAGTATACCAATGATTAAATGTGATGTTTAGTTTTCTTTTGCATATTTGTCGATTTATTAGCAATGGTGATTATCCAACTTGATATTGTTCCAAAGTATTAATTTGATTTTACAACTTCTCTCTTTGCATTGAAGTACATAATATATTGAATTAACACTAATGATTTCAAAAGAATGTTTGGGAGAAATTTAAGCCACTATGTTAAAATTTTTAGATTCCAATAATTGCAAGTAGTAAAAAGGTCTAATCAGATTCAGGATTATACAGTCTGTACACAAATGCAAAAGCAATTTTCTAAAAACAATAATTGACTACAAAACAAACAAGGTCAAACTTATAAAAAACAAACGGATATGTGATCGAAAATATAAAATTTTATAAAATATAAAATCTAGTTTGACAAATGTCCCCTATTTTTTACGCTGCTTTCGTAAAAAAATGGTTATCTAGATCTAAATCACAATTAACAAAATCAATAAGGCTCCGCCTCGGAATCGATCGGATCGCTACAATCGACGCGGCTCGCCTCGCATGCGACCTCGCCGCGCGAGCTGCGACCTAGCGGCAGTCCGTTCACTCGCACTCTCACAGTAGACCACCCTTCCGACCGAAGAGAAAGGTGCTGAGAGTGCCCAGCGGCGACGGTGACGCCTGCGCGGGGGACTGCGGGGGCCGCGCGGCCGGCGTTGCGCCCACCGTGCCCAGGTCGGTGCGCGGCCGCGGCGCCCGCACTCGCGCCCTTCGCGCCGTGCCCACCGCGTCCAGTGCCCCGCGCCCAGGCTGCGCGGGCACGCCGAGTGGAGACTCGGGCGCGGCGGCGGCGGGGGCGATGGGCGCAGCGGGGGCGGCGGGCGAGCGCAGCGTGCGCTTGAGGCACGTGAGCTGCTCCATGGGGCTGCGGTGCACTAGGCCGGTGTAGAGCGAGCCGGGCGTCTGCAGCGCCAGAGGGCCCGGTGAGCCGTCACCGGCTGGCGAGGCGAGGTAACGACGACGCAGGATGGAGGTGCCGCTGGCGATGAGCGCGTGCAGAGAGGGCGGCGCGTCGCCGGGGCGAGGCGTGGGCGGCGGCGAGGCGTCAGGCGAGCCCAGCAGCGGGCTGTTCGCGGGCGTGGCGGTGGGCGTGAAGCGTGGCGGCGCGGGCGGCGCGCACAGCGAGTCGCGGCGCGACAGCACGGGCGACACGGCGGCGGACGAGCGGCGCGAGGTGAGGCGCGAGCTCCACGCGCTGCCGAGCACGCTGCTGGACAGGCTGCTCATGCCGCTGCTGCATACGCTGCTTACGCTGCTACCTACGAGGCTGCCATCGTTCGGATGTAAGACCGTGCTGTAGTGGAATGAGAACGGAAAGCTTAAGCAATGCTAATAATAATTACTGTAAACACTACGCATATGAGAAATAAATATTTTATAATTAATCAAAAATGTTATTAAGCTTACATCAATAGCATTAGCGTCATATATAATAGCAACAAAATATTTTAGGATACAGGTATATGGTTAAGAATACCTATTAGTATATGTATAGATGTGACTGGAATGTGGTAATCGCAGCATGTCGTCATCTTCCTCTACATCTGATAGCCTATATATTCTCATACCCAATGCTTGTGCTGATCGGGAACCTCTAACACCAACTCCTTCTTGGTCTTCTAGTAAACCTGCAAGTTAATTTTATTTATTTATTATTTCACAACTATTACAAACTATAAACAAAAAAAGCAGTCAAGTGCCCTGTATCCGTAGTAATTTCACGATTGTAGTTCAATAAGAGCTACAAGTTATAAAAGTTGAAAAACTTATATAGGTTAGTGACGATTTTTTTTTTCTTTTTTTCTTTATTTATATTGGAAGTTCTCACTTCTTCCCAAATGTCATGATTGTAGATTTACAGGAAGTTACTCGCTACAGGTATAACACTTTCATATGAGTTGCATCTTAGAAGATCCATGAACCCTAATACCTTTTGATTGCGTTGACTTAGCAGCTTTACTTTTTCTGTGCTCTAAGGGACCATGGACTTGGGACACTATAAGAATTTGAGCTTTGTACCTGCCCGCAGTTGTAAGATCATGACAGACTAACTAAAAAGTCACCTTATAAATAAGGGTTCCATTTCTTTGCTTTTAAAATACGGAACCCTCATAAAAAACCAAAATACTTACCCGACATGGTTGGTTTAGCAAGCTGAGCCCAAGTGTGTAGTGTGAGAGATCCTTCTAGAGGTTTTACGATCTGTAGCTTGTGCGGTGTCCGGAAGTGGGCGAGGCCGCCCGCCGCTCCTGCGCCCCACACCGCGCTCTCCTCGCTCGTGTCCCTCTCTGTTATATAGGTTTCAAATTCTGTATATAAATGTTTAAAAAATGTTCATAAGCTTTTCTTAATTAGTAATTTTAACAGTTGTTTAGTAATTTTATTAAGAACTAAAGTTCAACATAATATATTTAGCTACTGTCGTTGCGCAGCGACACACCGTTCGATTAAAAACGCGACACGTTACGTATTCGAAGCACACAAAGAGAATGAAATATTTACAGTTCCTCGTTCTCATAATAAGATAAAACGGGTCGTTCCTGCGACGTAAAGTCAAAGTTTGACGGGCAAAATTCCAAATTTGAAGACAATCCGGTCTTAACAGTTAACTCTGCTATACGTGGGATGTAGCATGAAGTTAAATAACTAAAACAACTAACCGTTTCGTCTCTTTTGTCTTATGACATGTGAAGCTGCTAGGGAAGCACGTCTTGAGTTAATTTCTTGTGGCGTAAGCCGCCTGAGCGCCGCTGCTAGCTCAGCGGCGCCGGGAGCACCGGGCACGCCGACGCCCGTGTTACCGCTGGATACACAATTAGCTTTATTAATTTTTATAAGTAAAGTAAACAAATTTTATTACTTAATATCTAACAATAACAAAATTTAAATATCTTAATTTCTTTTAAATGTACATAAACTATTGTAAATATTAATTTGTATACAATTGCCTAAATGTTTCTCAAAATTGATTGTGCATGAATAACTGAAATGAAGAAGTTAATGATGATGGACGAGGCGAAAAAGCTAAGCATAGCGTAGCGTTTGGCGCTTCGGTCTCTCTCTCTCTCAAGGACTCTCTGACTACAGCGTGAAGCTAAGTAAAGTTATCATATGTACTAACGGGTATAAGTCCTCCGACTCCGTATCGGAAATATCTTCAAGTAAGGAGTCGGAGAGTGCCGGCTTGGCGGGCGCGGAGGGCGGCTTGTACACGTTGGACGTGTCCGTTTCGGAGCCCGCCAACGACGCGCCCGACCACCGAGACGCGCATTGCACCGTTTCGAATACTTTCTGCATACTCGTGCTAAATAAACAAAATATTGGAGATAGTTGAATATAATGTAATCACTTAAAATTATAATTGAATAGTAATATCTGATTATGTACAATGGATGTAAGTGAAAACAAACATATGATTTATTTTTATAAATCAACACGACAACGGCATGTTACAATTTTTTGTAACAGTAACTTGACAAAATATTTTTAATAATTTTAGTGTTAATTCCGTTTCACGCACACAGCAGGGTACGCTAAGGGAACTCAGTGTTAAGAAACTTCGTTCCCCACTTTTCGCCGAATTTTGGAGGCATTCGTTGCGTGTTGAGTGGCGGAACTCAACGCCGCGTTTTGCCTAGACACCAGCTGATATGAAAATATAAATTTAAATAAATATTTCATTCCCTCGAGTGGGGATTCAACCCACCACCGTTCGATTTTGCAGAACACTTCGTGCCCCGCGCCACGATTGGCGTCCCTGGTAATTTCACACTAAGAATACAAAAATATTTTGTATAAAGCATATAAAAATTAGCTCAAAATTTTTTTTCACATTTGAAAAAAAAAACACTAACTGCGCGAGAGGGTCCCCGATGCCGGAGTCGAGGCTAAGCTCGGAGTAGACGGAGGAGTGCATCTCGCGGTGCAGACTGGCGGGCAGCAGACCGGCCGCCGCTGCCACAGACGGCATGAGCCCGCGCGTCGCCTCGCCGCGCCGCCGCGCCGCACGCAGCTGTTCCTGCGCCTCTGCCAGCAGCGCTGCCACCTCTGCGTACCTCTCCTATTTATATATAGCATTTTATCTTAAGCAACATGTCTGATGTACTTCTACTCTTCCCCGGAAGAAAAAAGAACAGTGTAAGCCCTTATAGCTTTTGTTATATAAATAGGTACATATTGTTAGAACTGAAGAATTGTACCTTCCTTCATCAGCTCACCCGAATAACTAGATAGTACACGATGTATGGTTTTTTGTGTTATTATTCATTTTAGCATCACGCTGTATGTTGAAAGTGGGAAAGGTGTTTCGCTCCTTTCCCACTTTCTACCCAATTTTCAAGACTGTGTCGAGTGGAAGAACTTGACGCCATGATTTGACATAGAGAAGTAATGTAGATAATTGATTACCGAGTAAAAATCGAAGTCACAACCATCACATTTACATTCAGACGCTGCACCACTGAACAACGATGACTTCAGAATATCGCCTACCACCCTGCTGATATTGATATGAGAAAAATGCATGAAACTAAAAAGAATATAGCATGCATTACTTTTTAAATTTCAGAATCCTAAATTAACACTAACAGTAAGACAAAATATATAATAGTTTGATATCAATTATAAACGACACACAAACTAATTGTTAGTGACCATTTATGCATTTTATTGTAATTTAACAACTGCATTGAAGAATTACAACATCCTAGTTAAAGTAAAAATGCTCTTACAACGATTCGAAAATTTAACAGAAACTAGAATGAACTAAACTTGTGCATGTAAGAAAATACTCCGCAATAATTAATTACGACTACTTCCAGATGAAGAAACACATTGTAATTTATGTACATAATCGAATACTTTTCCTAGCGTGAGACAACCGTAAAAAAAGTAACTACACCGCAAGTTCTTTGTGGATCTCTTTGCTCTATTTTCAATCAAGTCATAAGTAAGTAAGTCTTAGAAGGAAAGAGGAAGAAGGTTCCTAAGAAGGAACCTGAACCATTTTTGCCCATTTTAAAATCATTGTGTGAAACAATGCACAATCCATTGCCGTGTTTCGTATTTTGGGAAACATCTACATACATTATAGATACACATATTAAAGATATTAATATTTTCACGAGCGAGGTTTGAACCCACACCCATTGTGTGTCAGTCACGTCCGATACACGATAATGTCGAAACATGACTATCACGACACTCATTATTTACTTGTAAATTATATCTCGTTTGCAAAATAACACAAGGTCAAGGCTTTATATTCAACTTAAGAATTTCCTTATGAATAGAAAATTGAGCAATTTTCCTTATGTTCTTTAAAACTATTACGGATAATATTTTGAAATAAAATATTTTTCTTCTTTTAGTTGTTTTTTTTATATCACGCAAAAAAAAACCAGTTATATTTACATACCTTTGCATCAGCCAATTCTGCAGCAAGAGCATTTTGGTTATCTTTTGTTATTTCTAAAATTCGTAACGTATGTTCGTGTTCTGTTGTCAACTGAAAAAAAATGAAAATAAGCATTCTTTTAAAAATAATATAAAACCTTCCACTAGCAACCGGCCCGTCAACAAATGTGAATGACAGCCGTAAATTATGTTTTTTTAGGTCATTAGCTGTCGTAATACATTGTGTTTGCCTATACAATTAGGCAACCGTGTTAAATGAAAATACTACAATTTACTTACTACAACAAATTTATTAGCAAAGAAACAAAGAAGTTTTTTTTGTGGTCTCGAAATTCTGCGTCGCGCTTTGCATCGAAACCAAAGCGAAGAAATGAAAATATTAAATATTTCATTTTCTCGAATGGGAATCGAACCCACCACTTGTCTGTGCTATAATAGCTGGAGTGCAAAAAGAAAGTAATCTATGCTATCCGAATAATTATATCTTATCTCATGTGACTGCATGCAAAAGTTGTTCTAATTAAAATTTAAAACGTGTTTTCTAACAGTTGTAATGAAGACCTAGTAATACATGTATGTATTCTGTGATATTTTTACGTTACGAATTATTTAAACTTAAATATTCTAGCTGAAAATGAGAACAACTGAGATAATTTTAATCTCTAGCCATTTATTTACACAAAGATGTCAACCCATCAGTAAGTACTAATAATACTTCAAACTTGGTCATTATATATATTTTGTAAATCTTTAATACAAAAAACAAATGAATAGTTATCATAAAGTTACGTTACAACAATAATTGTATATGTATAAATCTTAGTACGTTTTATACACATATGCGATATTTCACATTACAATAAATGTAAAGCATATTTAAAATACGCACGTATAAAATGTTTATTGTTAACAATGTAAATATTATAAGGTACCATAAGTTTCAGAAACTCAAATTAAGTGCGTCATAGGTAATATTTTTTAATAAGTCATTTCCTTTCAATAACCTTTACTAACGTCGAAATAAAGTTTTGACAATGGCGTATAATGTTTACCTGTTGCAGGTTCCTCTCGGTGACTGTGAGTCTTGTATTGGCGCTGTCAAGTTGGTACTGTAAGTCTGACGCGCGCTGTCGCTCCTCCGTGAGCTCGGAGCCCAACACATTAGCTTCAGAATTGGCGCTCGCTAGTAAAAAAAAAACAATGTTTATTTATACAATATTCCAACCATTTTCATAAAAGGACTAGAGAAATATTAATGCTTGATAATAATAATACCTTTAAAGTAATAAACCTTGTGTCGGCTCGATACCAGGTAATAAATTATTATCAATTGGAATAGAAATTGTTTTACGTACGTACTTCTGATGGATTACCATTTATCATTGAATAATCTTAAAATTATAATGTATTGGTATATCAAGCAATTTATTAATAGATCAGCAATCTTAAGTGCAAAAATAATCTGCAAAGTATTTCTTCACTGTTGTTAGCTTGTGTCTTCATGGTGATAATAGGTACGTTAGAACAAGTATGGTCTGACAGGGTGCAAAACTTAGAGGAAAACACGCTGCTAGGCCACCTTGTTCTACCAAAACCCATGTTTCCTTATCCTTGTTCGTTTTAAAAACATACTCAACAAAATATAACGTAAATACTCTTCAATATATGCGAATATCAATACAAACAAACAATAGCATACATTTTTCCCTTATCACGTTTAACTGATTAGAAGAACAACATTGATACAACATAAGAGTGCACACATGAAGTGATTTCCAGTTTCTTGACGTCATCGATATATTAAGATGTAGTAAAATATTATCGTTTCGCTTTTACTTTGTAGGGTTATCAATAATGGTTTTGGTTAAAAAAATAATGAGAGTATTTTTATATGGCAACATTTCATTTTATAAAAAGGCTAAAAAAATTCCAGAGTCAATCTCCAGAGTCAAATTCAAGTATTTAAAAATTTACTTACTTTTTGTTAAATAATTTTATAGGAAATTCGATACCATAAGTTTCAGAAACTCAAATTAAGTGCGAACTCATTGCGTCATAGGTAATATTTTTTAATAAGTCATTTGGGTTGACATCTTTGTTGGTTCTGAACACACTTTAATATAGGTGATATTCAGTAATATTTGTACAACCAAGATGGCTGCTGCCATAAAATTGTGAATTATGTTTTTACGAATGCGTTAATAAATTAGCAGGAAACGAAATCAATTCCAATTTAGAACATTATTTTATAGAAAAAATAATTAGATGAATAATATAATATACCAAAATCTAAAAAATAAATAGGTACCAGATTCCGATTATCACTCCACTCTCCATCAACATAGTACATAAACAAAGTACTTAGTCTAATACAAACTACATTGTCGACTCTAGATTTAAAAAGGAACCCTCGATTTGATTCTAATCTAATGAATGCCCTAGATTGATGAGAAAAGTGGTGCGATGACCAGTCTTATCAATAAAATTATTCTACTTAATGGTTTCTTTTGTTATTTTATTGCTATTTTTATAAGGTAATCTTATGTGATACCGTTATAGTAAAGCCATATTTAATTTATACTATTATTGGGGACAAACCATGGTACAATAATGACTTTTTATAAGAAATAGTTGTGTTTCCATATAATATAAGTACAAGATATATTATATGGAGATACAACTACTTCATAGAAATAACCTATAACAAAGTTCAACAGTATCTCAAGGTCTAATTAAATGTCAAAGTAAAAGGTAGAACACGAGCACTTGCCAAGCCAAGCCAAGTGTTGTCCCTGTTAAAATTAAAAACTTTTGGTCACACCTGCCATAAATTCACATTGCAAATAAGCAGATGTATAATTTATTACATGGTATATCATTAATATACCTACCTTTGTTCTTCTGCAGCTTAAATTATGTTACTAAAAACATAAGTTATGTTTAAAAGCAATAAAAACAATATAATTATATCTTTAGCACTATTTGTCTTTAGAAGAAACTAAAAATATAATATTATAAGCCGGCATATATGTCATTTTCATTTTAGTAATAAAAGTATAGTATAAATATAGAGAGGTATAATTAATTATAACAGTGTAAATTACAACAAGCATAATTATATCAAATAAATTCACTTTAACAATATAATCATTTACATCAGTCACTCTCAGTTTACTCACAGATATTAATTAATAATCAATATGCACTGAATTGGTAGAAAATATAAATTAATGTTAATTATATTAAGCATTAATTGATGTTTCAGTGTGAGTAATGTAATTGAATTATATTGCTTATACAAATATATTTCAAATATTTCCTTTTTCAAATATGACTAATTTACTTTCTAATCTGTTTCTTTTGAAATGATATGATAATACAGATAAAATCGATAAATTTTCACAGCTTTAATATATACATAAGCTGGCTATACATCGTGGTGCAGTAGGCCAGCGCCTCACTCGTTGTGGAAAAATCTTTGTGAATGAAAGAATTCCATTTTCACACCAAGAGAAAGCGATGTTTCAAATTCAAAAAGAGGAGAATGAATTATCTTAATACTAGGTTCAACATACTTACACTGTTATATGAGGGATATAGCAAAAAAAACCGATCAAGTCCGAGATGTCCTCGATGCACTGAAGGTACCGGTGCACGGCACCAGTAGCGGCGTTAGGGTAGGGCGAGGCTGGGCGACCGCCCAGGGGCGCCACATAAAAAGGGCACCGTAGACGCCCGTTTAGGGCTTATGTTTTGAATTTTATTAAAGATGCCGATTTATGTTTTGAATTTTATTAAAGATCGCAACTTACAAGAACTGTTATCAAATGTATGGATAGCTAGCGTATATTATTGACTATACCTGTAACGGTTGCTATCGGGGAAAGGGGATTGGGATGCGATGCGTACATTTTGTTCATTTTATTAATGGGAGCCGGTTCGCTTCTCTTACGATGATCCTAGTACCTGGACCGTTCCTGTTGTGGACGTGGTTTAGCAGGGCATGGAACTTTATATTCCTAGCACTGTAGTGCCAATCGACAAGTCAAAGCCTTGGTTTGATACGTATTGGAAGATTGCTGCCTTTAGCAAACGCGAGGCATATCAAATCTGGGCAGAGGCACTAGTTACGAAGGACCCGATGGTTAAATTCTCAAATAGGAAGTATAGTCGAGCCTTTACGTATTTTAAGCGGCAACTTACCAGAGTAAGTTCCGAGCATATCGCCAAAATCGGCGAGAACCTTGAGTGCTACCCATCTGGAACTCATTACTTTTGGGCGCCCTCAAAGTCAGCACTCGCTAACTTTAGCAAGCTTTCGCTTCCACCATTACACACATTAAATGACATCTTGGTCCCTTTGCCTCGAACTTGGCTTTGGGTGACCGCCGCCGCCTACCTTTCCGCGGTGCCAGAGCTCAATGCCTAAAGTTAAGTTCAACCAAAGCTATTGGGCGAACTCTGTCATCTTTGGACATTCACAAGTCAAGCAGGCCAGATGGCCTCTCTCCTTTAGTGCTTCGTTCATGTGCTCCTGAGCTTACGCTGGTGTTAACGTGTTTTTTTCGGCACTCTCTCAGTCGGCGTAGTCCTAGGACTCGTAAATGAGCGCTTTTATCCTCCTGATCTCAAAGGTTCCGATCCACTACAGGCCTATCACCTCCCTGCTCTCGAAAGTGATGGAGAGCATTATAAATAGCCAGCTCTTGGTTTATCTGAAGGATCACCGATTGATTATTCACATGTTTTCTCATGGGGTGGTTTTCAATTTAATTTACAATTCAATCCCAAAAAGACACAAGTTTGCGCGTTAACCACTAAAGCCCATTAAAATGAAACCCCATTTGTCGTGGCGCTAGTCTTCCAAATCACTCCCCTTATATCCAGGCTCAGTATCAGCACATCGGGCCTTAGCGTTTCGAGTGACTGCCAGTATCGCGATCATTTGGAAAGCAACGCCAAGTTAGCCTCAAAGAAACAGCAGAACGCGACAGTATTTCACGCCAAAACACCGATTGGCCCTAAATAGGACCCAGGTTCGGCTTCATGTGGAGTACTCTTCTCATCTCTGGGCTGGTGCATCGTCATGTATCGGCTTGACCCATTTGATACATACGCATGCATACAACGTAGAGCCTTTCGGAACGTTGGAGCCCCAATAATGTGTGAAAAGCTTGACACATTGGCTTTGCGCAAAGATGTCTCCTCGCTGTGCTTTTTCTACTGCATTTATTACGGGGAGTGTTCTGGGGAACTATTTGACCTGTTACCTGCTGTCGAATTTTCTTACCGCACAGTACCTCACAAACTGAAGTATTACCCATATCATCTGGATACGTGCCACTCCACTTCTGTGCGGTTTGGTAGGAACTTCCTTCTACGCGCCACGCAACTGTGGAACAGTCTACCTACGGCAGTGTTTTCATAAAGGTACGACATCTTATGCTTTAAAAAGCACGTTTTCTACTTTTTTTCTCTGATTTTACACGAGTTCGTGGGCGGTGGTGATCACTTACCATCAGGTAACCCGTAGGCTCGTTTGCCTGATCTTTTTTTCAATAAACGAGGAGGGTTTTTAAGCTAAAGCTAATAATGACATACCTTCGATCCACAATCTAGCAATCTATTAACAAACTTAACAACTTTGTCCTTCGAAAATAAAATTGCAGAAAACATAGACTTTGGATGCCTAATTTTATTTATTTTTTTTTTATTTTATTAAGTTTATCAACGGCTCATACATTGTTACATTTCAGTAAATCTAACTTAAAAACTAAAGACAATTAATGTACTGCCACTTAAAGATAAACACTGCATGCAATAGAAGGTGCTTGTGAACAATCGTGAAATGGTAATTTATATCAATACAGGTTTGCAAATAAATAAGCGCGTATCAAAATTACATAAAAATATACTAAAAACTAGATTAAGAGATACACATATACACATATACCATAAATGGGTACATAATCAGGAGCATCAGTAATAACATAATTACACACATTGTGTTGCTGTCTTAAAAGCAGTTAAAGACATTTAAACTAAGACATTAGACTAATAAAAGAGTTCGCAGATAGAAAGCCTTTCTAAAGTGAAATTTTATTAGTTATTTTCATTAATATTTTTTTTCCCATTCCCTTTTTTGTATCTTATTGAATTGTAGTTAGGGGGCACGGAAAAAACTTCGCCAAGGGCGCCGGTAGTGCTAAAACCGGCACTGCACGGCACAACGGGTCTAACTTTGACGGAGGATAAAATTTATAACAGATGACAAACTAAAATTTGCGTGTATTCGCATTGTATAAAATGGACTATAAACTTCATGTAAGTAATGGCGTTTTCCGTGATGTGCCTATTATATATAAGATCAAAGATCTTAATACGTAATACTATTATATACTTACTGTATATGTAATACTTACACAGCTGTGCCGCGATGTCTCTGAGCAGCTGCCGCTCGGCCAGCTCGGCGGAGTCGGCGCCGGCGGCGAGGCGCGCGGCCTCCTCCCGCAGCGCGCGGTTCTCCCGCTCCAGCGCGCCAGTGCGCCGCTTCAGAGCCACCGCCGTCGCGTCCTCCTGCTCCTCCGTGGGTGAACCCTCCTCTGTGTCATTGGTTAATATCTGCAAATATGTAATTAGTGTCATTTTCTTTTAGCTTCACGCTGTATCTCACAAATAGTGAGGTAGGCGGAGGGAACATGGAAACCTAGTGTCACAACACTTTGTTCCCATTTAAACATTTCCATTCCCCCCTTTCCGCCGAATTATTGAAGTATTGAATGTTGAATAACGGGACTCAACGCCGCCCTTTGCTTCACTACCAGAACTTGGAAATGAAAATATTTAATTCTCCCATTAAAACCACAACTCATCGCGTGTTTAGTCGCATCACAAGCATGCGCTAAGATGGCCTGTAATATACTGTAGCTGATTCATTTCTAGAATGTGTTTCTAAGTTTATATATCTTTATGAATGATTAATTTGTAAACATTAATTAATTCTATCCAATATAACCTACAATACATATTAGTTATGGTATCAAAATTCACTTGGGCTTATGATATGATCCAAATATTAAAAAGATAAAATACAAAAGGTATTTATAAAAAAACAATGTATTAATTACCGATGATTGTAGATATATGAAAAATATTAAAGTAATTATCTGTTTGTAATATATTTGTTTATATTTAAACTGCTACGTCTAATCAACATTGTGTCTGCTTCTATATATACATTTGCATTCATGATAACAAAGACATTTGCATTCATGTATGTACTTCACTTTAAAGTTTAATTTATTTTAGATCGAACCGCTTTATGCTAACTAATAAATTATTTATCTTCAAATATATGATTATATTTAATAACAAAATCTAAATGACATAATATTGTTGTTCACTTAATTATGAAAATATATATTTCTTTGCTAGAAATCTCAGAAAGAAGAAGATAAATATAAGTGGTGGTAAAAATAACCTTGAAAAATACATAACTACGTTTACACACGAAGACGATGCGAGGTCAAATTGTGAGTCATGTGAATATATTTTCTCTTCATCTTCGACCACTTTGCAATTCATTATTCAATAGAAAATCTTAAATAAATATAATAATACAAAATTATTATTTCGTGTACGTTATTAGTTTTGTGTACTGTTATTTAATTGAACATGTATTTCACTATATAATATAACATTATTTTCTTCTTCGCTTTACGCTGTGTCACCTATGTATATTGGAGGGTAGGCAAAGGGAACCCACTTTAAGATGCTCGGTTTTTCGTTTTCCGTCCAATTTTTGAGACATTGTGTGTGGAATGGTGGAATTGAACGCCATGCTATACGGCAATATCAGTAGAAATGAGAACAAAAATGTCACCGCCTGAGTATTGAATAGTTTCTGAAGCGACTATACACAATATAGCAGAAAGATAGATAACAAACCTGTAGCAGATCACTTTTAGCGCTGAGCTCGTGCCGCAGCTGAGTAATAAGGTCCCGCGCACCGCGAAGCTCGCCCTCAAGCGACGTTACACGAGACTCGAGCCTTCCATTCGCAGCCAGCAGTTCCTTTCCAATCCGTGCCGTTAGCTCTAAGTCTTTTTCTTTCTAATGAAAAATATTTTTATTAGTCTCGATGAAAAAATATAGTAGTATAAAACAGAAGCAAATAATATTATTAATCCTGAAAATTTGTTATAAGTAAAATAATTTAAAATAAAATTCTGTTTTTGTCGTTTCAAAATAATTGTTGGTATTGTACGTTTGAGTGTATTTCAAACAAAAGATAATATACTTTCAAGTGGACACTATTAATTGAGTAAATACATACTTTGTTATCAATATAACAAAAAATAACTTTATTTTACCTAATAACTCTTTAATATGTCAATTTACAAATGTATTTACCATTTATTAAGTGTATATTACATGTACATAAATACAATAGTGTCAATAAACTTACTTCTTCTAAGAGCCTTGTTACCGCTTCGATGTCATTGTAGGTTTTTGTCATTTGGCTCACCCTGTTGCTGCATAGAACTGTCAAAATATAATAGTTTACTCAATTAAAATAATTTTCTAATATGCGATATATTTACAACTAGGTATTAGATAAGATACATTCAACTATACACCTTTCCGCTACGTGATAGGTTTCAATGAAGTTAAGTGAAACATAACATAGATAAAAGTAAAAAAATAAATAGATATACATCTGTATTGTTTCGTACGGTAAGTTTTTAAATTAAAAAACACTATAAATATTTAAAAGGATTATCTTTTGTTTGTTGACAAATTAAATGCCATATATACATTTAAGTTTTCAAGAGTACCACATTATTATCAAATGCCTTCTATGAAGGGTTTTCGTTAAAATGACTTTGTATCAAATAATCAGTATATAATAATATAATTTTGAACTATCTAATAAAAAAATAATAAAATAGGAAAAATTTAAAATGAACAACTCGATTTATTTTTTCAATTTTGTACTTACTTGTAAAATATACAAATTTATCAATATGACTTAACTGTTAATGAAATAAGAAAACATTTACATACACTAATTGTTGCTAAATATTTAAATTTAAGAAAGAGGCACAGAACATTAATTGATTAAAAAAATGGATGTTATTTTTAAGAGGCAGAAACAATTACACTTTAGATATTGTCACATAAATCCAAACGCGTGATGCCTACAATCTGAAGCAGAAAATAGTGCTAATATTATCTTTATAATCACACCAAAATAAGAAATCAATGTGGTCGAGTGTTAGTTCCATATAACAGAGTATTTATAAATGCACAACCGATTCAGGCAACAGATAAGATATTTCCAATATCTACAAGACATATTTATTTATCAGACAATTTAAGTGTAATAATCAATAACAATAACTGACCAGCACAAATATCTTCAATATTTGATGTAGGAACGTTCATGGGATCTTCAAACATTCATAATTCATAAAGAAGTAATAAAAGCTTATACATTCATAATTTAAATTAACGAAGACGTAACGAGTGTTACATCAAAAAATAAAGTAAAGTGCGTGCCTTTCAACACTAGCGTGCACTGTTCGCTCGAGTTGGTGACTGCCTGCGTATTCAAAGAACGCGCACCAGGCTCACGAGACAGGTAGAATAAACTATGCTCTATTGTGTAACATGAGAAAACTGGATTACGCAGAGTCAATAAACATTTTTACAAAACGATAATCATTTTGTGGTGCATTTTCATTGGTTTTACTGATCCCAAATTATTCCACCACTTTTTTATGCAGAAATATTTCTGTACACACAAGAGGTGGTCTTGTCTAATACTTAATACTTATATAATAGAACAGTATTTATATAAATGATTGAAAAATTTACTATAAGTTTATCCAAGTATATATCAGAAACAATGAGTCATATGTCGTATTTAGAGTTTGGCAGGACATGAAACCTAAATTAACTCTAATCATTGTATTACAATGCATCACGTAATAACGTCTTATGGCTGATTCGTAATAAAAAGAAAATCGTACATATCTGAGAGTTGTTACAAAATATTAATTAATTCAGTTTAATGTAACAATACCGCTTTCTATTAAAGTAAAAACTGCCAGTGGGAAAAACTATCAATAATAGATGCACCCACTCAATGCTGCATTTTGTTCCCACTCTCGTCATACACGAGTGTGTTGTGATCTGAGCGGATATCGATTGTGTTCTCAGCTCATCGTTAACAACAATAATAAGCTTTCATAATTTTATTATTCACTTCCGTAAAAAGTTAATTTGTATTTATTAATTGAATAATGAATAAAAAAATATAATTTAATTTTTATGCCCTTTTGTGGCTCGCTTTATCAATTAATATCGTTGTATTTATAACTTGACAAGTTTCATAGGTGGTGCTATAATAATTAATTTAATGAAAAGCAAATGACCTGGAAAATGAGAAAGATAAATGAAGCGATTTTATTTAAAAGTGTTTAGTATTTTTTTATTTAAATACTCCATGTAACAAGATATTAAATCAGATAGAGTTGAACAGAGGTTAGAAGCATGCAGATTGTACAGCCAAGTGTTAGTAAAAGAAACAAAAGTCCTGCTGTGATGGTGTTGATGACAATGGCATAATAGTAATACAATCGATCTCCACAGATAATGTAGTTGTAAATTGGAAAAAGGGTTTTATATAGAAAAAATAAACAAAATTCGCTTCGGTTGCGAAAAAAATAAATGATAATTAGTAAACCAAACCAATAAAAATTTGATGCAAGCGCATGAAGAAGTGTACAGAAGTGTGTTTATACCGGCGGATCATGGCTGTACCTCGATCAAGTAGTAAAGTCCGTATAACGCGAAAGTAGAGTCGGCCGAACCTGTCCCTGGCCAGATGATAGAGGAAGTCGGGGTATTCGCCGAGACACTCCCTGAGCTCCGCGTCGGAGAGGAAGCTCAGCTCTTGGAAGAGCTCGCGATCGAAGCCGGGCGGCGGCGAGGCGCGCGAGCCTCCCGCGCACCCCGCGCCCGTGGCCGCTCCGCCCTCCGCCGTGACGCGCCCGACCCGCGGACATCGGCTCCGCCCGCCTTACGCCGGCGAAGATTTTTTTTCAGGCCGTTCGACACTTTTATATCACTTCATACGACCACACACTTTAATATCACAAGTTTTATTTAAATTGTATCCGTCTCCTCAATATTCTTTTATTTGTCTGTTGTTTCATATTTCCACTAAGTAAAAATGAATTTAAAATCGGTCGACACTGTTAAAATTGTTTCCATGACTTAATTATGATTATAACAGAAAAAAATATATATTTCTAAGCATCTAATAGACGGAAGACGCAAAAGGGTGTTATTAGACTGAATGATATACAATGCTATTATTATATTGCACAAAACTAACGGGTAGGTTAACTATAAGGAAAGATAATTAAAACATTGCTAGCAATCACTAGTGGTTAATACCCATTGATTTCAAGTGTTTAATTTAGACAAATGTGTGTTAAACATTTACAAAAATACTTAAACTGTCAGAAAAAAAATATTCTATATTACGTTTATAGCAGTGATTTAATGTTTCACATAATATATTATAATTTATTATAATGCAATCACCCTAAAGATTGAATTAGAAAACTTATGATATAAGATTTAATATGGCAGAGGAATTTAAAAATGATGGTTAGTTTCTCATTATTAAAAATGTAAAACATTATTATTCCTATTAAGGAACTTTTGTTATTTGAACTTAATAAAATCTTTTTATGTATTCATTATAATTAAAATATCAAGTCTCTACAAGAGAATGTGAGAACGCCATAAAGGTCGCCTTGCACGTGATTGCCCTGACGTAAATCAGCCTTGTGTCAGTATAAAGTTAAGATATAATACTTTTTTATTAATAATATGTTAGTCTTACTTATCGCCATTACTGTATGAAATATTTATATGCTACATAAGAGAAATGAAAGTTAGTAATTCGTAATTGACTCGCACAGGCAAGAAACCATTCTCTCGTGTGGATATTTAAAAAGAAGGTAGAATACGATATATATATTTATTTTAGATTTTAAGCCGGCTCATATTACATAAGTCTAATAATTTATTTTTAGTATATTTCTATTATTTTTTTTTTATTTTATCAAGTGAGTTTAATAAGATGGCTTCATGATTTTTTATAAGAATAATATTTCGAAAATATGACTACGCCCTATATAATATACTATCAAATATATTTGAAATGTACTGATTTTAAAAAAAAAACTGTTACTTACAAAAAAATTGCAGAATACTTTAATATGGATATTATAATATAATACTTGATATATACTTAAACTTGGGCTTCCTAATTAAATTGAAGTGATTTCTTTTACTAACGGTTAAGTATTTCAGGTCAATGTTAAAAACTTTCACGATAAAATGTGCAGTAGAACGATACACGCGATTCAGTCACATATATAAGTATATATACGCGGAACGAATCCAATGGATCGATGGTAAGGCGACCATTTCCGTCCGCCACCGCGCAATCACTAGCACTCGCAAACCAAACGCAGTCACTGGCCGTGGTCAGCCAGTACTTGGTATACGCCGATAGTTTTCTTACAACGAATTATTTATTCCACATACAATTTTCAATCTTATCTCTTGAATAGTTTCGACTACAATGGCTTGTTGTTGTATTTATACATAGGTAATTCAGGTGCGGCAAATGAGAATTTGCATCACACGTAAGTGTGTATACCGCCTGGGAATGCTACCACAAGTAACATTCATAAAATAAAAATTTATCGTCAGCCCTCTTATGTGGACGAATAAAATTAAAACTCTGATATAAAATATCCAAGGTCAAGATTTATTAAAAATGGTATATTTATATGTGAAAAGTACTTTATTAGACTTAATAATGAACATTTGTTCACTTAATTAATAATTTGTATAATTATATTATACTTCACGTATTTGCAAGTTCTCAATGTAAGTCATATTTAATTTGACAATAAATATTACCATTAATCCACCATCATCAATAATAAATCCATAATTTAACCAACCGACCTTTCATAAATGATCTGTATATAGTACATAAATTCTTTTAAATTGTGTTAACCAAATTAAGCAAAAAGAAAGTGCGTTTTTTTTTTCAAATTATATATTTTAATCGATTAAAGTTTGAAGCAAACTATTAAATATATGCTAACTACTTAATATTTCATTATAAAATACGTATATAGATAACAAAGAACATAATAATTATGCTCTCACGGTCAAGATAACATATAGTTTGACGGTGGCCCACAGCTGTTGCGCGGAGGGGGGCGCCGTCGCGACGCGTCTCCCCAATCCCGAACACGCCTCAATCGATGACACGCCGACTCCGTAGCTATATTCGGAATATGTTATAGCGTGCCCTTTAATTTACACTAATTAAATATATTATAGACCCTCACACAAAGGTTACCAATTAATGTTACCGCTAAAGAGACCTTAGCTGGTCTTACGTAAGATGTAATTATATTATCACACAAAATAAATTTTAATAATGAAATGAGGTCACAAACGCGACGGAACTGTTCAGGAACGCGAGATCACTAGGATTGAAGGACGGTTGCGTTAAAAAAAGCCGATGAAACGATGCAGCGTTGCACCGTAGTGCAAGCCAAACTTAGAACGGTGCGGATGGCGCAGCCAGCCAGCGCAGTTCTGCGTGCTGCACAAGGGAAGGCGGGCCGCGGAGGAGTCGCAGTATTGATCCGGCGGTAGGGCGAGCGCGTGTCGCGTGGCTACCGGCGCGAGGCGCGACCGTCACCTCACTACTGGTGCTCGCGTGGAGGCGCCGCGCACGCGCTCCGTCCGCACTGGCGAGACTGGCGCGCCATTACTCTTATCTATTAAATGATTTCTTTGCTATTTTGTTTTATTGTATTATACCTTCATTGTTTTATGTTAAAAATTTCACAGAGTAACAGATTATCTATGATACAAAAATAAGGCATTGCTATTGTATTATAGACAATTATGTGTTGGTACGTATTCGATTTTAAAGGGTTTACAAAGATACAAGTGGATGTCCGCAATTTCATTTGCTTGGACTTAATGGCCCTTGCCATGCTACTTCCGTACACCACCCGCTACTGTGATTGAAACTTGCAGCAAATAGCAGGTAAAGAGAACTCAGTATCAAAACTCTCCGTTTTCCATCAAAATTCAAGTTACTCCGTGTTGAGTTACTACTCAAATAGGCTTTGTGCTGGAGAAGTGGTAAAACAGAAACAATTTAAGTTTAGTAATTTCCCTGAGTGGATATCAAATTCATAGCTTTCACAAATAGGCTTCGCAATAACGCTGTATATTATACACGACGGCCTGTATTATATAAAGATATTCCCGATCTTTAATTTTTATAAATCAATGTAAAATACCTATCACGTTGAACATCTTTCACTGAGCCCGCATTTCATTACTTGTTATAGTTTAGCTAGCTGTTATGGTTATTCTTCAGATTTTCCAGATCTCCAATTTATATAAGTCAGTGAAAAAATGGTCATAATGCTCGACCACTTATGTTAAGAATGCTATTAATTTTGTTTTACAGTTCAGCTGGACCCTAGTAGACTATATCCATCTAGTTACTTTATTGACTAATCTGTGTAGTTGCAATATAAATTGGTAAACAAACATTAAATATAATGTTTATGACAAGACATGAGCTAGGATACGGCATGCAGTAATAAAATATTTATAACCATGTTAGATTTATAACCATTGCAAACTATAAACTAAGGCGACTAAATAGTAAATACTAAAAAATATAAAGTTTATCTTTGAGGTTTTTACAAAAATGATTTTAGACGTAAAATATTCATATAATATCAAAAGTTTACTTACGAAAGTAATTGAGCGTCTCCCTGATCTGGTCAGGCGTAAGAGCGTAATCTTCGGATTTGACCGGTAGCGCTGGCGATGGTATAAACCAATCTTGATTCTCGTACCCTGGAAAAAGTAACTCGTTAAATATGCCATCCAAACTACTGTAGTCGATTAACATTCCATTTACAAAACGGGAATTACGAGTATCTACAAAACAACAAATTAATTGTGTGCGATAGTAAGGCCCGTATTTATAAAAGGAAACGTCATCTCAAGATCGATCTCAGACTTGAAGAGTGATTTATAAATACAGGTCTAAAACAACTAGTTAAATAGCCAAACCTTTCCCACTCATTTGTTCTAGATATAGTATCGATACACATTTACAGTTTCAGTTCAGTTTCTATTTTAATCAGACATTTATTTAGCTGTTTAAGTTTATGTTGGCAATATTAAGAAGCGGCTACGTCAGAGGAGCTCTGAATAACACCTGCAACATTCCCCGTCCACTTTCAATCCAGTTTGTTCCCGTTGACGACATCACGTGACTTAATCTACGACATTCTAGGGTACGGTAATAGTAAGATCCATTAATATATAAATTGATATAGCACATAAGATAAGCACATACGAGTAGATAGACGAATATCAGTTAAAAGTAATGTTTTAAATTTTAAACGCATCGTAGATTTAACTTTTATTACTTTCTTAGAACCCCATTACTTTTATACACTATTATATGTGTTGCAGTGGGTTTATCGTTTAAAACTTTTTAAACTTATTTAAAAATGTGATACTTAGTAAAAAAATGATCTCACTTAAAGTGTAAAGCAGTAATATAAAGTTTTCTAAAAAAGAAGTGACAGAATTTTAAAACAGGAAATTCCAAAACTAAAGTGTGTTATATAAAACGTGATATTCAATATAAAGTGACATTTAGCAAAAGTAACGCAGAATTGCATTTCTAAGATTCCTATCATACCATGGCATGCCACAAATTGCAGCAAGTTGACGAATAGCATACGCGAGACCGGTCGGGAATGCGCGCTGGTCAGCGGACGATGACTCGTGCGATGAGACACCATTATTTATAGCGTCGTTGGACTACGTAACGCTGGCGCCGGAAGCTGCGCTACGCGTTTAGAAGGAACTCATATCTAGTTATGTAATATACATTTCTTTTTTTTTAATAAATAAAACACATACGTCTCCAATTGTAAGAAAATTATATTAATCTAAATATATTATTATCTAAATATATTATATTAATACTAGCGGCCCGCCCGCGGTTTGCCCGCATGAACTACGTTATTATTAATTTCTGTCTCCATGAGTACCTTGCGTCCTGTAAGTGACGTCCATGCAAAATTTGAGACTCCTAGCATTTGTAGTAACGAAGTTTCATGCAAAATTTCAACCTCAAAAACAGCCCCTTAGAAGTCGAATATTGCAAATTTCCGTCTTAGCGAGCACCTACGTCCTATAAGTAACTCCTATGCAAAATTTAAGATTCCTAGCACATGTAGTTTCCGAGATTTCGTGAGTGAGTGAACTTTTGATTTTATATATATATTTATATATAGATAGATTAAATTGTCAGAAAGTAGACAACAATATAACATTGGTATCTAAGCTCTAACTGTTTACCTTCTTAATATGAGAAAGATATACAAATAGGTTAATATGAAAAAAATATAAATCTCAACATACAAAAAAAGTTAATGTGAATTTTAAACAAATTTTATATATATCTGTTTATGAATAAGTAGATACGTTATTTATAAAAAAATATATTTTTAAATTAAATAAAAGTTAAGACTAGAGTATGAAAAATAATGTAAGTAACATTATTTCGACATTTTTTTTACATTTAAAGACTGTAAAAAAATACACGCACCAGGGTGGAGTTAGGGCTTGACTCTACTATGTAAAATAAATTGCGTGTACATATATAAACTTTATTACGTTTAAACGAAACTTTCATTGTCATTTGTCAATTAGGCATAATATACAGTGAAAATGAGAAAGTGCTTCTTTAAGTACAACAGTATTAAATTAGCTTTTCTCCTCTATTATACGCGTTGAATAGTAGGCCATGGACGAGCGTAAACGTACTAGAATAGAAAATGCATATATTTAACCTCATTGAGATAAATCAATATAATACAACATTAAACCTATCTGAAAATGAACAAATAAGAATAATTATCGTGGTTCTGGTCGAGTCTCGTAAAACTTCCCGAGAACGACGAAGGTCGTGCCAATTGAAATGTGTAATTACGTTTTAGCGATCTTCGAGTGCTTTTTTTTTGTCAAAAAATATAAATTTATGTGTTTATTTTAATAAGAATTTAATTTTAAGTATAGTTATTACTACTGAATTGTTTTCGTCGCTTACGTTAAATATATGACCATTTTTTGTATAATCTTTTAGTAATTTAAAAGATATTAAAATATATAGACTCGGTTGCCATACAACAATCACTAATTGAGTAACTCCTTGCAAGTTTCTATTTAGTTCATTAACACTTGATCGTTAGAATAAGACCACACTATGTTAAGTGTGACTGTAATCGCGACTACTTGTGGGTTCGATCCACCCGAGGAAATGAAATTCGAATTCTTCGCTCTGGTGTGGAGGCAACGCGCGGCGTTGACTTCCGCTACTCTAGATGCAATGCCCCAAATTTTGGTGGGCAACGGAGTGTCTTACAACCAGGTTCCCCTGCCTACCGTGCTGTGTGCGGGATACTGCGTGAAACTGATTTAACTTAATTTTAGGTATGTTAACGAAAACGTCTCTGTAGTTGCGCAATTGTAAGTATCTTATTGTACAGATTGAAAGTATCTTATTGATTGTATATTAAGGCTAAGCAAAATATTTACTTATTAAATTATTTTTCAGATATAGTTACACAAAATGTATTTTAAGCGTCAAACATACATCCATACCTATATTATAAATTCGAAAGTAACTCTGTCTGTCTGTCTGTCTGTCTGTCTGTCTGTCTGTCTGTCTTTTACGCAATCAGGCCTAAACCGCTAATTTAATTGTGATAAAATACTCATATAGAGATACTTGAGGGTACCGGGATGAACTTTACTAATTCATCCCGGTACCCTCAAGTAGTAATACTTTAATACTTTTTTTTCTCATATTTGTAATATTTTCGATATATACCAATATATTAAAATAATTAATTTGACATGCAATTTATTCCGCCATGTTAATAACAATGGTCGCTACGCGTTGCTAAGCAACGGCTTGCAAAGTTTGTTGTTTTAAGAAAACGTCACCCAAAGTGAGTTTGCTTAATGCAGACATGGCGCGCGCCGATATAGATTTGTATACATTAACAAAAATTAGATGATTTCTATAATTTGATATTCATCCTTATGAAAATAAATATAATAGTCACTTTTAGCATTTCATCTAGATGGAAATTATAGTTTACTGTATAACATTCTAATAAATAATTAAGGAGATGTCACTGATTCCAAATGACTTAGCCTACGAGTTGTGTAGTATGACCGACGCGAACGGGCAGATGACTTTGTTGATTTTGTAATTTTTTATATATTTTCGAATTAATATTATTTTTTATGTAATTACTTGCTGCTTATAATTAATTAATCTTAGTTCGGTTATGTATACCGATGTTATACACTTAAAATATCGTAATTTTAATCATTTGGGATTTTATTTAATATTGTTCGCAAAAATTAATAATTATTTAATATAGAAAAATGTTTAGTACGCGCGCACGACAAACTTTAGGTACTTTTTCTAATGTTAAGAATTTCCTTTAGTTACTTTTACTTCTTTTGTTTGTTCATTTCGGTTACTCAGACATTTTTTCTAATAATAAATCTCCACTTTTACTATCTATCTACACCGTCACTATTTTTAACTTATTTTAATTATTTAGACTTATACTTTCGCGGGCGTAGCCGCGTCCGGGTCCACTAGTTTCATATAAAAAAGAAAACGGACTATTTTAACACTAGGTTCTACCGACCTATACAGCTGTCTTCGAGATGTATGAAGATTAAAAAAGTTTGTAAAGTCAGACATTGTTCCGCACTAGTAAAAAAAGCCTCAATGTCAAAATGTGTACATCACATAATAAAAAATAGCCTATAAATTGAAACATTATCAATTTAGTTGGTTTCATGAGTTAATTGGTTTAGTGAGGTTATTCTAAATAAAGTTATATGTGCCTACTAAGTACTAAATGACACACATGCCACAAGTTCTAAAAGTTTACTGTGACTTTATACTTTTTATTTTCTATAGGTTTCTAAAGTGCACTAAAATATTTTCAAATATTTTATTAATATCTACTCAACAGTCATATTATTATTGAAAACGCGGTCATATTATACTATAATGTAATGTTAATTCTCTAGCTTGTTTGTGTTTTAATTTTCTCATTAAATCCAATATGAAATATAAAATAATAAAAAAATAGCATAAACATAATAGATAAGCTGTACATTGATTAGCTTGCAATTATAACACAGACATGATATAAATAATAACGTTACTTACGGTAATTGCCAGCTACAAAATTACATATTATAATTGTCACAAAATACGTGATATAATTGTATAAATAATATTTTTGAAAATAAATAATCCGTCAAATATTCTATTTCACAAATGCACATAATCACCAAAATATAGGAAGGTATATTTCATAAGACATCTATAAAATAAAATTTTATATCATTCAAAAATCTTAAATTATACCTAAATGTATTAGGCTCTAACGTAATTATAAACGATAATTACTAAAATAAAAATTAACAAAGTATAGTACCTACTTATTATACAGTTGCTCGAATATTATTAACCTTATTATATTTAGTTTCAATGAAATTTAGCACTCAAACAATTTTTAATATTTTATATACTTAGTCTTGCCATAAATACTGTTTGTTACATTTAAAAATAAACAAAATATTACTTTTGAATTTGGAATCTGTCATTTTTATACGATTATTCATTGTTTTCTTATTTTCGCGCCAATATATTGTAAAATATTTTGTGATATTACTTTGTATTATAAACTAACAAATTGTAATAGTAATAAATGTTCCGTACAATGAAAAAAGATTTTTTTCTTTGTAAGAATATTTATAACAAGACTAAATATATTATTTTTTATGGTTATAAGGATAACTGATAGTCATCAGTAATAATATGGCTCAAATTTTTCATTATTCTCCTTCATCATCATTTCATTGTAAATTTTAACAAGATGAATAATTGATATCATGCATACAATGCTCGTAAGTCTTGAAATTCTTAAGTCCGAGATTAAAATATGTATATGTCATGCCATATTCATAAAGAGTATGTGAACCTTACCTCCAAATTGTGTTAGACTGTCGGCTCTAAGGCGATACTTCGGAATATGCTCTTGCAGCAAGCTAACTATCTCTACTTCTGGCACCTCCTCGCTATTGCACAGCTCTGTTAATAAAAACAATAAGATTAAGTCAAATAAACAATACAAATACAATGCAAAAAATATAGGAATATATATTATTCTCTGCGATTATAAATATTTTTATTAAATAAATACAAAAGTTACCTCTGATTGTTACAGATAATAAAATAACCTTCGTTTTTTTTTTAATTTATTAGCTCTATAATTGTAACCTTAAATATAGTATAACACTTTCTCCTATAGTAGGAAAATTTGATAAACATCTAAATAATAGTTAGAAAGCCGTAGGTTCGCAGTGTCGTGACTATAGAATCGAAGTTGGACGCATTGCAATGTCTACAGCATTATGAAGTACTCGACTGTGTCTATATATTTTGCGAGTATATAGTAGTGGTGTACTTGCTGCATTAAATACGGACCAGACAGAATCAATACCGCACCCTCCCTATACCCAGAGGCTGAACGCGCCATCTACAGGAGCACTTCGCAACTGATTTGCAACAAGTCAACGAATAAAATGACAATATATAAGTAAATAACCACAAATTAAAAGTTAATTTTATCAATATTTTTATTTTATGATATTGGTTTACAAAATTAAAATCAAGTTATATTTTTTTTATGTTTACATAACAATACATTCTTATATGACGTTGCGCTGCTAAAATATTGATAAGTAAATTCTAAATGTTGCGTCCTATCTATAAATAAATGATTAGTGGAGGAGAAACTGAGTTTATTTGAATCCAATATTGTTATAAAAATTTAAGTCAACTTGTTTTAATTTGGACTATTCAGTTGACATATCGAATCCTTATAATAGTTGTTAAGCATTGTAAATATACTGCAATCTCCAATTAAATCTTAACTAAGAATATTTTAATTGTGTGGTGGACAGATATAACTTTAATCATTATTTAGCTTGTAAGCTAGAATTGTAGGTGGTGGAGCTACAGTTTTTAATCATATTTGGAAAATATTAAAATTATTTAAAAACATCCTCCGTCATAGGATTCAAAGCGATCTTCAATCTCAAAAGGTTTTCACAATGCAATTGTCTCGAATTCTTGATTAAAATATTATGTTTCATACCAAGCTATTATATGTTTTCTTATCATTATAAACATTTAAATACACACGTTAATATGACATAATAAGTCTTTATTTTCTTGAGTATAATGACTCCAAAACTCTAAAACCCTAACTATTTATCTATCTCGACTATTCCAGAGAAAGATTTAATTTGCGAAATATATACATATATACATACATACATATATACATACATATATACATACATATATACATACATATTTTGCGAAATATATACATGTATATATATATATACATTTGCGAAATATATATACATTCCTACATTATACATTCCGCAAAGCGAATCACCTGGGAGAACTTTATAAGAGACGCCAGAAATGTTATGTTACATTTCGCAGACCACTTATTAAAAAAATATGAAGTATATTTTACCATTTATTTGAGAAAAACATCAAATATTTTTTATTTAATAAGTGTAGGTGGCTAGTTCATTTAATAAAAGAAAAGGATCATTATCACGTATTAATCGAAAACGAACATTTGATTGCACTGAATAAATAGATAGAATATTACAGGCAAGCAACGGAATCTTAACAACGAAAACATAAACACCAATTGTGTACTTTTAACAATACAATCTTATTGAATTGACCACAGGCTAGTAAGTCTTCGTATATTGTATACTTATTACTTCACATAGATAAACTCACCGTCACTCCAAGTAAATATCAACTCCTGGTGCTCATCGTGCAAACCGTTGCGCCGCCTCGGCCGCGCGCGAGTTCGCCTCTCACTCATTATAGTGTCGTGACACATAAACTTAAACGTTTAATTTTAATTTTAACATTAAGGAACCAGAAAAGGGGGAACCTAATTCTAATATTTAATTTGTGTGTACGTGCACTTGCCTCTACTTCCCCTAATAATCGTTTGCGTTTAATCTAGATAGTAGATAATGGCCGTAACGTCACAATAGTCGATAATGAATACAGTCGACGACAGAACGAACGTATAAAATGAATTTTAAAATAGTTGTACCAAATCTAAGGTGGTCTTAATTTATTAATTCTTAAAATGAAAATTAGGAAACACTGTGTTGATTGAGATACATCACTGATATATCACTGTTATTGTACTATTAATCATATAATTGATAACTAAAGGCAATTATTTTAAAAAATGTATAGAATTTTTAAATATAATAACCTCCAACATTTTTTAAATAATAAACAATAATTGAGAATGAAAAATTACCATTTAATAGATAGAAAGATGGAGAATTTAAAGCTAAATACTATGGCTGTGATATATAGCAATATATTTTTATAGCATTTGTAACAGATATAGAAAGATAATTATAATTTAGCAAACAAAGCCAAGTAGAAATGGTACCGAGGCCACACGCATAGATCGCTTGTGGAGGCGGCACGGTCGTCGCACTCAGAAGCGTTAATAAAAATAAGGATGTCGTCAATATGTTGGCATCGATTCCATACATAGGTCACCTCTGAACTGCACAGTCCTTTCATTATTAACTATTTTTCAAATGTTATTACAACTTAAACTTGGAAATAAATATAAATGTGAAACCTCAATATTTAGCTATAAATTATTATATTTTATAATAAAACTATTATTTGTCACTTTTAAAACTAACCTAGTATAGAAAATGTAAAGAAGAAATGACGGTAATTCTGTTACATAATCTGTATTTCAAGGAACATGAATCCTATACGCTGTAACAAGATTACATTCTCTTTAACTCTATGTTAAGTACAATATGTGTTCTTATTTTACAGGAAAGAAAATAGCTGAGCATCAATAATTTTCTGGAAATAATTTTCTGTAAATCGGGATTTTTAAGATTTAAAAAAAATTTATCGGCAATTAGGGTTCTTATCATGATTTATACTCGTATGGTATCTTTCGTTAATAATTTCGTAATGGCGTAAAAATGACATAAGTGATATTACGTACATAATATGTCTGAAGCATGAAAATTTATTTCAATACCTTTCATTGTTATGCCTTCAATTTTTGCAAGCTTTGTCTATGACGATATTTATTAAATATTCACGTTTTATATTTCTATACTGTACATCTTTAGTATGCACAACATACTAGAAAACATTTTAAAGTAAATTTCTCTTTTCAATATAAAAAAAATAAATTAAACATTTAAAATACAAATTTATAGAAGACATACAGATAAGAAATAAGGTTAGCGCGGACGTGAAGCGTGAACCGACAGTTGTCGGCGAGACCGCGGCGTGAGACTGGGCCTGCGCTCGCGCCCGCCCTCCCGGAATAGCAGCTGGCAACACGCCAATCGCAAAAATATATGCTATTCCCCCCATTCATAAGCCCTATGCATAAGCCTTCATTGTTTGTATTTGTTTTACAAAAAACAATATTTACGAGAGCTACAAGATAACTTGCTTTTATAAAATGAGATAAGATAATTATTGACAAATGTTGAGGGGAGTCGTGGTGCAGGAGCACAAGCATGCGACTGTTAACGCTACGAATTGCGGGTTCGATTCCTACTCGAGGAAATAAATTATTTCATATTTTCATTTTCCACGCTTTGGTTTCGTGGCGTTGAGTTTCGTCACTCAACACGCAAAGGCTCTACAATTCGGTGTAAAGTGGGAAACGGAACTGTCTTAAATGTATTCAGTGTCTTAAAACTAGGTTGGGAACCTGCCTGCCCTGCCGCGCTACATGCCATGTGCGGGATATAGCGTAAAGCTAAGAAAAAAAGTAAGCTCATCTAGAAGTGGCAGTAATCTTATTGTGGCATTTTCGATTGCGTGAGTAAATAACTCACTAAGTTATTTTAGTTTAGCATTATTATTTCTTTCATTTTTCCTCAAAAAAAGTTACATATTTATCTGAACGATCCACGAACACGGAAGCATGTGATGAAATGTAACCCCTGCCGAGTGAAATAAAAATAGCTCCAGAAGTAACTAATCGGATAATTAAAACAATGTGCTTTTTAAATGTCAAATAATGCTAGTCCTGAGCTGAGAGTCAACACAAGATATCATAAAGTCTTTGTGCGGCTGTGGCATATTCGGTTAACTAATGTATACCAATGCTTAAATTAAAATGAATGCATCATTATCATACGCAATTTGACAGAATGAGTCGAATTTATTGTCCACTTCATATTGCTCAGACATATTGCAGATTCGAGTTAAAATTCTACATTTAAATTAATAAACATAAAATAATAATGAAATCCTAAAATATTAATAACGTCTAGGTGCGCTATGTATAATCAATAATTTTGTATTGAAAAAACTTAATTAAGAAATATATTATATTACAAAATATAACAACGAAATATAACAGAATTACTAAATTTATCAATTTAGAAATGACGTATTAAAGCCACTTTACTGGTTAAATAACATGACTCAAGGTCCAAACAACTCATTGAAAGGAAAAATGTACTTGATTGGCTGTTTAACAGAATTAAAATACTTTTGTGGCTCATACAATACAAATTCATGATTAGTAACATTTTGCTTTAGGTCCTAAGCATATCCTAAGCCTACTAATATCCTACTTCCTATTAATATTATTAATGTGAAATTTTAAAAATAAATAAACTAAATCAGCCTCCCGTTGTATCCCGCACTCAGCTGGGTAGGCAGTAGGAACCTAGGGTCAAGACACTCCATTGCATGTTGACTGGCGGTACACAACGCCAGAGAGATTTCCTTGAGCGGAGATCGAACTCACAGTAAACACGACTAGTTAGTCGTGTTTACAGTCACATACTTGTACGCCTCAACTGGCTCTATAGGAAGTTTTGTGAGGATGAATTTTATCAACACACCACGCAGGCGAATCCGCCGAAGCTAGTACAATATAAAAAAAAATAAAGTTTCAAAGGCACTAGCACATTTTAAAGGTTAACATTTGACCGGAACATCTGATGGTTATGTAACAATATTCAATGCAAGCTTGTTACGTGACGGTAAACGAAACCTGCGCAGCTGTTCTTAATGGACTCTGTGCCTGTTGCGCACAAGTTTTAACTCGACAATTTTGGACCTATAAAAGCCTACCAAAACAATAAGCAACGAAAAACTTAACTGAATTAGACATAAGAATGTTGATAAATTATTTATTAACCTTTAATATCACAAAATATTAATTTCAATAAGCATTAAAAATTGAGAATTGTACTTCATGCATAAAATCACTCAGCAGAAACTCTATTACTCTGTTACTCTATTATTTATTGCTCTATTACTATAATGCCGTATATTTTGCAAGAGAGTAAGTATACTTCAGCTCTGCAGTTGGAGAGAAAAAGAGTACTAATAGTAAACATCTAAGCCTGTAGCCTAAATTAAACCTGTAAGCTTTTTGAATAAAAAGTCACAATATAAAATATCAAGAGTGACGACCAGTTAGTTTTCATTATTTTGTGTACTATCATTGTGCGATGGAATTGTCTTTTTTTATAAAATATCACAACTGGTTGGTATAAGGATATCTCATTTCATTCTCAAATATAAAGTTTTTTAGATTATTATGTAAACAATTTGTTTTCAAGTAACAGGCCGTCTAGCTAAAAAGTATTGTAGAAGCACTTACGAGTAAAATTACTTTCATACCTACATAAACAATAGATGTTTAATGATTAATAAAAGGTTTTTAAATAACAATCTGTACTCGCGACGGCTCCACAAGAAATGTTTCCATATATGTATGTACCTAACAAAAGCATGTCTGAGAAGAAAGATACCGTTATTTGCAGTCATAAATTAATTTAAATCTTTTGTTTCAACCATTTTCAATATGAATTTTGCTAATATTTATTACTAATTAATTTTGTTTGGTTTGGTACACTTACGATTAAAATGTTTAATAAAGTAATATTAGTAGTAGGTTGTTATATCCATTGCTTCACATAAAAAAATGAACAATCAAATTACAAAAATATTTGTGTTTAAACTTTTATGTGATAATTTTAACAAAAAAATAATAATATAAAGATATATTGTGTCTTTGGTTTAAACAGTGAATCTGCGACTGACCTGTAATAGTAGCGACGTGACGCGTAGCGCGAGGAGCTAGCGAGGGCGCGCGAGCCGCATCCTGGAGGGCCGCCAGCTTGACGGAATGCCCTACAAAAGTTTATCAATATTTTATGTGCCATTTCAACCTTTACGTCATAACAGAGTAAATCTTACAATAAGATAGATGTAATTTTGATGTCTTCAAAACAAGAAAAGCATCACTGTTGAATTTTATTTAATCAACTTTAGTTAAAAAATGGTGCTGTAATTTGAGTTCACCATTTTATATTTTTTTAAGAATATTAAAGTCATTTAATTTTGACATATTTTAAGCATATAAATAAAATCATGTATTTTAATTAAAAATAACAAATATTATTACAAAAATAATGAAATATTGATCTTTGCTACATACTTGCTAATGAAAAGTAATATAAAAATTTTGTTTCAAAGTTTAAGTTCATACTATATCCCGTACATAGCATGGTAGGTAGAGCAAACCTGGGGACCTAAGGTTAATACACTCTGTTCACATTAAGGCACTTCCATTTCCCATATTCCTCCAATTCTGAAGGCATTGACTCTGGAGGTTTTGAGTGATGAACAACACCATGCTTTGCCTGGTTACCAGAGCAAGGAAAAAAAATTAAATGTTTCTTTTTCTCAAGTAGGAATAGAAAACCTGTTATGTAAACTTGTTCCTCTGCACCACAACTGGCCTCATGTGTTTATTTTATAAAAAAATATACATTTCTTAACACTAATAGAGATAGATAATTTTCAAAATATAATACCCTCACGGCACAGTTGAACAGGCTGTGTGAACACAAATATTAGGGTTTTGATTTCCCCCACTTGGGGAAATTAATTTTTATTTATTTCTCAGATGGTATGATAAATGATGGTTGGTATTTAGTTTTTTAAACTCCTACCCATTCCGCCCTATGTGGGATAAAGTGTAAAATAAAATAAATATGTACATTAATATACCATGCCAAGGACATTTGGTTTTGTTATTTTGAACGTTAAAATGGTAATTATTTCTATATGAAATCCATTTTTTCTAATATGCAAAGCTGTTATACCTACTCTTAAAAAGATCCTCTGAATGTAATCAGATAGTGGTATATAGAGTATAATAGAATTCTTTTTCTTATTTTGTTCATATATCATCTTTATTTATTCTGTGCATGACAAAAACACTAATGTTAATTAAGTAATTGCTCAAATGAAATACATATACCAAGTGTTACCTTACACTTATTTTGCATTTGGAAAGAAGCAAAGTTTCGAGACTATGAGTACTTACTTTCTTATTTATAAGGTGTTGATTGCTTCGCAAAAAGTTTCTTGACCTGCACAAGATACATTTGCATATAAAATATTAAGGTTTTTTTAATTAATTGCTGCTTCAATATCAGTTTATTCGGCATTTTTCATATCATCATTTTATCGTGAGATGACCAATCATCGGACTATAGTTAAATATGGATTCTATGATAGATATTTGCCATAACATTTTCCATATAAAATTTAAAAATATTTATTTTATAAATTATATATTAAATAACAACAACTAAATAACATTTTGACTTACGCTCATTTTTACATCATTGATACTGCTAGGAACCCTGACCTTGTTTGAAAAAACCCATTGTAGCACAATCACAATAAAAGGAAAGAATCTGATTTTATATCACTTTTTAAAACTTAATATATATTCATATTTAATATTGATTATCTCACATTCGTTACGTTCTATGTTTCGAAACGCATAGATTGAAAATCTTTAATTTAGATTTTACATTGAGGTACAGTCTCGTTAAGTCATATTCACATCTGAATTCTGAAAGTTAAAAACAGATTTCGTAACTTGCAACATTTTCAAGTCGTCATAGTCTCACAGTTCGTCTTGTTTATATAAAAAAATGGTACGGTTTATTACATGACTACTGCTATACTATTTTTTCTACGCTATATTGAAAAAAAACATATAATAATATTTTCAATAAATTATTTCAAGAAATTTCTAACAAAATTACGAATTTGGATACTTTTAGTAATAATTAAAATACTTTTTCTTTAAGATACTTTAGTTCTTAAAAAAATATTAACATGAAAAAAAGATGAGTAATACCGAGGGTTGGTTAGCCCGTGAAAACTTGAAAAGAATAATAGAAATATATGACTTTATGATCTAGAACTAGCAACACCAATTTTTAAAAATAAGATCAATTTTTTAATAATTTATTTATGTTTTCGAGCTTCATAACAAATAAAAATTGCCATAGACATTCTAATATAATAACACAATTCTTATATAATTCAGATAAATTATTGCATTCTCTCGTTTATTTGAACTTTCTTTCCAAAATTTTATAAATACTTATCATCTGTAAAGCTACGCATTATTAAAAGATTAAAATGAAAGAAGACATACAGTAACTTTATATTTATTAATATGATCAATAAACTAATTAGATAATTTTATATATTAATAAAACTATAAATCAGTTGTTTAATAATGTAATATACATAAGTACAATTACCTACTTATTTATTAATAAAATTATAATTAATAAAATCAAAAAGAATATTAGCGCCACAATTCCTAAGCTCAATATAATTATGCCTGTAACAAAAAATATATCATGCGTTAAGTTTGTATGTGATATTCTCAAGCATCTCCGTAATTTTCAAATACATAATTCTACATAACAATGACTTCTTCATAATAATTACACAGCTTAAAATATCATCCTTGTTTATACCTTCAAGCAAAATAATTACTACGGCAAAACATATTGTTCCAGCTATAACTATCAATGATTTTAATAATGTTATTAACAATGTTATAATTATAACTAAAAAAATCAGTGTGCCAAAAATAGGATTTTGCAATAAGTAATGAATAATTTGGTTAGCTTCTTTTTGAATTGACTTGGAAATAATAATATATACTGGTGCACAAGGTTCTGAAACAACAATTTCATTTCATAACAATAATTCAACTCAAAAGATATTATAAAAATGTTTCTGGTAAAAAATATATATGATATTCCTCAAAATTCTTACCTATTGAAATCTTAATAAAAATTTTAAAAGCAGTTTTTAAATTAACTTCCATTATTAACACTTAATACTATTCATTAGTTATAGCGATTCAGATGTACTGACTACTGAGATATATAATTGTTATGGTTTTGTTTGACATTTCTGAATATAATGTAGGTAGTAGTAAAAAAATATTCTCGAGAGCAACGTCACAAATAAAATTTATTCTGGTTTTCAGATATTTATATACTATATAATCTGTGGATTTAACATCTGTGGTTTGTAATTGGTGCTAAAATCATAAAAATGTCAAAATCAATTATAAATACGAAATTCTGTTTATAAATTTTATGATTTCCAAAGTAAAACCAAGTATTTAATTTAAGAAGCCGTTAAGTTGTGGAGAGTGAATAATTTATCAGAAAATTATTAGTTTCTAGAAATTTATAAACAGAAGAAATGGTAATATATATAGAAATCCGAATTTATTGCTTATTATTTATTTATTTATTATTGAATTTCATTTGATAACATATATAATTTACAGGTTGGCCATTATGATGAAAATGTTTTACCTGATATGTTACCAGTGTATTACACTAGATTATTTCCGCAAAACATATTTTGCCGATGGCTTTCTTGTGGAAGTTACCCCCAGCCACTCTCCAACCGGGAGCTATCGTTTACTTTAGCAGACGACGTATATTTGCGATATTTATCCATAAGTAATCAAAAAGAATTTCAAACTCTGTTACAAAAAAAGTGTCCTCATAAACTTGATATTGGTGCAGTTTATAACACTAAGTAAGACGAAATTATTTTTGTAATGAATTAATATATTTCTTTTTGCTTTATCACATTTATCTACATTTATTGTTAAATGAATGTGATAAAAAAAACAATTATATATCTGCTTTGTAGGATTAATGTTATATAGAGTTTCAATAATTTCAGACCATCTATTGGCCGACATGATGCTGTTGTACTTGCTAGAGAATTAGTGTTTGATATCGATCTTACAGATTATGATGAAGTACGGACATGTTGTCAAGAAGCAAATGTATGTGATAAATGTTGGAAATTTATGGTAGTAGCATGTGAAATATTACAGTTAGCATTAAAAGGTAATATATAATAATAATAATTTAGCTTTTAGTTCAACAAATTATATACATTTTAAAAGTAGGTGAGTGGTACAGCATCTGATTGTAAATTCTCGTGGGGTTGATTCCCATTCGGTGGACTCAAACCCCAAAGATGAAGATGAATTCTCTGGTAAAAATATAAATAGTGCCATCTCTAAATTGGGGGACATACAATATCTCTAAAATTAGAAGTAAAGAAAAGGACCAACTGGCTTAACCTTAGATTGTCTCTGCGGTATGCAGTATGTAGGATGTAAAGTAAAAAAAGAAATTGTGAAATTTTAGAGGATTTTGGTTTTCAAAACATATTATGGGTCTTCTCTGGGAGACGTGGAATACATTGCTGGGTCTCAGACTATGAAGCAAGAACACTGGATAGTCCAGGAAGAGCAGCTGTTGCAGACTATCTGTGCCTGATAATGGGTGGTGAAAATCAAAACAAAAAAGTGCATTTAGGAAGTGACAATTTACATTCCAGTATCAGGTTTGTCTGAATTACAGAATATACAAAAAAATCATATTTTGTATATTATGTACTATGGAATAGATATATACTTAAATTCTAAACATATTTTAGGAGAGCATTAGATGTGATTGACACATACTTTGAACAAATCATGCAAGAACAAAGTTTCTTATCCACACCAGAGAGTGTAAAATGCTTCTATAAAATGATACCTGATGAAACACTTAGAAAACAAATTCAAGAAAATTTTGAGAGAATGCCAGTATCATCCTTAGAGAGATGGGAAGCATTTACTGATACTTACAACAAGTTTTGCAAAGAAGTAAATATTTGATATAAATATTATAATTAGTAGTTATACAAAGGTTATTTGTATGATAATAACTGCATTAGTCTAATCTATGCCTCAGCTATTCACTCTCACTTGTAATTAATACAATTAGCCTTAAAAATATTATTAAAGCCATTTATGTTAGCCTCAGCTATATCCCACATTTTGCAGAGGCAGAGATTTCATTGTCTAAATTTATTTTGTATTCTTTATTTTTACTCAGACCCATTGCACAGTAAAACTGCATTTGACTGTAAGCATGTCAATAAATAAATAACATTAAATGTCCAATTTACAGAACAGTAATGGAATTAGGAAAATGAAATATCTAATTGAAGAGATAAAAATACAATATTGTTACCCAAGGCTTGATGTCAATGTTACAAAAGGATTTAACCATTTACTAAAATCACCATTTAGCATACATCCAAAAACTGGAAAAGTATCTATTGCTTTTAAACCTGAAACTGCTAAAACCATGAAGTTAGATGAGGTTCCAACAATTTATACTCTACTTGATGATAGTTCTCCTGATAGTGTCCAACATCAAAACAATATGAGAACAGCCGTAAAAGTTTTTCAAGAAGTTGTTTTTGGGTTTGAAAAATCTGAAGCAATGAGAAGGAAAAACGAAGCTAGTAAGTAAATATTGTATTGTAAGTAACAAAAATTACAAATATTTTAGACTCTTCCAGACTTTGGTCCCGACATATCACAACCCCGATAGGGGTGTAGTAAAACATCACATTTTTTCTTCAAACAAAATGTAAAAGAACTTACGTGCGTTCCATTTATTTTTCGGAACTTCTCCCCTAACACATAGAGTAAGAATCTAATTTGCTCGTGAGCAAGCAAACTACAATGGATCAATAGAAGAATATTTTATTTCAATTAAAAGTAAGACCATTGTGGCACAGCATCTTGACTCTAGACAATGATTGTGGGTTAGATTTTACAATGAGGGCAATGAATTATTTTCATTTACTCACTCTTGTAGCAAGATAAACAATGATTTCTTTATTATTTCTTATATATTTATTTTTTCTTAAATTTTATATAAAAAGTAATTAAAGTTGCAAATGTTATTGGTTTTTTTTTTACAATTATTTCAATTTTGTTTTAGGTATATCTGTAGATTTTTGAAAAGGAGGTTGAATAAAATATTTATAACAACTGTGAACTCTTTTATTAAAATATACTTAAATATTTATGTGTACTATTTAAAGCATGTAAATGTTTCACAACAGATACAAGAAATCAGATCATTTCTTCAAAATATAATATGCCCTTAAAATTTGAAAAATAACCGCTTAAAACAAAAACATTAAAAAAATAGTAGATATTACTTTTAAAAAAATCTAATTTGCTTGTATGATTCAATTATTAATGTATTGTGACATAGCATAAATAATAAGAATGCATTGGTCATCTTATTGGACTGTGTTATTATGGACCAAATAAATTAAAAGTATATTTATATAGTGCAACTCAGAGCAACATTGAGGAAGTCTTCAAAGCCAATAGTAACTGTTCCATTTTGTTGGGTGTCCCTTACCCTGAATGCTTCAGTGAATCTTTGCACTTGCACACAAAGCACTATAAAGTTGTCAACTGATATTTTACCCTCTCTATCACATCTTTTGGTTAAAAGTTTGACAAAATCTGGTGAAAATCTGAATCCCATTTGCGAAAATGCTGTAATAAAACATGAATAATGAATTATTTTAATGTAACAATAGGTATGTGGTGTAGTTGAAAATATCCTGTTGATATGAATTCTGAGTTTTATATTAAAAACATCAGGTAGGTTGTTAACATAATATACTATATTTATTTAAATATTGATTTGTTAACTATTTTTATCAATTGATTGAATTAATATATGGTATATAATAAGAACGTGGCGCATGGAGCCAGCGTGTGACTAAACGCAATAGTTAGGGGTATGATTTCCACTCGGGGAAATTAATTGTTTAATATTTCCATTTTCGCAACAAGACACCGCCCGAAGTTAAGTTTAGAAACTTAACACGCAATGTATCAAAAAGTCGTCGAGCGAGCTACTGCAAACTACTTCGATTTAAATGTATAAAATAGAATTTTAGTTGTTCTCATTAAATAATGCCTAATATTATGTTACCTAACTATTAAAAACTTAGTTGAATATATTGATTTTAACAAGAAACTTAAAATACCTTTTGATAATTCCTCTTCATCGATATTACCTGACTGGTCAGTGTCATAAGTCTTAAATACTGTTAGCCACTGGTTAACATATGTATACAGCTTATCAAATTCCTCTAAATTAATGTGGCCCGAGCGATCTTTATCAAACATGCCTGTAAACAAATACAGCAAATCTTTTATAACGCCATATTTATCAGTAAACATATCTTCTTCAAAACACAAATTTATATATATAGTAAAATGAAGCCGATTTTGGAAGGTATTGGGATATGAAAAGCACAATTATCGGGGATAGTTATCAAAGTAATAAAACCCAAAACAATTATTTTTTTTTGTCTGTGCGTTTATGCACGTTAAACCGAAGAAACTGAAGAAACTTCCGAAGCCGTAGTAGCGCAGGAGCACAAGGTGTAACGCGATGGTTGTGGGTTCGATCCCTACTCGGGGGAATTAATTAGAGTAGGTAGCACGGAGCCACGTGCGTGTATAGCAACAAATAATTTGTAAACTGTTTCCTAGCAAATAATAAGCTTCCTTTGATAGTCTATCTATTTGTTTAAGGTCTAGAAACTAAATAAAATTTAAATTTCAACATTCTAATATACAAAAATAATACAATCGTTCGGTTTTTAAATTAAAAAAAATTGTTCACAAGCCTTATAAAGAGGATGTTTTAAAACTAACCGATCATTAAATTGCAGGCAGTTTCAGAAAATGTTTGCCCTTGAGCGTTTACTAGGGCCGATTTCAGCTCGGGCGCAGTTATAAAGCCAGATTGATCCTTGTCCACTGCACGGAACCATTGTTGCACCTGTGGGGACACCGCGCCTCCCGGGCCTACGGATGGATAGGGACCGTGGCCAATCTCCAGCTGGTCCGGCTGACAGTAGCCTGCGCCGTAGCTACCTTGATAACCTGGCTATTAAGCAATGTATTTATTTAAAAAAGATAAAAAGGATTAATATTTACATTTATAGTCAGTCAGTAGAGACTGTAAACGCGACAGGTTGTGTTTTCGATTCCCACCTGAGGAAATAAACTATATAATTTTTCCATTTCTTCGCTCCAGTTTCCAGGCAAACGCTCAAGGCGCTATGCCTCCAGAATTATTAGCAATAGGGTCCCTCCGGCTACCCTGCTTAATGCAGATACAGCGTGATGCTGAAAAAAACGTCTCTAAGGTACTTTAACGGATTATTTATGCATAGTCGTTTTTAATTCACTTTGTGAATTAAATAAATAATAAATTTAAGAAAATATAATGTCAGCACAAAAGGTAAACTTAAACAAGATTTAATATTTTAAAACCACTTTATTCTTTAAAATATAAATAAGTAGTTGTTATATTATATACATCGTAGCATAAAAACAATACAAAACAGTCGTAATAGCAGCGCAAAATAGGACGAAAGCAGTACTTAAAGGTAAGGAAGGCGTTTTGTAAGCTCCTCTTTGACGGATAAAAATATTAACTTATTAAATACGGCTCATTTATAGTAGATTTATTTAGTTTTTTTACGTTATAATATTTTATGAAAGAGCTTAGAACTTTAGCAGGCAATGTTTGGATAATAATTTTAATAATTCTACTAATATCATAAATGTGCAAGTTTGTGAGATTGGGTGTTTGTACTACTTTTATGCGAAAACTAGTAAACGTATTTAGATAAAACTTTACAATGATATATATTTTGTAAAAAAATTATAAATCGGCTATAATATAACAATGAGATTAGCGGGCGAAGCCGCGTTTGGGTTACTTTTTGATTATACCAATGTTAATATTTTTAAGCATAAATTGTTACTTGCTGTAGTCAAAAAAATCATAAGATTTTCTACAAACATATTATACCTGAATATATTCCTTGAAGTTTTGATTAATATCTTTAAATGAAAATAAATAAAAGATACTTATAGTTTTCCTTATAACACTTAGGCGGACTAATTCATTTCTTATTATTGGAACATATTCTAAGGAGTTAGTGCCTGTTTTACAAAAACACAATATCAAACAAAATTTAAACTCTCATATTTGTAAATGGGTGTAAAATTGCAAACAAATTGTCCAGCAGATGTTTGACCTGAGTATGAGTAATCTTACATTTTTCTTTTCAAGTAATAGCTCATTGAAAATCTAACTAAACTAATGTGTTATTAAAAATAATAGCTTGCCATTTTTCATATACATATCAATATTAACGCTAATAAACACAAATATATCTTAATTATATGTTTGAATACATTCTAATATAAAGTAGGTATTTCTAATTACTCCTTAATCGTTATATTTTATAGATACATAATGAATGCTGTAATTGGTAAGTAGATACATAGGCACAATCCAGTCTATTTGAGTAAGCTTCCTGTATCCTTTTATGGAAAGCAAAACATATTAATATGTTATATCTAAATGCTTCATGCATGCAAGTAAAGGTATAATACCTAACATGAACATACATAAGGATTATAATTATAAATATAAATCACTTTTAAAATTTGTCCTTATATCATATAATAAATAAATATACTTAATAAATAATTACTTTTATCTATTATTAAACAATTCAGTAGTTGCTGAAAATAAAAGACCATATTGGAAGCATAATAAAAAATATTAATTTAAATTAACATTTCTAATTGATTTTAATGAAAAAAAAATTACCAAATTTGTAAAACAATACTAGAAACAAAACTTTTTTTTGCATATCATATTATGAATAAGCTATTAATTATAAAATATGTGAACATATTGAAAGTCAACAAGTGTTGTGTATATGTATAAATTACTTATACATTGAAATAATTTGAAACCATATTTGTCTAGAAGTAATATCTTCATTACCACTGTAGGTTTTATCCTAACTAAAACAGGATAAAAATATAAAAAAAACTTCAATAAAGATATTGTATTTACAAGTTTAAAAATAATACCAAAAAATCTATAAGAAATGAGAACTGTTAATATTCAAATTATTTTAGGTAGCAAATTAAAACCACTTTCTATGTGACAAATAAATCAACATAAACTTTGTGCCCATTATTTCTAATCTCACTCCTCATAATCAGCCGCTGAGCCCTACATCTTAAATTACTTATAGATTATAGCTTATTATTAGCTTAACAATATTAATGAAGTCTATAAATTATTGTTTCTTTGTTAGTTTTTATTGTTATTTGTCTAATTATTGTGATAAATTTTGACTCAATACATTTTAGAGGATTGAGTGTTTGATTATAGGATTTATGAGAGCCAAAAACCTCATACAACTAAATTAACAGTGATACTTCAAATTGTATAATATAGTGTATAAATTATAGAATAGTTATTGCCTAGAAACAGAATAGAAATTAACAATGACCATACCCATAAATGACATTCAGTCTTTTACATCAAACCAATACTGGCAAGTTTTTTATATTTTGTACTTAGCAATCAAGATTAAAACAATATCCTTAAACATAGCTCCTTCACTAACTAAAAAAAATATATAAAATGCATATACAATTTTAAAGGTATTCCAGTGTGACAGCCCATGTAGTTAGTGAAAAGCTATGTGATAACAATAGTACTTAGCTCTTATTAGATACCAAAGTGTTCAATGACTTAAACATTACTACTGTGACTAGAGAAACTATAAGTAGCAGGTGTGACACATGTATTCACGCACACTTGTATAGATGGTTTAAAAGATGAAGGGAGAAGCTTGTGGGCTTCTGGCACTGGAGAATAGCTTTGACAAGGGGCTGTTTCAAAATGTACTTGCTCACTTCTATCAGTAGGCACACCATCAAAACTTGTCTGTTTTGCAGAGTCACCTGTTCCACTGTCCTTACATGATGAATGTTCAGATAAATTGTCTGGGAACATGTGGGGCGAGTCACTGTCACTATGAACCACTTGAGTCATTTTTACACTTTCAGATGGATAATTGCGAACAGGAGCAGCCATACATCTGCGGGTGTGATAAATAATTACCACCCATATTATTGATGTTCCTACAGCACAACATACAACTGTTATTATGATGATTCCTGTCATATCTTCTTCTTTCACTAGTATCGCAACCGGAGGCAATACTTTGAGTTCGATCATTTCCTTTTTAGTGCCAAGTTCATTAGTAATTACACATTCATATTGACCAGCGTCATTTGCTTCTGCTCCTATTATAACTAATAACTGATCATCAGCTGTAAAGTAGTGACGTTCTGAATGTATTATTGGATTCCCATCTTTTAACCACTTCAATACTGGCTTGGGTGAACCTGTTATCATGCATTGTAAAACAACTGGTTCTCCACTTGTGACCTCCTTATTTTCAAGAACTCTAGTAAATGAAGGTTCTTGTAACACACTCAAAGTTGCATTTGATATAATAGTACCAGCAGGGTTTTTTGCAGCACAACTATAAATTCCCATGTCTGTTGTTTTAGCATTCACAATAAAAAATAAGTGATCAGTAGGCATAACATTCATGCGTCTTTCTCTAGCAGCTGGAAAGTCATTCCCACCATCTTTCTTCCAGGAAATTTCTGGTGGAGGATCACCTGTAGCTGCACAGTTCAATGTAACCGTCTCTCCAGTCTTAACAGTAACATTTGTAGGTGTTTTTATAAAACGTGGAAATGTTACTATGTTAATTTTAGCTTTTGTTGAGTAAGTTGTCCCAAATTTGTTGCTAACAACACATTGATATTTTCCAAAATCTGTATGAGACACATCTGGGATAACTAATACAGAAGTAGCATGTTGTTTGCCATTTTCATTAATTGTAACATTTTTATATACTGTTGGATTGCTAACATTACCATTATTTTTTCGCCACAAAAATGTCATATTGCTGAAAGGGTTGGAAGTGGCAGAGCATACTAAATTTGCCGATCTGTTTTTTATAGCCAAATGAGACTTGGGATGTTCTATTATTTTTGGTTTTGGCGAGTCTCCACAGTTATCTTCTTTAAGTCTTGAAATAGTCACACCTCTTATTTCTGATGGGTAGGCACATGTTGCTGTTACAAATTTGTGCCCTACTTTATCCCTCATCCATTTAACCATCCACAATAAATTGCAATCACATAGTAAAGAGGAAGAATTCATATATAGCTTTCTTATTTTTGTCAGAGAATCAAAAGCATGTTGTTGTATTGAAGTTATGTTATTTGCCCTCAAATCTAATTCTGTAACATTAGAGAGACCCTCAAAGGCTCTCGAACTTATGGATTTAATGTGATTTGCAGATAAATTAAATATCATAAGGTTACGCAATTTAGAAAATGGCCCAGACATGTCTTCCACAGTCCAAGATATTTTGTTATTATTTAAATCCAATGTTTTCAATTGAACCATGTGGCTGAATGCTTCTTGTGATATGGAAGATATGTTATTATTACTCAAATTAAGAATATGCAAATTAGTCAAATGTTGAAAAGTTCTACCTTCCACTTCAATCAGGTAATTATGAGATAAATCTAAATCTTGTAAATCGGTACATAATTCCCAGCTACCAGAATCAATACTTTGAGATATTAAGTTGTTAGACAAAGATAGAATTGTTAAAGATTCCAGTCCATACATCCAACCTTTGGATATATTTTTTATTTTATTATGATCTAGTTGCAAAAGATTTATAGATTTAAATCCAAAAAATGCTCCATCCATAATGTTTTCAATATTGTTATATTTTATTTTTAATGTTGTTAAACTAGATAAACCTTGAAAAAGTAGACCATTTAAACTATGTAGATTGTTGTGATTTAGTTCTAGTACCTTTAAATTAGACTGGTGCATAAATAATTGATTTGGCAGAGATGATAATTCATTCCTATTAAGCTTCAATATCAATAAATTTGTTAAGTTATTAAGGGCTCCCTCTTCAATTACTTTAATGTGATTACTATTTAGGCTCAGTGATTTGATTGTACTGTTGACTGGAAAATGTCCTGCATTTATTGCATTGATGTTATTTCTGTTAAGACTGACTTCTTGCAATTTATTTTGATGTATTAAGTTAGGAATGTAAATCAATATGTTTTTGTCTAACTTCAAAATTTTCAATAATGATAATTCTTTGAAGCTGTCACTCACATCTTGGTTCAATTTATTATAACTTAGATCTAATTGTTCCACCCACTTTGGAATTCTTGGCACTGACACCAAATTTTTCTTCGAACAGTCTACATATTGCTCTAAGCAGTCACACTTTTGAGGACATTCATTATTTTCACTTTGCGACGATATTCCTATAAAAAACACAACTGCCGTGATCGTGAATAAAAGGAAGTTTCCCATTTTTAAGCATTAGTGCAGATACAGAATTCATTTAACATAATCGATTTGCGTCTTCATCCTTACATATTTGATAAACAAACACACATACATAGTTTTTATTGAAATTGGTTCATATAATTTCACTTCAATAATTCGCTACATTTTGTTATTCATAACAGAAAACATTACAAAAATATTTTTGCTTGTTATTTACTGCTATAGACTCGGCCGCCATTTTCTTTAATCAATCTTTGGTTCGTGATCGCCGTCATTTGATTGGTGGATGTTGAACGGAACTAGGTTGCTTTAGATACGAGTCAAATTGCTCAAACCTATATTTAACACTTAAATAAAAAAAATATATTTTTTTATTTAGATTTAATAAATAAAATCGGTAAATCAAATTTCATATAATTTTAAACTATGTAGTATTACAATGAATTGTGGTTTCGTATGTAGCTTAATTTTAATATAAAATATATATCAATTATAACTAGACACCCAACTTTAAACAAGAACTGAGAGTTTAACAATTTTTTTTTTATAATTGAATGAAGAAATGCAAGGATTAATGAAAATCAGACAAGCAAATATTGCCAGAATACGTCCACAAAATATGCTAATTATATATATATTTTAACAATCTGTTATTTTACTATATTTCAAACTTAGCAACGTTTACTTGTATAATGTATGTTATAATATAAAATCATTTCAAATATATCTTCAAATTCGTAATCTATCCGTCACGGTAATGGGTTCAATTCACATTCGGGGAATGATTTGATGATGAATGATTTCTAGTTAGTCAGATTTTTTTAAAACAAAGAAATAATTATGTAATATAGGAAAGAACTCTGCTTTTTTTTTAAGTTACAAACATTTTAATTTTGTATAATAAAGGGTAATAAGCAGTGAATGTGTATTTTTTTGGAACTGACTAATTGCAAACACTTTGCAAACATCGATTCATTAGATCTTGTTTTGGAAAAGTGTAAAGTTTTATATGAAAAGTTTATTTTATTGGTATTATTGTAATTTTTACTACAAACCTATAACCCATAGTTTATTTGATAAAGAAATTATAAAAAAAACCCTATTTCTATAAAATTTGTAAGTTTATTTTTTTATTACAAGTGGTTATACTTGTAGAAGAAATAGACTTAGTGTTAGCCCAATCCCATTATTTTCTAAAATCAAATTCACTTACTTTATAGTGGTAATACATATTCAATGTACTATTATTGTGAGGCAATCATTGAACAGTGAGATCTAAATTAAAGCGATGGTTATACGTTCAATCCTCATTTAAAAGGAATTATTCTCAAATTCCTACTCTGGTAAGGCAAATTGTGGCATCGAAATCACTTGAATTGTGACTCTTGAAGCGCCATAAATTTAGAACTGAACTGACATTGAAATCTGTCATGCAATGCATGCAATGTGTTGCATTTGAGCGAAAGTGGGGAAGTGGCCTGCATTATGCTGGGTAATGATACTGAAACTAAAGCATTTAACTATAACATTGTAAAATTTTTAATTTCTTATTATTTAAGAAACATCTAAAAACTTAAATGTAGCCAGATTTGAACCTGGGATGCTTGGTAACCTTACCTCCGTCTGTAATCTTTTGCATTTCTGTTTGCTTTCATATAAGTAGGAAATTGTATAATGTAATTTTACAATATCTATCGTGCAAAACATTTAAGATAGATTTCTAAAATATTTGTTTCAACACAATAATAACTTTTGTATTTTGAAGGTTTTTCATATACTACAATACCTACACATAGAAACAATTGGTAGTTCGGTTAAGCATTTAATTAAGGATAGGATTAAAATAGATATAGATTATAAAGCTATGACTCAATAAATATGTATTATTTTTATGTGATTTATGTGATTATTCTTTTTGTGGTTTTGTATTATTTTATAAGAGACTTAAAAATGAGATATATATATTTTTTTCTCATACTGTGAATTTATTGGTGGATATATCGAAAAAAAAAATATTTTGCCTAAAATTTATACGGGTTTTTTCTTAAAATAAAAAAAAATATAGATTTTACTTACATTATAAGCCATAATTACTTCTGAAAGAACTTTATTACTTCAAATTAGTTAACCTAGCTAAATTAGCTAATTTTGAATTAACTAAACTGAAACAAATAATAAAGTCACAAAAACTTATTAAACTATATCTTTTTTATTTTGTCACTTTAATTTTTCTAGGTGGAAAACTTAGTGAATGGAAAAAGAGCAGGAATTTGTTTAGAATTAGATTCTTTCCACTTTCCACTTCCTTGTTGTTATTATTGTTAATCAGGTTATGGTTTTTAGGCGTGTCAATTCAAACACAATTCACTAATGTCAGGTAAAACAGGTCAGGTAAATAAATCAAAAAATATATAAATTATAAATATTAAAAATATTTAGTAAATAGGGATTCATACTTATTGTGTTACAATTTTTTTTAGGATTTTTGGGTCAAGGACTTTACATACTATAGAAAAATCGATTATAAATCGATTTGATTCGACATTTTGAATCTAAAATTATATTGTTTAAAAATAGCTAAATCCTCATGTTATATTATGATTAATTACATAGATCTATAGATGTCTTAAAATAATTTTCTACACCTACACAATATGATGTAGACTTAAAGTAACTCCATTATTGTCTGTGTAACATTTCAAACGACAGTCACGTCACATCAACACGTCATGTCAATTGAATGAAGTGTATTATCTTGCTTGGATTTTTGTCTTGCGACTGTTGATATTTCTAATATAAGCTAACATTTTGAATTTATTAAAATTATTTAAAAATATCTTAGTTTTTAAATCTGTATACTATATCTTTTCAATAATATATGGATATATAAGTATATACAATGGAAGCTTACGAAAGTGTGTTACTTGTTAAAAATGAAGTATTTGTTTTTAAAATACCTCCTAAAACAACTAATAGAGGATACAGGTAAATCAAATAGAACATCTTCACAAAATTTTACATATGTAAGTGTCTTACATTAATGCTGTATTCTTTTAGGGCGGCTGACTGGAATCTTCAAGAACCACAATGGACGGGGCGTATGCGTCTCGTTGCAAAAGGTGACGAGTTGATTATGAAGTTGGAAGATAAAACAAGTGGAGAGCTTTTTGCAAAATGTCCCATCGATAAATACCCTGGAGTGGCCCTGGAAGCTGTTACTGATAGCTCAAGATATTTTGTAGTCAAAATACAAGATGATAATGGTAATTATTTAGCAATTATTATATTAGCAAAGCGTGCCTTATAAAAATTAGACTAACATTTTTTTCATTTCTATCACAAATATCACATACACATTACAGCATAACCCAAACAGAAAAATACATTATATTATTTACATGTTATTATTGCAGGAAGAAGTGCTTATATTGGTTTGGGTTTTGGAGATAGATCAGATTCATTTGATTTAAATGTAGCCCTGCAAGATCATTTTAAGTGGTTGCGAAAGGAACAAGAAGGTGAACAAGGACACCAACAACAACTTGATTTGAGTTTTAAAGAAGGGGAAACCATTAAAATAAACATGAAAATAACTGTAAGTAATCCTCTAATAAATTATAAGATAATTAATAAACAGCAGTTTGTTATTTAAAAAATAATGTTTTGTTATTTAAAAAAAGAATGTATTATAAAAATGAAATACAGAAGTTACAAACCTAAAAAACACATTTTCAGAAAAAAGACGGAAGTGAAGGCAGTAGACCTCGGAGAGCTGGTGGGGTTAATGTTGGTGGATTGCTCCCTCCACCACCAGGGGGATCAAAGCTGCCTCCACCACCATCACCACAACATGTTCCAACACCAATTACACCAGCTGTGCCAAACACAGAATGGGGAGACTTTAATTCTGCTAGGTAGTTTCTAATAATATAAATCCTTTACTTCTATTTTATCAGTTTTATGTTTTATCTCCACGTAAAGTAGATTAGGCAAAGGTAATGTAGTGCTGAGATCCTCCATTTTCTTCTATCTGTCCAAGTTTGATATATTGGGTGGCAGAACATGACACCTTGCTTTGTTTTGTCAAGATAGGGAAATGCAAATAATTATTTACCTGTGCTTGGATTGAACCCACAACCACTATATTTATAGCCAGTCTCTATCGCACTGGTCTATAAAGGCAACAAATAATGTATTTTTATTATTATGTCAAATATAATATTTGATAGCTTTTAAAATGACAACAAACTATAACCATCTTATAGTAGTAGGGGCGGCGAAGAGGGGACTTTGTGGAGTCATTTGAGCGCATCAGATTAAGATACTGGGAATTCCTTGTATTCGGTTACGTTCTTCCACCAAATATGAGCTTCATATGTATAGCCACGTGTCTTGGATAAAGGATCAGATTAGTAAAAAAAATTGATCATCGGACATTCTTGAGCGCATAAGATTAAGGTAGGGTAAGTTAGTTACATGCTAAATCGTGTATATTCCACTAATCTGACAATTTGAGAGTGACGCAAAGGAGGGGGAGGGCTCCAAAGTTGTAAAAAAAAACATTATCTGGACATTCTCGAGCGGGGCTAATTTTTTTTTTATTTTGGAGGAAATCATTCAAGGATTACAAATAATATATAAACTGACAAATTCCATAAGCCGAAGTAATAGAAATTGATTGATAAAGTTTAATGTACCTAAGAATTGCATATATTCCTCTCACCGTATTTCTACTTTCACTCTTTCTTTATTTATTGCTCCCTAAATCATCAATGAAGATGATAATTTTAAAAAATACTTGAAAAAAATATATTTTTTTATAAATACAAGTATTCTATTTCAAACATACATTCTTTTAGTAACATTCTATTTCTTGAGCTCTTCAATTGATTACGTTCAATGAATAAAAGAATTGAGGCCAGCTTGGCGAAGGGGCACAGAGTGTGACTGTAAAACCGACTGGTTGTGGGTTCAATTTCCATTCCAGGAGATGAAATATTTATTAAAATTTATATTTCAATTTCTTCGCTCTGGTGTCGAGGCAAAACAGCGACGTTAAGTGCTGCTACTCAACTCTCAATGCCTTCAAAATTTGGTAGAAAGTGGGGATCAGAGTGTCTTAACCTTAAGTTCCCTCTGCCTACCCTGCTGTGTACGGCATACAACGTAAAGCTGACTTGTTCATTGTATTGGTTTAAAAAAATATTAATAATTGTCAGATTAAGCAAGTTCCTTCATATAATCGTCTGATTTTGAGATATCACGTCTACGGCATGAAGATGAACCATATGTATCTTAATCTGACGCGCTCAGTATTCAAAATGACGGAGTATTTCAAAATGACGGTTTTTTTTTTTGTATTTTCAAACAACGATTACGAGCTTGCGTCACATCTAAATCGTCACATAAGAGCTTTTTTTTTAGGTTCTTAGAAAATCTGACACGCTCGACAATATTTTTTATTTGTCATTTTTAACTCTTACGTACGACCACCGCCACCATGGAAACTGTCAGATTAACATATTTTCATGTTTAAGAAGACGTAGGCAATTGATGATATCAATATCTGATCCGCTCGAGTATGTTCATGGAACAGTTTTTTTTTACATTTTTGAAAATCTATAGCTCAACCCACCGGTCATACGAAATTTTTTATATGACTTTTTTCCTGGTTATCATCTAAGCTTCGCAACCCAATAGGTCTCAATGACGCTCGAGTAACTCCCGAGTTTGCTGCTTCTCTCCCTGACCATAGTATGTTATTAATATTTTTTGCATTATCAATACTGTACAATATGACAACAACAGCCTAAAAATTAAAAAAATGTAAAGAATTCTCTAATTTTTTATTTCTTTTTACAGTGTCCCTAATCAACAAGCTAAACCCACTACTCCGGCAAATCAACAAAACTGGGTTCAGTTTTAATTCAACTAATATAATTGAATAATAATATAATAATTGTGTGCAATGCACAATACTTACATTAATTACTTAATTGATTAAATATTCACCACACTATTACTTTCTTTAATTAATTCATTTATGCCTGTACTGCCATATTGTATTTTATATCAAAGCAGTAATGTACTTTGAATAGTATGTGTGTTAATATTATCAGTGTAATTGTAGCCTGTATTTGTTTACTAAAAAACATCAATAAACTTTATTGTTTAATTTTTTTCATTTAATGATTTATTTTAATGGGATTATATATATGATGATATATAATGAAATTGTTTCTTAAATTGTTATATTAAGATAAAGCTCTCATATAAATACATGCTGAGGCATATAATTTTATCAATAGTGGCTTTAAGTAAAATTAAAAGAAGCTCAATTATTTGGACTAGTTGTTATTCATTTAGATAAATCAATATTGGCATAAAATATATCAAGAAAAATATAAAAGGTAAAAGGTGTTGGACTTAAATCTTCAAGAAAAATGAAATTATAGGTATGCATGTAATTGGTTGGAATCTACAGCGCCGCATAATTGGTTGTAATCTACAGCGCCGCATAATTGATTCTCCATTGTGTTATATTATATCAATTTATTTATTTATTATTAATAATGATAAAATTATAACTATATTGTGGTGATAAAGCAACTTTTTAAATTCTATTCTATTCTATTCTTCTTAATTAATTTTATGACATTATTAACTATTGCTTGCCTAATACTAATTATATCATGATTTTATTAAAAAAAATAATTTTAAATTGTTCATTGTGTGTTAATCTAATATGTTATAATTATTAAATAGGCAAACACTTTCTTTTAATTTGATTAGCCATAAAATATTTTTAGCAAAAATAAAAAAAAGTATAAAAGGCAACCATTTTTTTTTAATTAAAAAAAAATTGGTTAAAATCGTCTTTGTTTTATGTAATAATTTCTTTAACTTTTGTGTATATAAAGGTTCCAATAATAATATTATTCACATAAACTTATTGATAACTTAGTTTATGACTTTAGACAAAATTATCTCATAACTTGTATCAATGTAGTTTGTATTGTTGTAACATTAAAAAAATATCCAATTATTTTAGATATAGATGAAATAATGGCTCTACATTCTATTGTTATTCAATGTTGTTGAAATTCTGCATGTTATAGACAACTTGTATGTAAATAGCTTATGACTTGTGATAATTGTGTGATGTACAAATGTTGTTTCTTTTTTCAATTAAAAATATCTTAGATCTGTTTTGGCGTTCTGAATTGAAATATGTATAAATGTAATAAATCAAAGTAGCAGCTACAATTTGTTTAATATTTATTCCCTTTTTGTTTTTACGTCAACACACTATCCTAATATTTTTATATAAGGCTAATATTTGAAAGAAAGTTTGTATGCGTTTGAAAAGAAAGAGATAGCTTATTTTCTGGAGAAAAATATATAAAATATAAATATCAGCTTCACACAGCAGGGTAGGCAGAGGGAACCTTGTGCTAGGACCTAATGGTAGAACCTAGGCATTGCGTGTTGAGTGGCGGAACTCAACGCCGCCCTTTGCTTCGACACTCGAGCGTAGAAATGGAAATATACATTTAAATACTTATTTCATTAAAGCTAAAAGAATATATTTATTGTTTTCTTTCGTATATAGAAATATACAACAACATGTGTGCGACGACGTGAGAAATTGTTTGAGGTGCCTTCTGTCTGAGATATAATTCATTTTATTATTAGGTAAAATAAAAATTCATTAGCTCTCGTGGCAATTTGGATATTATTAAAACAACTTCCCCCTAAAAATTCTTCCCCCTGTCTTCGTTTAATAGCGAGGCTTTGATTGGTATTTGCGGAAATAATTTAAATATACATAATTATAATCATTACTCCGTTTAAAAATCGAAGTCAAAATATGACTACTGCGCCACAATGGCGTTAATAAGCCTACTTTAATATAAAATTTTATATTAATAAATTATTAATTTACAAAGCCGGTAACTGTAAATGTAATTATTATTATTCTTAATGCACGATTTTGATTTCTCGAACGATTCCTCTAATGATATACTTACCTTCTAATCTATTGATTAATTAACTTTTAATTTACATACGGTATCGCTATAGCAATATCTATTAAGTTGATCGATTCTATATTTTGGTAAATTACACATTCTTCCTTTAGAAATATGAAGTGGTGATATAGGCAATGTTTACCCTGGTTGAATATGTTGTCAGTTTGTATTTATTTAGGCCAAAATAGCTTTGATATGCTGCAGCATCAACATCATGAGGCCAGTCATAGTGCAGGGGCACAAGTATGTGACTGGTTGTAAGTTCAACCCCCACTGGAGGAAATTAAATGTTTAATTTAAATTTATATTTTCATTTCTTCGCTCTGGTGTCAAGGCAAAGCGCAGCGGTGAGTACCGCCACTCAACACGCAATGCAGAGAAAAATGGGGAGGGGAGTATCTTAACACTAGGTTTTCTGCCTCAACCTAACTGTCTGCGTAGCACAGCGTGAATCAGATTTTTCTTTCCCGATAAAAGTTTCAAAGGCGGCTGGGTCTAGCGTTAATTCAAGGATTTTTCTGAACGGAACTACTTATTTGAACTTTTAGAACTTCGTGTTTCCCTCTAGATGTTTTTGAAATGGTTATTTCTGAATCCTGTGACAAATCATTTTTATGTCACATAAATATTATTTGCCAACATTTATTCTATATAGTTTTTCATTTACATTAAGTTGAGGTCTAAGTTTGTCTATAATACAATATTGATTTATTTTATTTATTTGTTAAAGGCAAAAACATGCAATACAAAATAATAATTGTACAACTAAGTATATAAACGTAAACATAACATGCATTTACATAATTGGTTTACTTAAAACTAATGTTTAATAAAATTGGTGTTAAAAATAATGTTTAATAAAATTGAAATAAAGATAAGCTTGTCACACCAAGCTTTCGCCTCCAAAAAGTTAGTAAATCCTTTATGGGTCTGAGTAGACGTGTAGGTATATAATAAAATTCCGCAGTGTATTCTTAGTTTGCCACTACCAAAATTTAAAATATCTGTAAAAAAATTCTAACAAGTAAAGCGTATTACACTGTTCAAGAATATTTAGACGATAAGCATGTATGGAATTAATGTCTATTGAATGTAAATGCAGGATAGCTGCCAGCTAATGTTTATAGATTGTACCATTGATTTTGAAAAGAGCAACTGTTGAGTTTCTTGCCGGCTTTTCTCAGCAGAACTGCCTTCCGAACCGGTGGTAGCTTTTTGTTCATATGTTCATTCGACGATTCAAAAGTGAAGTGCCTATTTGAAAAAATAAATAAATAATAATAATTTGTGTATAAGTATTTGAGGCTAGTCGAGGCGTAGCGTGTAGGGTGTAGTATAAGCGTGTGACTGTGAACGCGACAAATTGTGGGTACGATTCTCACTCAAGGAAATGAAATATTTTGTATTTTCATTTCTTCGATCGCCATTCAACGCGCAATGCCTCCGTAATTTGGAAAGTTGGGAACGGAGAGTCTTAACACTAGGAATGAATCCGAAAAAAAGTTATTTTTAAATAAATAACTGTATAATAAATATAGGCAAATGTATACAACAATATATCTAAATCTTTAATGAAAGACGTTCATTGTACCTTGTGATTTATAAAATGTAGATCATTTAAATAATTGAATGTTCCGTTACAACGCCTCCAAATTTTTTGTATAAAAGTAAAAATATTTTCCTCTTTTTTATTCACTCTTATTATCTTTAAATTAAATTCTTTCGCTTCCTGTTGATCTCAGAAATGTTGTCTGTTCTCTATTATTCTTTTAGATCTTTTAAATTAAGAATTCCGTATTAATGTACATAGGTAAGTATGTCATATACATGTATATATAAGTTGGTATGTATTATCCAACAATGGCATACCTTTAGTCTATATTCATTTGGGCGTAAGATAAAATGTAAATAAATAAAACAGAATGTCAAACTTTTATTTTGCTTTTTTATTTCTAAAATCCTTCAATCGTGACCTGTAACTTTTTCCGGCTTGTTTACCTTTTATCTCACGGCTCCCTGAAGCAAGGGTATAGCAAATTCTAATCACTTATGAATAATGTGCCTACAAGCTGTGTGTTAATTACCAATTCTATTAGACATTTATTAAAAAGTAAAAATATGTTCTTTAAAAAATAAAAACAAAATCTAAAACTATTCTTATATGGACAAATTTAAATAAGTAAATAAATAATAAAATATTAAATTCAAATATTAATAAATAATAACTGATTTCCCCGAGTGGAAATTGAACCCACAACGGTATTAACAGTCAGTTCACACGCTTCTGCTACTACGCCATGACGTCCTCGGGTAATTCTTAAAACTAGCTCAAAAAATATAATATATGAATGTGTCGATTAAGCCTTATTTATTGGACGTAAATATTTCTCACATTGAATGACATGTTTCTAAAAACTGTTGACGGCGACATAGAATTTCCATTAGTAATGATTAATACCGGAGGGGGCGATATTGCCTTACGCGTTTTAATAAAGAGAGAGAAGGGAAGATATTTCAACTGTTGTGATAATATGGAGGAAATCCTTCGTTACTAAATGATTTATCGATAAATAAAACAGTTTTTCTAGGGCAAGTATATCTACGACATAAAACCATTTTTGGCAACTTACTCGTACAATAAGTTGATTTATATCGAACATAATAAAGTCTAGTCCAGTGACTATGACAGATAACGAATGATGAAAGACTGATGACGAACGATCAATGACGACGGATGACGGATGACGCGTGGCGGGTAAAATTCTTTTTGTATTTTTATTTTTTGAGGGATTAATGGAAAAGATGACAATAATAGCTGCAATACAGTTTTATACCAATGCCGTTACGACAGATTTAATGTAATATATTTAAATAATATTATTTTTATTATTTAAATGATCTATTGATCTATTAGTGACTAGCATAATAAATAATGATCTATTAGTGACTAACATAATAAAAAAAGACGTAATGTTCATTTAAGTAATAAATAAAACAGTGCACAACAAAAACCGAGCTGCGCGTTTGTTTCCCATAATGGATTTAGAAGTGTTTTTCGAAGTAAACATATTTTTCAGATTCCAATGCTTTCCCAATCGTCATTGTTTGACCTTTGTGTGTGCTGCATTAATAATAGCATTATTTTAGCCAAGAACCTTTTATCCCACCAGGCTGCGATCGATATTCAATCTGTGCTCCTTTTATTACCTACTTACGGAAATCACACGCTGCGACCGTTTATTCAAAGGTGATTTTAGTTCATTCTTATACAGTAAACTTTTGTCATGTTATGCATAAAGTTTGAGTTGACGTTACTATAAATTAATATTTTAATAAAACTCTACGGTTAACAATAAAAAATACTCCTAGACTTTTCCTGATCAAAATTCACTTGATAGAAAAAAACAGAAGTATGCATTTCTTAAATATAAACAGAGCTTAAAAGGAGTGTACGGTGGTATATTTAATCTAGTCTAATAATACATTTTAAGAACCTTTAATTTATATTATTGACTTGTTTTGTTATATATTATATAATGTTTAATTACATTTAATAAAATTTGCACTGAGACGTTGTCTGTAATGAGGAGAACCTCTTTACAATTTATCCGTAATGTTTCAAAGGTTGTCTGGTAGAGATTGTTTAAAACAATAAAACCGCCTTTGCATACGTGTTTTTCTTTCTTTTTTATTTATGTTGTTCTTTCTATATATATTTTTTATGTGTGCAATAGAGTATATTATATTCTATTCTATTCTAAGTTTAGGTTAGTACAGTCTGATTTATAAATATTCGCTCTGGCACTAAGGCAAAACTCCACCGTTGAGTTCCGCCATTCAACACGCAAAGCTTCAAAAAATTTGCCGGAAGGTGAGGAACGGAGTATCTCAACTGCCTCAACACTAGGTTCCCTCTACCTTCCCTGCAATACGCAGGTGACAGCGTAATGCTCGATTTTAAATAAATAAAATTACTTTGAATTTATCATATTATTTTTATACTGGATGTATGTAAAATATTTTATGCATTAAGCCTTCTGTATTCATTGGATTCGACAAATAAGAATAAAGTTCAAAATATTTGGGACGATTATTAATTCATTCACTGATATTGTAATATAAAAACATGAATTCACAGTAATGGAATTGTTTCCTGTTAAAATTATCACTTTCAATGAACGTGGAGATTGAATATTGATTGAAGCGTTAACCTTCCGTACATACTTATCTTGCTTTATTTAACCACCAGCTAGCTTTAATTTACGTATTTATCGGTTATTAATAATGTTTTTCTTCTAAATATATTTAGTTTCAGTATTATATTAAATTCTCAATAAAAATTATTTGATTTTTTTACATAAATAACAGTTTAATAATAAAAAACAAATACAAAATAAATACTTCTTTTCTTTTATATTTTCTTGAAGAATTGTAATTGTGCGTCAAAAAAGATCCTACGTCAAAGAAGACAGACCTACAATCATTTAAAATACAGTTTTCTAATAAAATCTAGATTTTATTCTCACCTTCTCCACAATATGATGAAGATAACAATATTTATAGAAAGGCATAAAGTTAACAGTGCGGGCTAAGAAGTCGTTTTCACTCGGATAATTATTAAAGGGAAGCTTTAAGCTCGAGTCATTGAATTGTAGAGTCAAACGACTTGCATTATTATATGGGTTATATTATGTGTACTGTAGTCCTTTAGCTATCTCTATTTAGTGACGTCAGTTATTTTTAAATATAAACGGATGAGTAAAGTTGGCAAATAAATTTCAAAACTTACTGTATTTGTATATACGTATGGGATTTGACTCGCGCCTCTTGAAAAACGTTTAACCGGTTTCCAAAAATGGGGGCTAGGTATATATCTAAGTATAATAACCAATAAAACTACACCAATAAAACTCACTTTTTACTTATGAACTCCAATTTATTCCTTGACCTGTGATACTTTATATGTCTAGCCTGGATGCCGACTCCGGAATAACTACCTCGCATTCATCATCGAGATCTTCTCACTCACCCGCAAGGAGAAGGAGGAAACGGTTTTGGAACATTGCCCCCTGCCCGTGGTTGCAGCCGTTGCTCACAACTATGGGCGAGTCACTAGGAGGTCTCCTGAAGACCTGTGTATCCTCTGTAGGGAGCCACTCGCTACTCGTGCGATCCGCCCAGCCAGGTGAGACCCTCAGTTGCCCTGAGGGAGGCCCAGCTTAGACGCTCATCGACCGAGTAGCAGCTCTAGCTTCACATTGGGGACGGCCCGGTGTGCGAGCATGCCCAGGGGCGATGGTACGGAAGTGATGACGGCGGAATGTGTCCGCCTTGGAGTAAACTCCACGTGCCAAGCGAGAGACAAAGTCGTCCAGGGTCTCGTCTCGTCGGCGAATTGTCTCGTTTCGGACGTAGCGTGGGTCATCGGTGAGTAAACGTAGGGCTTTAACCTCGCATTGACGCATTGACGATATCCATCCCTTTTATACTATTCTTTGTCTGTCAAAGTGTCAACTACTTTTTCATTTTGGAAAAACCCTAACACTACTTGCTTCATTTTGGAAAACCCTAACATAAGTATTTTTTCTTTCGAAGTTAAGTGCAAAGTGAAAGTTTGAAAATCTTAAGAATACAAGTCAAACAAATGTTTAACATGTGCATATTATTGTATTGAGTCATACAGTTGTATTTTATTTCATATAGCCATATAAAAGAAAAGTCATAAATAAGAAATAAAAGCTCTCTAAGGTTTTTGAATTGAAGATACATAAAAGAAAGCGAAGCGAGTACATTAGGGAGTGATGCTGTCGTTTCTTTCGCAGGGTCCGTGTGGGTGTTAATAACGGTACAGCTCGTCGGCGGTTAGACTACAAAGATTAATGGAGCAATGTAATTTCAGCGACGAAGCCAGATTTTTTCCGTATCGTAAACATTGATGTTTACAAGAGCCTCGAGTTATTTGCATTAACATATTAGAATATCTTATTTGTCTATCCAACTTTGTTATCGGGTCTTAGCATACATTTAAAATTAAATATGGTTTTTAAGTACAAACTCTTATTTTCGCTTATGTTAGATTAAACATTGAGAAGTAGACAGTTTTCACTACAATTTTCTTTTCTAAAAACTTTTGATTGAAACACATATTAACTTTTCAAATTCTATATACGAACAAATAAATTAAAATATATGAATATTTGCTTAGTTATAAATTAATAAATGTATATATATTTTCATTCATCATCAAAGCTTCACGCTGTATCCCGCACATAGCAGGGTAGGCAGAGACAGTACCACACAGTACAGAACCTAAAACCTATTTAAGGACTCTCCGTTTCGACGAATTATGAAGGCGTGTTGGGTGGTGGAACTCAATACCGCTCTTTGCCTCGTTACCAAAGCGATTAATTAATAATATTCGTATACTTGCATACATTTTTAAATATTTTCAAAAATTTAGTTTTATCTACATTATATTCTTCAGTATAAAATAAATTAATGCTAAAAAAATGTCTGTATAAAATTATATACACATTTTATTAGTCGGTTTATTAAAGGTAATATAAAAGTTAATATGTAAGTCGTGAATTTTTTACAATTCCGAGAACTATTTAGGCTTATGGCCGATACTGAACGTGATATGATTAAGCAACGTCTCTTACGATACCTACTTTATCTTACTTGGATAGGTACCAGAGTTGCCACATTTTTTCTAGGAAAATGAGGAATTTTAAATATTTTAAATTAAAAGTTCTCTCTTTCGGCACAACTTTCATTTTCAGATTTTTTTCTCTTAATTCGTATTCTAAGTTCTTACTTCTTGCTAAATTTCATAACTGTAGGTTCACGAGAAGTACCCTATAGTTTTTAATTCGTGGTGAATTTTATACAAAATGTAGCAAAACCTACGCATAAATGTTCGTATCTTTTGATTACGTTGACTTATTAGACGCTGGATTTTTTTTGTACTTAAAGGGACCATAAAGCTAAATATATGATATCTCCACGTCAGAGCTAGTGTTCTGGCACTGGTGTCAAGCTTCACGTACTGGTTTTGGAAGGTGTCGATACACCTTCTGTTCTGGTCTTTGAGCTCGAGTGGGGATCGATCCCACAACCAGTCACGTTTACAGTCACACTTTGTGAGCCTGCACCTCTACTGGCCTTAATATATAAATTATATAATCTATTGTTAGAAATCGGAAGCGGTTAGCGTTTTTAAAATAACACGATAAAAATACATACTGTCTATATGTTTTTAACGTACTCGGATAGAGGTTCCACGTAATTTAAACTTATATATTAAACTTATTGTAATAAGTGACATGTATCACTCAATAAAAAACACTACACACTAAATACCTTCCAATCAGGGCTTCCCCCTACAAGCAACTGTTCCCGTTTGACACAATTCCACCGCTTTTATTATTTTTTTACCTAAATCTGCCCACTTTTACACGAATACGCTAACAATATATTAAGGCCAGTCGTGGCGCAGGCTATATATAAATAATAATGTAAATTATTATAATAAATAACTAACAACAGTATAATAGTTTATTTTTTTTTTTCTCAGACGAATTTCCCATGTCTAGTCTAGTGCCGTATTAACTGACACGTTATTCCAGAACTTGCCTCAAAATAATACAATTTCCACAAACACTAATTCAATCACGTTTTCGCAGATCTGTAGCATATTTGTTTATTGTTTGGACGTTGCTCTGAAATACAGTTTGAATTATCTATCAATCGTGTTATGATTATTATATTGTGCTTATTTATTCTAGGTGGTAAATAGTGATTGAATGCTCTAAGATTATATATTTTACAATAAAATATTTACAAAAAAAAAATAAAACATAGATTAAATTATTTTTTAATTCTATTCTTTTAATAATGGCATAGACGTAGCGCTTTTAGTGTGGGAGGATATTAAAAAATGCATACAGTAAATATTTTGTAAAATGCTATTTTATAATCAGTACAAGTAATTATAGTAATAGATGATTTTTAACGTGTTAATTTTTTTTAAATTAATTTTCTCTATTAATTTAGCGAACTAGCGAACTCTGTACGGTCGTTGCATTTGGGGAAAATTGCATTTTACGCTCAAGTTGGCCGACTGCGAGTCGTGTGTAGGTTGTCAGCATGTTTGCTGTAAATAACAGTTAATTGAAATTAAAACCTTGTAAATATATGAATACTGTACACTGAAATTTATTAAAAGTTCGTTATATTAAATAATTTTATTAGTTAAGTATATTTTTCTAAGAATTTATTTTAATTTTAATATCTACCATGTAAATGCTTTTACAATACAGAGCTTTTACAATGATGATAGCATTGTTTAAGATATTTATAATATATATTTAGTAATAATAAAATATTCTTTAGGAAATGAAATATTTATTTAAATTTATATTTTCATTTCTTCCCTTTGGTGTCGAGAGTTGAGTTGAGAGTTGAGTTCCGTCACTCAACACGCAACGCCTCCAGAATTCCGACTCCAGAACGGAGTGTCTTAACACCAAGTTACAAGTTACCCCGCTATGTGGGAGATACAGTGTAAAGCTGACGAAGAAAAGAATTCTTATATCTCTATTTTAAGTTTGCTTAATTCAGAAATTGTTTTTAAAGGTTTTTTTTAAGAACATCAGTTTTGATTTCAATATATTCTTAATTTTTTAGTAAGTTGACTAGGAGTGTACAAATAAAACAACAAATTACATTTATTTCCAACATCAAATTGTCTTTATTTAACGTTATGAATCTAATTTTGTACTACAAGAAAAAGATCAATATTACCATCTATGTACAAAAAATATTTTTAGAAAGTACACATACTTAATGTGCGTCTCTAGTGATTTTAAGACAATGATAAAAATTCAAGAATTATTATGTAAATAAATAAGAATTTAGGCACTGCACATGTAATTTTTCCTTATATCACATTCATAGATCTCTATTAAGAGTATAATTCATTTATTCTAGTAAGCGTCACCGTACTTTTATTAAGAATTATTATCATAACTTTCACTTTTATCCTTCTCGAGAGATACACATGCAATTTTTCTTAACAATCTACAATGAAATGAATTCAATAGACATATGGATAGACCTTTTCAAAATCAAATTGTACTACAGTGTTGGAAATGAGAGAAGGCTTATCTACTTGAGTGAGTTACCCGTTTCTTTCATATTTTGATGTAGATTCTTTTACTCATTTCGTATATTACTTCTGTAACGAGTGTAACGCTTTATGCCTTTCGTTCGTAATAACAAGTTAATAAATACAGATATTTCTTTCTATTCTGGTTTTTTTATTGAAAATATTTCTAAATATATATAAGTACATATGTAACAAGATATTCTTTTGTTATTACTTTAAGCAATTTTCATACATCTCTATATACCTATACGTAAACTTAACTAAATAACATTTACCTACCACTGGAATACATTTAATTAATTATTTGCAAAATACAAATTAAATATAACAATATAAACTTATATGTTATTTGTTTTAGTTAATATGACATATTAAGCAAGCGTTTGTTTATTTCAAATTAGTTGAAAGTGACAATTTATATTTGAGATCATAATTATTACATTTTTTACTATTAGATAAGATGTTATAAATATTAATTATTTACGCCATCTTTCTGTTGGTTAATGTAAGCTTCATACATAAATCCAGATTACATACTTTTCTTGCCGGACCCCGGAGTTCATACGTAGGCTTATGTCAATTATGGTAGATATTTAAAATGATATAATTAATATAATTATTTATATACGTTCAAATTGTTGTCTAAATATTATACCTAATCGAATAGGAATCGATTCATCCTAAAAAAGAATGACTAGTCTAAAAATACTATTTATTAAGAAAAAATAACAAATTTGGCAAGTTCATATTAATAATAAAAATGGTCATACGTCGAATGATTCTAGAGTACGTACCTAATTACAATAAAAGACTTGAAATATAACATTGTTTTCGGTTCTTATATAAAAAGAAAATATATCAGTAATTGGTAATAGCATTTATTTTGTCTATTTAAAAATCATTTATAATAATCAATAGGGCATGTGGGTACAGGGTAAGATCGCTAATGGGTAAAGACCGGAAAATTATCGATAATTTTGTAATGCTAGTCATACTCATTGGTCGGCATAAAATGGCGCCGCATTCAGTCGAAATTTAACGCTTTTAACTTATTAATGATTTTATTCTTATCTTATGTTGTAATACTTTTTACTTAAAGATTATTCTCGTCTTCATGTTTGGTTTATATGCTTTAGGACTAAACGTGGACTCAAATTAGATGGCTAGGTAGTGAGAGGATTACATAAGTATTTGGTACTAAATATTTTTTTTCATTGTATAAATAAATATTTAAATAATTTGGCACATTTGAGATCAGTCAGCAGGGGCTGTGACTGTAACGAGGCAAACCGCAGCGTTGAGTTACGCCACTCAACATGCAATGCCCCCAGAATTCGGCGGAAAGTGCGGAGCAGAGTGTCTTATCCCACACTGTGTAGCAGGGTAAACAAAGACCTCAGATTTGGCACATTCATCATTTATAATATTATGAATTTGAATTCAAGTTTGAAATTTAATATCTATACAAAGTATACATAATGTAAAAATATTTTCCATTCTTTATTCTATTCCACTCGAAGAATTATAATTTAAGAATCGATATGAGTAATCTATAAACAATTAACATAAAAATAAAAATATTTTTATATAAGTTAGTTGGCACTAAATATGCACGCAAATATATCTGTTGCTCATTAACAATGACTAGATAAAAGACTAATTCATATTAATCTTACTAAAAATATATAAAAACACTTTGATATGTACAAATTATAATTAGGCGTACGATGTTAGGATAAAAGATAGCGGTTAATTTTAGTTTTGACAAATGTAATAAGAACCGTAAATTCCAAAAGTCGGGTTTTCCTAATGACTATATTATTTTTACAATAATTTAACTGTTAATATTATTTTTGAGACTGTAAGAGCTTGGTTGTGTTTTAGCTGGTAGCAACCTCTCTGTCACTTCACTAAGGTCGCTGGCAGAGTATCTATTTCTTTTTAAATTTGGAAATTTGTCCTTATCTACTATTCTTTTTACTTGCGCTGGTTGCTCGAGTTCTGCGGTGCTCTCACTTGGACTCCTGGCCAGTTCCGCTCTATCACTGGTAGTGCTGGACGGTGTTTGACTTCCGTTTTCAGATTCAATGATTTGCTCCAGTCCGCTAGGCCGTCTGCTTCTAGAGTCATAGTACTCGACTGTTGGCTGCATAACGGGACCCATGTTTGCCATCGGATCCAAGCCCAATAGAAGCATGACTGTCGCCGGGTGGTCCATTATGTATTGTGTAACGCAGTGAAGGAATGGCTCCGTTTGCGTACACCGGTTTATTTTCGGTCGTTCAGGACTAAGCGGGCGTTCTTGCTGCAGAAAATGCATACATAACATTCAACATTATGAGCACTAAAATAAATTTTACCGTATTATAATAGCAGAGTAGCTGGTTATTATGCATAGTCGTATTAATATTGGAGAAAATTGGATCTGACCTAGTTTAACTGCATAATACTAAACAACGTGTTTGGACGTTAGCAATTAAGTTACCTGATCCCAGCAGAAAACGTCAGGAGGATGGCTACAGCTGCGAGCTAATTGATTTGGTGGAGCATTCCACTGCAGGTTCGGATTCGAATGAGCGGCGTGCCACACTGGCCCTGTCATTTCTTGCAATGCTTGAATAGCGTTTCGAACCTAAGAATAATAAAAGCAAACAACTTGTAAGCAATATGTCATACTATTATACATTAACAATAATATGTACCTTCTAGCTTACATGATAAAATAAAATGATAATTATAGCCGGATTTACGTTTGCGTATAATTTAATGTTCAATAATAGCGCTATAATTAAGAACTCGAAATTTCATATAAATTACAATTATAAAATCTATTATTAAATGAAACTAGTTTAGGCAGAATCTATTAAAAATATCCGAATAATCTTTTTTAAAGTCTACATAATTCATATCCAAAGGATAATAAAAGTAAACATTTATAATTATAATAATTGACTTGCCTCCATGCTGAGAGCTGCAACATCATGATGTAAACTGGATACTTGTGTGTCGAGCCTATCAACAGACGAACGAGTGTTATGCATTTCTAAATTTAGTCCTTCCAAAGAATCGGCTCGCGTAATCTTAGGCGTTGCTACAGAACGCTGTCTTTCAATTCTCTCTCGCAACTCCCTATGCGTGAGACGTTGTTGACCATCCGATCTAAAAATATAGAAATGATATTTCATTCATAAATTTTTAATAAACATAATTTTACCACAAGTTGGTTTATTATTACCTAAATTTCGCGTGACGTGGGCTGTTTGATAAAAGGGGTTTTTTCGGAGACAATGCATTTTCTTCTGCTGCATTTTCATCATCTTCCGATATCGAGGGTAATGTCAGTGATGGATGTCCGTTCCCATCGGACTCTTGTTCTGCTTCATAACCCTCTCGTAGGTTGTACGTTAGGTCATGTTGAATATCATGAATAAATTCTTGTTGATATTCAGGATATAAGCGTAATACTTCGCCTAGTCCCACCATATTTATACATTTTAAATCACAATACGTTAGAGCCTGTGATAATGAAAAAAATATTAAAAATAGAAAAGGAAGATTTGTATTGAGATCGAATAATATTTATAAATATATAATATACGAGTATATAAACTTCGTACTCCTCTAATAGCAATTAATTAGCCGACATCAAGATAATTAATTTGAGAAGTTTTTTCTTGTTTTTACAACTGTGTCTGCGAAAACTTACATAAATAGTTGTGCTCAATTCTCGATCTATTTAGGGAATTCGGGCATTGTTAGGCGGTAACAAACGTTGGTCTTTGTCTTTCCAGATAAGTACATATATACTAACTAAAAATTTAACCTTGTTACTATTACGTTCAACTTGGCCCAACAGAATTACGCAGTAAAAATCATTTTAGTATGTGCACTTATATTCAAATATTTCTTTATATTCATCGAATATGAGTTTATGAATGAAATAAATAATGCAAAATGTATGCAGACTGTTCTGAACTGTTCTGAACTAATACTCAACAACGTAAGTAAGACGAGAATTACAGTAAAGTTTTTAATTGAGTAATTAGTAAGCCTCAACTTACCTTTACGTCGCTACTGGATTTAACGACCACGTCGGGATTGTTCGACTGCGATGTTCCAGTTCCATTGTATGCTTGCAAGTGGGTATTCATATCACATCCCACCAGGTCGCCTTTACCTAGAACGGAGTTTTCGTATGTGACATCCTAATAAAAGAAGCCATTAAATATTTTTATATATAAATTTCATTACCTACCAAGTATAGCAACCACCATATCGTTTTGCATGACTTCCATGGAACCATTGCAAATGTAATATATGTAGGTGAGAGCGTCTCCTTTGTGTACAAGAAACTCTCCTGGAGCGCAGAAATTATTACGAATATGCAGCGATAGTAGTTTCAGGCAACCTTGCGACGCTGCCTCGAATATCGGCAGCGATAATATCTCCCGGTGCAAATGTAACGAAACGTCCCCTCTCAGCTCCTCAGGGAATTCTTTGAGAGTCTACAATGATATAAAGCGTCTCAATATCTAATATAATCCATCATACTACTTGTGAAAATAGCTTATAAAAACGTAAGGCGGCAAATGTTTAAGATGTTTAAAAAAATCAGCTATCAAAGGTTTGGTTCGTCAGTTTATGTAGGTAAATATATATTGTATATTAAAAAAAATGAATCTAGTCAAGGTGTCATATTCAATAGAATATAATTAATTTAAAATAGAATAAATTTTCTTTCTTACTTGTGGATTAACACTTTAAAAATGTCACTAATTCACTATATCTATACAATTCTGAAAAAATGTAACTAATAATTTATACATATAGGAACAAACCTCATGTATATCGATACCATGATTGAGCGACCACATTGTTTGAAAGTAATCTTGCATGCGTTGTTTGAGCTCCTTCGGAACTTGGTTGAGGGTCAGGAAGTCCTTGAGATCTCTCCACTTGGTCTGATACATTGATCGGCGGGAGTACATTCTTTGTATAATTGCTGTCACATTTCCAAAAACCACGGCATGCATTAGCGCTGCGAGTTTAAAAATATTTTTTCTTTTAAAATATACAATTAACTTTTTTTGTTGAGGGCAGTCCTGACACAAGACTGTAGATATAAATACGATAGATTGTGGGTTCGGTTTTCACTCGGGGGAATGAAGTATTTCATATTTTCATTTCTTGGCTAAGTTGGTTAGGATCGAGCTCCGTCACTCAACACGCAATGCCTCCAGAATTCAACGGAAAGTTCCCCTTTTCGGTTCCCCGTTCCCTACCAGGGAAGTGTCTTAATGGAAACAGAGTGTCCTCACACTATATTTCAAAGTTCTCTCTGCCTATCTTTCTATGTGCGGGATACACTGTGAAGTTAAAAAACAAGAAATTTACTGTTTTACATTTTTTACATCACAAAAAATGCCACGACTCTCAAATTAAGAGAGCAATTAAAATCAAATAGCTCACTGTAATAGCAACGTTAATTTTGACTCGAGCGAAGAATAGTTTTTTAATAACAAAAATGGATACCGATGCATGTACATATTTATGAATACGTGTATTATCAGATGCTAAAATAAAATTCAAAGGTAATTTCATTTGTAGATAGATTAACAGAAACTATGAATGCATAATAAAACTAATATATTTTTATTTCTATATTATTAAATTTATTATGCGTTAATCTTGATGACTGAGTGAACTATAATTTTCCTTATAAAAGTGTGGTATATTTAAATTACCACTTATATATAATAGAGGAGGGAGCAGCCACGTCATGGTTATTATGATGCAAGTATATAGGTTATCTTACCCCCAACCAGCATTGTAAGAATACTGAAAATTTTCTCTGGCAAAGTGTTCGCAGAGACGTTTCCAAATCCCACACTAGTGAGAGAAGAACACGTGAAATAGAGCGCTGTAACGTAGCTCTCGCTATGAGAAATATTAACAATTGGCACCTTCAGACGTTCCGCCAAGTTGTTTATCCAACCTAAAACAATAACATACATTTTAAAATTATTCTAGACTAGCGATCTAAACGCGAATTTAGCCGCTTAAAGCCGCGAACCGCTTAAAGTTATTGTTATTTTTAAAGCCTAATTATAAAAATTCTTTACGTAAATTGTAGCCTATGTGCGATTCAGATGTAGAAGCTATATTTTTGTAAAGTTTTATTTAATTACTTTCAGTAATTTTTGCGTGAAAGTGGAACAAAATTATATCAGTGTAATATCGTATGTTTGCATTTTAGTATTAAAAAGTTTAAGTTTAGAGATTATACAAAATATTCCTAAACGTATAATGTGTAATATATTTGTACCTAACTGTATAATCTTAATAATTTTACTAAAAATATTAAGATTACAATTTTAAACATATTAGACACCTTGCATAAAAAAATATGATCATAAGTTCTTTATCCATTATGTGTTATTTTCAGGAAGACTGTTAGTACCTTCATTTGGTTGGAACAGCTATTGATCCATCTCGAAGCGATTGGTTTTGATCCTATTGATTTGACTACGCTTACTTAAGCATTTCATGAGATTCATTCTAAATCAATAAGTCTATTTAAAAGACATTTGGGTATCTTTACTTCTGTCGCCATTCGGTTTAAGATTTATTCAGATATTTGATTTAAACTATTGTATTTTTATATTATTGTTACTTTTATCTAAATCATTTAGCTTTATATAAGTTAAGGCCACCTAAATAAATAAAGGAAATGGTGCAATGCTTTTGTTCTATACGTTTTTATAAAGCTATTTCAGTTAAAGTGGCAGAGTACTTCATAATAGTAAATGTCAAGCTGTGTAAAAGTGCGTTTACTCGTATTAAACACTAAATAAGTAAGGCAACAATGTTTTTCTCGCAACATTTCAGTAGTGACTGCATTTTTCTTTATACAATGAATATTATGTTAAGCTTCTATATTTCTTTTGTCATTTTAAAATATATACGATAATGATAATATATTAAAGTTGTAGAAAAATATATGTGTATTTAACATTTTTTAAGTTTTATTCCACACTTGGAAAAAAAATACTTATTTAAAAATATATATATATTAACGTAGCGGGATTTGAACCTGCATTTTACAAATCTATACCTATAATAAATCTGTAGAGAAGTCGTTTCTGTACATTGAAAATATTAAAAAAAAGATAGCCACCCCACATTAACACCCTTAAAGGACAACTAACAGAATCAATTTCCAGCATTTTTGAAATTTTTGTATGTTTGTCTGTTTGTAGGTTTGTCTGTTTGTCTGTTTCTATGTGAACACGTATCACGTAAATAGTACACAAAAAAATTAAGCAACTTTTAAACATAAAAATTATAAGTAACTCAGAGAAGGTTTTAGTTTTTATTTCATTGTAATCGCTTCACACTTCAGTAGAAATAGACACATGTAACGCTATCTATTGTCAACAAATGGTAGGTACTAAAGTATCTTGATAACGCATAAAACATACTTACATGTTGAATTAAGCATTAATTTCGTCAGGAGGACTTTTAAACATTCTAATACTTTTAGTACAACATAAATACTCGGGCGAAGCCGCGGGCAGGCCGCTTGTGAGTAATAATTGTACATTAGTACCTAACATAAAATTTATTAAACAGATATAAGTCTCACCTAAGTCCCAGCTTTCATTTCTGTGGTATTGTATTTCCTTTTCCGCTATTATGAACCATATACAGGCTAGCCAATGCGCTACAAGACTAAAGGACAACATCAAAAGGGTGAGTATGAGTGCGGAGTATTGTGAATATCGGTCCATCTTTTGCAGTAAACGAGCAAGGCGTAACAACCGAGTTAGTTTAACGAGGTGAACGTTTCCGTGCGTCGATTCCTATATGAAGAACGAAGAAAATGTCTATTTGAATTTGATATTTTATGTTACAACGTATAATATTACAATACTATTTAAATAAGCTAACTTTGTAGGCGTACTAATTTAATTTTCTTTAGTAAAGGCCTACGTGTACTGTATACCCAACAGGTAGTGGGTTTGATTGCTATTTGAGGAAATTATATATTTAATATTTTAATTTCTTTGCCCTGGTAAAGAGGCAAATCGCGGCGTTAAATTCCGTCACTTAACTCGCAATGCCTGTAGAATTAATCGGAAAGTGCGTGAAGCTCAAAAAAATAATAATTTAATTATTTGTGAGGTAAAATTAATTATTTAATAATATTAAAGCAACTCACCGCCCCGCTGTACACATCTGACGCATAAAGTAGGTCAAATGGAAGCGCGGCCAGCAGATCCACGACAAACCATGTTCGGATGTAATTAAGAGCTATTGCTTTAGAATCCGATACCACTTCCCCTTTTTTACTTACGAACGTCGTTCGAAAATTAAGTACAATATCTAGAAAAAAAAAACAATTAAAGTAATCACATGTCAAAAGATGTTTTGGTAAGTAACTATTGGTAAGTTACTTTTTATGCGACTTACCTATAATAAATAACGCTTCTACAACGACGTCACTTGTAACGCTGATTCTTGGGTGGCCTTCGTCGACGAAACTAGCATTGTAGGGCACCACTACAGCCACGTAAAATGTGGCTATAAGAATAAGCCAGTCCCAGAACGTTTTAAAAACACCATAATGTGAAATAATAAATCTTGACTTTTTTATAGCTGACGTTTTGTATTCTGGCAGCGGAGGGTCGGATGAGTGTAATAGGTTCTAAAATGACAAATGTATTGTAATTATGCGCAATTAGGCCAAATTTAAGCATTGTGACATTAACATATAACAAGTTGTTACGCTGGGGACTCCTAAATTAATTTATTCATCCCCACTAATGTGATTACCTTACTAACATTGTTGAGCTTAAGTTTGGTTTTCATTTTATCTGGCTTGTAATGTCCCGAAAGCTGGTATAGTACCGCCCTGGAGCGTCGCCTGCCCATGTTGGCGGGCGAGGGAGCTTCAGGATCAAGATTGCCATTCGGGTCTGGAAGTAGGCAACTAGATTCAGCTCGGAACCGGGCGCCCAAAAGTGCCGCTGCGGGTACAAATGGGGATAACGCTAGAGTGACCACGCCAGCTGACGGTCGCACCGCGGCTCCTGTACGCACAAACCACCCCGTTACTATTAAACGATCTCTACAGCGCGGTGCACATACGCGATGCTTTTACACGTACTGTATTCATAAATAATATATATTTTTTTTTATAATAATAATTTAAATTTATTATAGTAAACACCGATTTCAAATGCTTTAGATATTTTAAATGTTTTGAATTTTACGTGTGTCTAATGAAAATGTTGATGTACACGAAGCATCTGTTTTTAATAAAAAGCATAGCGTATGTCAGCGCCCAGTATCCATAATAATTATATATCGTTTTACTAATGAAAAAATATACCGTACAAGATTTTCTTCGTATTAAAAGTATTAAGAGATTTTCTAAAGAAGTCGTTCAATGGACATGCGAGGATAAATGTAATGAATATTCATAAATAGAAATGTGAATGGTAAGCTTCATTGGAAACGAAAATGTGGATATTATTTATTAGAAAAAAAATTCTCTTTACTAGTAAGTAATAGAAAATCTTGTTTGTATCTATTGAAAGAAATAGAAAATGAACGAAGGGACAGCAAATTTAATAGCAAAAAAACAAAATATTTATTAACTATCTTTATTTATTATTCCTGTTTTTAGCAACTTACAGAGTACACGATTATTAAAATATGCTGCCGCCTCATTTTACTGCTATAGAAGCACATTTTAAGCAAAATTAAAGTACCTTTATGAAAAATTCAAAATAAATGATTGCGTTTAAAAATAAGTTTGAAATAACGTATACTTTTTTTTAAAACAAAATAAATATTTTATGTAACATTTATTGCTAATAATTTTGAAATGAACACTTATTTATATAATTATTCTAACAAAATTGTTTCGAATATTTAAATAAAATACATTAAGAATGGGCGAAATGGAAATTGCTCACTAATACTTATAAGGAAACCTGCAAAACTAAAAAGACAATATACATATAAAAAAAACAATAAATACATATAAAAAAAATCATGCAGAAACAAAATCTCTACAAAATTACTGATTTAAGTAAGAAGTACAGTTCTCTTAGTTAATATAGTACATTGTTTTTAACTGATTTGTGTAAGGAAAAGAAATAAAGGATGAGATGAAGTAATATAGTGAGTGAGTAAGTTTTAAATGTGATGCCAAGTTGCCAAGAAATATTGGGAATAAAATATATAAAGCAAAAAAATGCAAATTGACATTGAGATGTGGATGTGTGCTAAATATCATACAACAGGGTGGTTGTAACACAATATCTGCACATAGTATCTAACTTATTAAAATTATTAGGAATATTTAGAGTAAGTCTACAAGAAATATTTCTATCTTATTAAAAAAGACTATACTTATATAGATAGTTTATACTATACTATACTTTATATTTTTTATTCAAAAGTAGGTATGTCACTTTACAAAGAAATAATATTTTCGAAAAACTTTTAAATAATTACGATATTTATATTACTTACTTTGAAACAACGCTGCATAATATATGAAGTATTAAATTGTATAGCGTTGAATAAATACTGTATTGACTGAAGTGGAAATATGTTTTGATCTATAAAAGGTATTTTTACCTACCTACAAATATATACTACGACATATCTCTAACAAAAACACTACAAACTACTTAGTTAAACTAATAAAGTTGTAATACTACTTGGAGTCATAACCATAATAAGAAACATTTAATAGGTGATTCTAGAACATTCCAGAAAACACTGTAAACAGACTTTACCGTGCCATGATGCGCGTAACTCGCTACCACGAACTGGGGTCTATGGGAGCTATATGGTGAACCTATGGTACTAGAGCATATAGCTCAGTACACGTTATTACAATTATAATAATAATAATAAAAATTTTGAATAAAGAGAATGAATGGCCTCCAAGGAGAGGTGTAAAAAGTTTTTTAAATTTATTTTACATTTATTTTAGTATTGCTTTTAAGAATCACTTACCGCTGTCGAACTCCTCATTAGTGTTCATGGCGGCCATCTTGGTGTTGGTGATATCCTTGAACGAAGCGAGAAACAAAACCACTTCTCGTTTTTCATTTTTAATTGGGACGATATCGAGCAAACACCAAAACGGAGTGCCTGTCAAAACAATCATATAAATTACATATATTATGTAAATCAGCTTCACGCTGTACCCCGCACACGGTAGAGGGAACCTAGTGTCAAAGCATTCCGTTCACCATTTTCCACCGAATTCTGGAGGCGTTGTGTGTTGAGTGGTAGAACTCAAAGCCGCCCTGTGCCTCGACACCAGAGTGAAGAAATGAAAATATAAATTTAATTAAATAACTCATTTCCTCGAATGGGGATCGAACTCACAACCAGTCACTTGTATAGTCATTCACTTGCGCCACGACTGGCTTCGATAAAATATTACACTCAAAAATATGTATCAAATAGCAATAGAGTGTATACTATACCTACATCAGCGTATACCAATATCTAGATTGATTGAGCCGACTTGAAAGCACTGTTAATGAAAAGCTTTATCTGCACACATTTTATTTAGGGGTACCTTTATGTAATTGTTCGTAGTATAATATTTTTTTATTTTAATAATGAGTTAAATATTTCTTTTGGATAATAAAAGTATAATATATTACATTTCTTGTGGGCTACAAATGTGTGACTGTAAACGCGACTGGTCGTGGGTTCGATCTCCACTTGAGGAATTGAAATATTTAATATTTTCATTTCATCTTTCTGGTGTCTGGTGTCCCCAGAATTCAACGGGAAAATGGGGAACGGAGTATCTTAATACTATGCCTACCCAGCTGTTTGCGGGATACAGCGTGAAGCTGAGTAAGTGCAGCAGAATAAGTTGAGCAAGTGGATAAGTGCAGCAGAATAACTTTTGCAGCAGAAACAAAAGCTGGGGCTAATACTAGGTAGAAGAAGATACTTAGTGTGTATTATTTTTACTTAAATAACCTACGGGTTACTAATAATAATAATAAAATCTTTATTTTCTTCTCACAAAGCTTGGTCATAATAAATACATAATTGACAAAGAAACCAGATGTGATGAACTAATAAATAAACTCCATTTATAGTCTTAATTTAATTTCTTACGACGACCATATCTGGACAATTATTTATTTATGTTTCGTTACTCAGGGATCAGAGAGCAATTCCGGATACATTATATTAAAAAAAATCCAGGAGAGATTTAAAAACAAGCGTTATAATAATAAAATATACAAAATAATAATTTCATTAACATTTCTACGATGTTCCATAAAAGCCCAGCCAGCTCGGTGAACGTATTGTGACAACAGACGACTAAATAGATCGGCACTTGAAGCAATTTAATTTTGTTTAATGGTATCGTAAACCCTATATTGGTTTTGGTTTACGATTGCGGTTTGAACGACTTACTGCAAAATTTTAAAAGCAATCCCTGATGAATATATTGTAGAGATTCTTATTTGTCAAATATGTAATTATTACGTAACTAGGGGGCCCGTGCGGCTTCGCCCGCTTGAATTATACAAATGTTTATTTAAGTATATTTAAGAAACTGACCTAAGTACTTTAAATTGATATAACTTTTTTATTTATGAACCGATTTGTAATAAAATAAACCCTAGATGTTTTCAGGAGCTTGCCAGAATCCAATAATGAAAAACGCATCTAAATCGGTTAAACCGATTCTGAGATTAACGAAAACAAACGCACCGACAAACAGACAAAATTTTTAAAAATCATTGTTTTGGGTTCTATTCCCAATAACATTTTTTTTAAATATCTTCTAAATACTTCAGCATAGTTTTCTGGTAGTTCCTGTATATAAATATTATTGGCTATATTTAATTACCTAGGTAGAAGGGTCTCTCACTAGGTTATATAATCCTAGGCTATATACAAGCGGTCGCGTGGTCGTATTTAATTATCGCGTCCACCGAATAGTGCTACAGCCGTAGGCGAACGTTTCAACGTTACATCGAATCTTTAAATAGTATAAAGTCAACAAATCTCTATCTCTCCCTACTCTATACCTTTCCATTGCCTATTTGTTATGTCTTTAAATAAATTATAGTAGTTGCTATATTAGAAAGTATTTCTTTTTTATTACAAAAATGTAAATAATTATATTAATCAACATAGTGTAATGTAATTTACTTGATAACACAGATGCCACAAATATTACATTATATAAGTTTTTAACTTGCTTAGGAGGATATTATAAATTTGTTATTTGCAGCTGGAAGTTGATCGGCGACGGATTTTCAAACTTTTCCAATTTCTCTAAATTTCCCATACAAGAGAACTATTGCCGGGGTACTTTTTAATGACTTAATATAAAAATTTATTAGAATTGCAATAACTTTTTTGGTTATAATTTTTTAAGGTATTAATTATAGGTATATAATATAATTGTATTTATTAAGGTTTTAATTATAGGTATTATAATATAAGAGTACAATTCCGTACATTAAATATAAACAAACAAATAACTCTATCACAATTTTATTTTATTAAATCTTTAAGAAATATAAAAGATAGTCAACACGGTGAGCTCCTTCTGTTGACGTAAAGAACGTAGTGTTTGATGCGAGATCCCAGCAGCCCAGCTACAAGTTATACATATGAATATAACGCTTTATGATGAGCAGTGCAGTGAGCACTTTTTGATGACATTTTTAATTTGAAGATTTGGAGCACCTGATCATTTGGATTGGATTTGGACACCTAAAATGTTTGGGTCTTTCGGGCCAAGTCAGCGCAGTTTGACCTTTGGAGTCTCACTGTGTAATAATATAGTGATAATAGAAATAAATATTTATTATTATATAAATAAAAGGTAAATCAGTATTTCTTTTAGTTTTCACGAAATGTAAAAAAACCTACGAAAATCAAAATGCGTGTGTGTGTAAGTTTTGTTTACTTATACTTGTTGCCTAAAACACAGATAGAAACCTAGTGTTAAGAGGCTCCGTTCCATGTTTTCCGCCGAATTCTGGAGGCATTGCGTGCTGAGTGGCAGAATTCTACTTAAGTTTTATTCATATCTTATAAAAATATTATCATAAAAATGTAAGTTAAATATGATAATATATTAATATATTTATTTATTTAGTTATATATTTATCATTAATACATTGTCAAAATATATATCAGTAAAAGTGCTTTAGTTCCTCAACATTATAACATGTAATTTAACATGTAAAATAAAAATGGATACCCTAATATTTGTATGATTCTGCATTCTTAATGAAGCAATTTGCGTGTTACGTGACAACCATAAATATTTATATATATATGAAAATATCTAAATAGTACATACATATATATTATGTATTTTGTTTAAATCAAGTTTCTATACAGAATTTGAAGATAATGTTGTATCGATTCTAACTACTGCTTTCAACTAGGTTACATCTCCAAGCGAATGTTTGTATAAAAGTTTAAGCGGAAATTTAGAACAAATATTTGAAGAATTGCATCCAACTTTACGAGTTTCGAGACTATGTAAAAAAATGTTGAAACTTACCATTCTTTTTGTAAAATATGAGTTCCAGTTTAAGTTCATGTTTAGAATCCAGGGCGGTGTCAATTTCGTGGCGGTGCTCCTCCCGCGTGTCTGGTCCATGCAGGAATTTACAGGCGCATGCCTTTTGCATGATGTGCGCGCGAGCCCACCCCGTCAGCTCACAGAAGCCATCAGAGCAGTACACGATGGGGTAGGACGGTACCTGCGCGTTGCCCAGGACGAAGTTGCTGTCTGGAGGTATAAGTTCACGAATTAGACATATTTTTTTATTTAAATCTATTATTATATACGGGTAATTCTTTAATAGTTAAAATATTGTTTTCTGTCAAATCTAAATAGTTTTAACGTATTAAATTATATAATAGCAAAAAAAATATGTTTCAAAACAGATTTTACTCGTTTTGCTCGAAGGGTATGGGGGTAAAAATCATTTAAAAAGTAAAATCATTTTGGTCTTATTTATGAGTATTTCTGTTCATTTATTCTACATACAGAATTTCAGTATACAATGCAACTATGTTTACAGCAATGTCTACAAATATTTTTAAAAAATCATTAAAACAGAGAAAGACAAACAAACAGACAAGTATATTAGAAATTTGTTAAATTAGAAGACGCTACATTTGTTCATTATATTATTTGTTCATCATCATTATCATGAACAAATGTACGTAGAGCGTACCAGCACTATATAATTTAATCCAATTATTTCGCTAAATTAATCTAAATACGGATCCCCTAAGCGATATATATGCGTGTTGTTTTAACAGAATATAACGTTAAATTACCAGCTAATTGAATTCCATAACCCAATCTAGCTTTGTTCGAGTTACAGTTTGAGGCTTCGAGCAAGTTTAAATTGCCCCCTTACAGACATATCGACTGATGAAATATAAGATGCAGACGAACCCTTCATTGTATGTATGCTATTGTTATATTTTTTTTAAACACACAATTTAAATGTACCTATAAAATGAATTCGTTATAGGAAATTAAATCATTAGACCTTATCGCCTTCTACAACCAGAAACATATGACAACCACACGTCAAGTCATTTACTCATTTACTTCCGGTCAGGTGCGTGTTGGACGCACCCGCCGAGGGTTCCATACCATTTTCAGGATTGCAGGTCGACGGTAAGTGCAATTTTGTATGAAATTAATTATAAATATAAATTTGTATTTTTTTCTATGCAATACATGTAAATTGATGATTTTCTTTATTTGTTGTTCTTCATTGTTCTTACTTCTTGCTAAGCTAGTAGTAGGTTATGTATAGATCCACCCAAATCCTATTGGTTTAGATTACGCGACGAATTTCATACAAAATGCAGAAAAAAGATGCATAAATGCCCGTGTTTCACGTGTGTTTTGTTTTTTTCTGTGCTCCAAAGAACTGTAGACCTGAAAATTTGATGTTTACTTCAAATTGATACCTCCATGGAATGGAAAAATGATCTTAACAGATGAACAGATAGACAACAAAGGGTTATAAAAGGTCCTGTAAGGGTTCCGTTTTTTCGTTTTGAAATACGGAAACCTAAAAATGTATATTTAGTAGGTGTGGTGGTGTTATGGTGGATAATGCTTCTAGCATTTGGATTTTAGATAGCCAATTCCAAAGGCGTGGATCGTTTTATTTTTTATATTTATAAAACAGATTCCATATATNTCCAAAGGCGTGGATCGTTTTTTTTTTATATTTATACAACACTTTCCACATATAATCATATATATATATATATGTATTTCAGCACTATTAAAAATCCTTTGGAGCCGGGTAAAAAATGTAAAAAAGTTACAGCGTCTATAAAGTCGGTTTTAAGTAATCTCATTTATGTTATATAAAGCTACACTAAACTATTCTATAATTTTCATATTTCTTTCATAAGACACTGCAGGTGACACCGTGGCCTTAACGGTAAGTAGACCGTAAAAGCTCTTACAGAAATAGTACTGAGGCTTTTAAATATCTAAACATGATTAAAATAAACCTAGTACTATTTATAGTACTAAGTTACCGCCTTGCAAAACAATATAGATATGAACTAGAACTAATAGTGATGCGGACACACGTAGAACTGTGTAATTACTCAGTATTTTCGTTACGGTCGGCTGAACCATCTTCATTTATCAAAAGACCCTTTGAGTTAAAATGCTGAAAGGACCAGGCGAGGCGGCCCGCACAAGTTAGTTTTATCAGCATGAATAATGCATGTCTCATAGTGCCTGGGTTAAAAGAGTTAGGACATAACAAAATGTCCTAACTCTTTTAACCCAGGAATGGAACCACAATTATAACTGAAATAAAAACAAGTTGAAATGTTTGAAATAAAGTTTGAAATAAATGTTTGAATGTTTGAAATAAAGATTTTTTGCTTGCTACTTTGATCGTGTTCAGATTTTTTCTTTGTTAAGATTACATAGGTTTACTACATAATTCTCTTCAATGTGCACAAAATAAAAACAACGGCGTCTTCTTAGATTATTATATCCCAATTGCTCTATGAAGTCGCAATATACTGTTATTATGTATCATAAATAAATCAGCTTCACGCTGCATTCCGCATACAGCAGGACCCCAAGGAGGAACCTAGTGTTAAGACACTCCGTTCCCCCATCCTTCCTCAGTCCGATTTAGATAGATGCCGGTGAAGAGAGTTGAAGCATATTTAAAGTATAAAAGCTGGATAGCAATACTGTAACTTGTATGTACAAATTTCTCTTTTGAAAAGATGTTCAATGTGTCGGATATATTTTTATTTCATAACGGAAGCGCATATATAATAACGTTAGCTGCAATACGGGTAGTAAAGGAAATAGTGTAGAAAGTGTCCTAAAATACAAGCTAAGAAGTGCAGAAAGAGGAGAAACAAGTGATATTTTACTAGATTTTTTCTGTCTACGCAACAATATGCAAGAGGTAAAATTAAATTAATATACCTAAAGGAGATAAAAAGGCAATTTTAGGTACCCGATCATTCTTATAATGACCTATTAAAGTTTCGATTTTGAAACCGCTAAGTCGGACTTTCCCACAGATTCTATCCTACGGATTTTGATTACGTGGTGACAAATTTCATATAAAATGCGTAAAAACGATGCATAAATAATTGATATTAATTTCAGCTTGATACCTCTTCGCAACTTCGAGATAAATGATGTTGACAGACGCACAGATGAACACCAAAGTAATCCTAGAATGCAATAAACTTTTCGAGGTACGGAACGGAACAATAACCGAATAAGAACAAGGGACACACCGGTAACCTACGTACAAATGACGGGTATTGGCAGGTCTAGATTATAATTGCTACGAGCAATTATATTTCATATAATAAATAGCCCATAATAGCCCAATAGCCCACAGTTAAATGGAAATCCAATTAAGGAATGAAATGCATTTGTTTGAAACTACCAAGTTCTATCGGGTAACTGGTATAAACTTACTGTTTTATTTCAGATACTTTGATATTCATAACCGCTTATATATTTTATCTTTATTGCACAACATAGAAGGAATATTTATAAAATTGAATCTCTTAGAAAATGTTGGTAGCAGAATACCCTACTCTGATGGGAGGGATGGGAGGGTAACTTTTGATTACTCTTTGTTGCCTTAACCACCCACTGTGTTTTGCTCAGAACTTTCATCTCCATACTTTAGAAACGTATAGCATTTAACCACTATTTCTTAGGTTTAAGCATTGCATAATGAATATATGCAGCAAATTCAAAATATATGCAGCAAATTCAAAATATATGCAGCAAATTCAAAGCAAGAAATTCTTATATTTATTAATGTTGTTAGAGCATTTCTGTTTATAGATGATTTTTTGAAAATTTGCGTAACTTAAAGATAATTGGTTAGGATTATCATTTGGCAAGAGAGAAAGCTTTTTATTAAATATTTTTAGCACTTTAAGTGTTTTCCACACTTTCGGAAAGAAAAATACCCTTTTGTTATAAAAACCATTTAAAAACCCACTACGTTAAATTTTACGTTAAGTTTCTACGTTAAGTTAAATTTAATAACTGCATCATAAAAAATATAGTGTTCTGAATACTATAGGTATATATATATATATATATATATATATATATATATATATATATATATATACCTGTCGACATATCGACATACATATAATATGTAATCAGTTTTAAAAATATTATTATTAATACATATTTTTTCGTATTATCGTAAAAAGTTCTCTCAGTGAAAGACAAAATTAATGAGAGCAGGTATGTCACGACGAGAGTTCGTTCACCTATCGCGTCCCTTTTACTGAAAGTTGAGCCTATATTCAATCTTATTTCTATATATACTGAGTAATGAGTGAAATAATATCGTCAGTTCGCCACGAAAAATATTATACTCATTAAAGCAAAACTTACATAAAAATATATTGCTAGGACAGCATTTTTGTGAAATTATATTTCTTTTTTTCATTTTATACGGCCCCTATAACTACCTATAAATACCTATGCTAATTGGAAATATAATTATTGTAAAAGTTAAATGTTAAATGAGAGTGTGGTAGGTACTGTCTTCTTGCACAATTCTGGTTTTTTACAGTGAATTTTACATTTTTTTTTAATTTATGAAATAAACTAACTTCTATGAAATTTTACTATTCTATTCTATTTTAATAAAAATAATATTTCTAAATTGTGTTAATTAGGAACGCCCCTCAGGTAAAGGCCTCTTCCAAGGATTGCCACCTCTTTCGGTCCTGGGCTGTATATATCCATTCAGGTCCAGCAATTTTTTTAATATCATCCTCCCATCGCGTGTAAGGTCTGCCTTTATGACGCTTGACGCCTTTATTATTATGTATATCTTATACTTTAATAATTATTATTCTTAATTCATGTGAATTATTATTTTTAAATTCTAAGTATGTTGTTACCAGTCTTATAAAAGTGAAAAAACTTTTTAATTTTTATTTGTAAAAAATTTTCTCAATACAAATAACTTTTACTGTTTCCCGTCCAAAATGTTATACTAATTAGTACAAAAGATTTATATTATATTTAAAAGAGCTGCATGTCTGAAACTTTTACACTCAAATTAAATCCACTTACTTGTTCATATTAAATATATAACAAATTAAAATATTATAATGAACATCCACTTAGTATTTACCATTAACTACTTTAGTTTGAGTAGTTGTCTTTGAACTGCTCAGCAAATATCCCGAACTAATTTTCATTTACAGATCGCGAAGTGCCAGCAAACTATTCGACAACTTAATTAATTAATATTAACAACTTTAAATTTGATTAAAACATTATTCCAAATATTTGTTGTGAGCCAGTAATATTCCAAATTGAAACCTTTTAACGAAATATGCCATATGTCATATGAGAAATGAGCGTCCCCACTTTCGTAAATAAGTACCGTATTTTTCAGTTTCTCTACCTACTTCTCAATTGTAAACCATGTCACAGAGAATTCTCCTTTTCAAAGAAATCTCAACGTCTTACAGTGATGTGACGTATGTGCAATTTGTGCTACAATTTATGTATACTTCTAATAAAAGTGTGTTTTTCATTAGTTTGACGATAAATAATGTATTTCGTTAGTTTTTCAGTGTTTATTTTACATTTCGAACAAACTTTTTGATGTTCTTTTGAACATCTGCTCCATAAATCTGTACGACAGTTCATGGACTGCAAATTATATTTTCAAAGGGCCGCTTTACACATACCTAATTTAGCTCTCTAAAATTAGACCAGATCAAAATTCAGGGAAATTCTAAGTCAATTGGGTTTGTTTTGTATGTATTCTATTTTACTTTCACTTGAAAATGATAGCGCAGCTTTTATATGATCATATAAAATGCGAGGTATGCGAAGAAAATGCGAGTCGGAATTGCCCACCGAGGCGAGACTTCCGTACCAATTTCAGGATTGTAGGTCAACGGGAAGTACAACTTCTAAAAGTATAAACTTAAGTTGATAAACTTAAGTTTGCATAATGCATGTAGTTTTTAATTATTGTTTTTTTTAATGAAATACTTAAAAAAAATCACATTTCGGGTTCTTTTTATTCATATTGTAAGTTCTTACTTCGTGCCATATTTCACAATTGTAGGTCCACGGGAAGTACCCGTAGGTTTTACGTATTCAAAACTGAATTTTATACACAATCGGATCTTTTGATTGCTTTGACTTAGAATCTTCATTTTTTCTTTGCTTCAAGAGAACATAGATATTATTTGCAGCTTGATTGCTTGACCACCACGCAACCTTGAGATAAATGATCTTGACAGATGGACGACAAAGTGATCCCATAAGGATTCCGTTAGTACGTTTTAAGGTACGGAACCCCGCAAAACAGTTTAAGACTTTAGTTAAATTAAAATATTTCCGATCTTCCTTCCATTCGTAAAAACTTATACACAAGTTTTCATTTTTTGTTTTATGGAAAAGGACAAGTCAAACGAGCGTTCGGGTCACCTAATGGTAAGCGATCACCGCCGCCCTCGACCCCGTGGAACATCAGACTCTGATGGCTTCTCTGAGTTCTCTGAGTTCTCTGAGGAGCTACAGGTGCGTTGCCGGCCTTTAAGGTGGAGATAGACGCGCTTTTATTTATCTACCACATATTAAATTGCAGTGCAATTGCAGTTCATATTGATACAGTGAACTGAAAACTTACTCCAAATAACTATCAATTTTCGTGAGTGATCAAATATTGTCAACCACTCTGCGGAATTAAATGTATAGATTTAACGTGATATACTAGTATGCTCGTAAATTACGTGTGATCTTATTATTTTTATTTATTTCTTAAATTATTTATATTGAGAATAGTTTTAACAATATATTATATTTCGTATTAAGTTATTAAATGCCACCAATAATATATTTTCTTATCTTCCATGTGCAGACACTCATTTGTTACGATTTTATTATACTTCGTTTCTGGCGTTGAGTTTCTACTTAACTCGCAAAGCCTCAAATAAATCGGCGGAAAGTGGGGAAGGGAGTATTTTTAACACTAGGTTCCCTCTGCCCCTGTTATATGCGGAATACAGCGAGAAGCTTATTTGATTTTGATTTTTTACTTAGATTTTTAGTAGGTAATATTGTTAGAATATTTACAATATACACATGTCTATTGTTAATATAAAGGCTACTATATAACACTCAGTATATTATATATTTCCAGTATATTTACATCACAATAGTGATCAATTTTTGCAAGTAAAATATATCTAAAATAATAATAAACGTAGCATTTTAGTTGTAGGCCTGAAGCTTGAGTGACGTAAGCTCTAGCAAACTCTCTAGTTCTCGAGTGATAAGGATCTACTTTATTTGTACCTATTTATAATACAGTATACAGATACACGTCACTCTAATGTCCGTATAATGTTATACTTTTTTACAAATAACTGAATATATAAATATTATGGCTTAGAATCTATTAAATAATACTAGTGGATGAAATGTTTGGGCTGTGCTGTAAAAATATATATAAAAAATTAAAATTAATATAATAAATTGTCATAATGCAAGTCTAGAACATTTTTTTTTTAATTTTAATATGGAAAGCCGGCTATTGTAAAAGAACTCTACCTTTATGTATTGTATATAGATTTTGTTTATGGTTTTCTTTTAGCAAAAAAGAATATTCTATTCTATCTACCAAAATTTAAGTTAAAAAACTCTTTAATGATTTCGATAATGTTAGTAAACGCTAAATCCAGACGTACGGTCATTGCGCCGCTTGCATCGAAATAACAGGCAGTTAATTGAAACTGGCGCCGATTGCGCTCGGTTGCAATCAAATTACTTCAATGAGATGATGTATTTCCCTAAGATGTTTAACGTATACATTTTATTTTATAGCATTGTACGTCTCACGCTTGTCTACGTTGTTGGGACATAATTGGTGATATATCTAAAGAAGAACCATAGACAGAATAGTGATTGTATAGAGAAGTGTCTTGAAATTTTGAATTTATTGACTGGCAATTAAAAAAATTGTGAGTAATATTAAAAAACTTAATACGTTTAAAAAATATTGTTTTATATATGCCAATTTTCACAGAATAATTATTAAGAATATGTCACATAGCGCTGTTAATAAGATTAAGTATGCTTATTCGAATGTGGTAGTGCAAATGTTTATAATTAATTTCGACTGTTATTAACCTCAATTAATCTATTTAAGTTAGTAAGTTCTTTTTGCCAATGTGTTGCTAGTTAAAAAAAACTTCTAAAAGGAATTAATAATTATTCTTTATATGAAAAACCTTAACATACTTGGGTGTTAATTAGTCTAGGACCTAGGTTATAATTTAAATAGACAGACAATTATTGTAGTAGATTAAACGTGTATATTTTATATTTTACTTTTTTTGGTAACCCGTTTGGAACACCTTGCGTGTGTGATATGTTCAAGGTTATTAGGTTGAAATACAAAACCATCCTAATTTCATTGAAGAAGACATTTGGACATTTTCTACCAGCTGGGATCTAATCCTAAAAACTTTAAATTCTGAAACTCACGCGTCAGTCAGTCGAGTGCAAGATATAGTCAGCTTATTTTGCCAGAATATAGAGCAGTCAGTGTACGAGGCAATTAAGAAATTGCTAGGGTGAGATGAGAACTAACAGACGAGTGCCAACCCATTCTACCCGTGATCACATACTACTGCAAAGTGTTCCAGTTAATCCGCTTAAATGAAATATTCCATTTCCTGGAGTAGAAATCGAACCCAAAACCTGACGTGTTTAGAAATTATTACAATTAAAACTTAGATTTATTTAGATTCGTAAAAATCGCGAAAAACCAAAGTCTCTATTGGCAACTTCTTTAAAAAAACTGTAAATTATATTTTTTAAAAAACTTGTTGATGTTTACTTATAATAATTTGTTTTTTTGACTTAATTGTAATAATTTCTTATAGTTTGATTCCTACTCGAGGAAATTAAATATTTCATACTTTCATTTCTTCGCCCTGGTGTCGAAGCAAAGCGCAGCATTGAGTCCTGCCTACGCCGCTACATGTGGAAGGCTGCTACATACAGCGTTAAGCTGAAAAGAACTCTTTTAGTTGGGTTCAAACCCACTTTCATTGCTTCCGTATAAACTGCCCGACTGCGACGGCGTCAATAATGTAATATCATAAATCAAATTAACAACTTAGGAAGTGCGCGGCCCACTGTAATGTTATCTTTCAGCTAAATCAATATGTACTTTAAATATATAATTTTATACACAAATAAATACAGCATCCTGTATTTTACATATTATTCAAAGGTATCTATTTTAGTACGTTTAATACGCAAATCAGTTCCAAAGCAGTATAATTTGAATTTAGTTAGGTAAGCGTAATTTTGACTGGTTATCATCTGTATTTTGAGGCCAGTAGCCTCTAGCCACTAGCCAGGTAGCCACGTGGTGTAGCGGAACAAGTGTGTGGCTGTAAACGCGACTAGTAGTGGATTAGATTCCTCACTCTTCATTTCTTCGCTCTGGTGTCGAGGGAAAGCGCAGCGTAGAGTTCCGCCACTCAACCCACAATGTCTCCAGAATTGGGCGGTAACTGTGGAACGGAGTACCGTAAATTAGGTTCCCTCTGCCTACCCTGTTATGTACGGGTCACTGTGTGAAGTTGATTTATTTATTTTTTTATACATTTGTGGCAACAGTTTTGAACGGTGAAATTCAAAAATAAATATAACTTAAACTATTATAGGTAAGTATATTATAACCAAATTTTCAGGGTAGACCGTAAACATCGTAATTAGATCCTTTTGGGCGTGAAACCATACCAAAATTGGTATGCGATTCCAAGAAAGATCCTATTTTATAATGTAAATATAAGATGTTTCGCATTCTATAAATATAATTAACTAAGGCAGTTGCTACACTAGACGAGAAAAATAATAGGCCAAATTATCAAAATAGTAAAACGTGAAAGTGGAAATATAATGAACTTGGACTACAATGACACTGAATGAACAAAAAAAGGACACTTGAAAGTGCTAGGGTACCTATAGAAAATATAATGAACCTGGACTACAATAGCACTGAATGAACTAAAAAGGGAAAATTCAGTCTACTTAAAAAAAAATCTATAGTAAGAGAAATACAAAATACTTTTACTTATGATAGGAAAATAATATGTTATGGAAGCAAATAATAAAATATAAGTAATAACAGTTATTTACATGTGAGAAAGATTTTAATATTGTAAATTTGTGCATTTAAATATTTGTGTGTTAATCGCGTGTATATGAAAATAAGCGTATATTTTTAGGTTTTTTTAATAATATGCGTGTTTTTATTGGTTCTCTTATGCCCAAAAGGCCCAAAATGCCCAAAGGTAAAGGCTTCGATTCCCATATTTTCATTTCCAAGCTCTGGTAACAAGGCCAACAAAGTACGGCGTTCAGGTTCAGTGCTTATCGCGCGATGCCTTGTGAAGTCGGCGGAACCTGAGTAACAGATGTGACTTATTGGGAACAGTGTATCTTAACACTAAGTCCCCAGGTTAATTCTGCCTACATCTTCCCCATACAGCGTGAAGCAAAAAAAACAACAAAAATATTTTTATCAGTTATTGTTTATTTAATGTTATAAGACATAATTAAAAGTGAACGACTTCATTCATAATTACACCAAAAAAATACCGAACTTAAAATTCTAATACCAAATACCAAATACCTCGTATACGAAAGAATAGCTCTGGGAGTAAACAAAACATAATCGACCGTAATGTTTGAAAAATGAATGCAGCCGTTTATTTTGAAAAGCAATTCATTTTCCGTACTCTTTATAAAATGGAAAATACGATTTCTCCTTTTATGTCAGTATGTATTGAAAATCATTGTTAGTGAACAAATATAACAGGACAGTCGTGACGAGACGAGAATGTGAATGTAAACGCGACTTGTAGTGGGTTCGATCGACTCCCGAAGAAAAGTTTTTTTTATTGTAATTTATATTTTCTTCGCTCTGGTGTCGAGGCAAAGTACGGCGTTGAGTTCCGCCACTCAGCAAGCAATGCCTCCAAAATTCGGAGGAAAAAGGGGGACAGAGAGTTTTAACCCTAGGTTCCCTCTGCCTACCCTGCTGTGCTTGGGATACTAATTTTATGAATAATATCAAAATACTCAGCTACTACATATAATATTTTTACAACTAATTTACAATTAATACTGGTCCATAATATTATTCTACTGTGCCTATTTCTGGCCTTCTCTCTCCAATTCTCCACGCCCAAAGTACTCAGGTCCTCTTCGACTACGTCCAGCTACCTGACGTTTGGCTTGTCCAAGTTTTTCTATAAATTTATATGTATATAGATTTGTGATAATTAATAGTGATACCTATTTGAAAAATATAGTTTTTGGGAGATGTAATGGGTGAGAAGTAGAAAATAGATGGAGTTTTCACGAAGATCTCCAAGATCTTCTCTATTTAAATCCAGAGGACAGAGTAATTATATTCCTATACAATACTTCGTCAAATTTAATTCTGATAAAGCTACTGGTAATATTTTTATTATTTTCTTTTCATTAAGGAAATATCTCTGAGTTCAAAGAATAGTTCTTCAACTTGTAGGTCAATCAATTATAATATTCACAGATATCTTGAGTCATACTAAATCTGTAATAAGACCTCTTACTTCCATTTGAAATCAATACTCGGACTCGCTCACGTTGAGAGATCTTTTTAGTTTATTTTTCTTTACTGCTCGTTACTGCTCTTAGAAACTAAGCTGGTTTTAAAGCTAATATGAAGTGTTATATATATTTAAATAATTATTATGTTTGGCGCATTTATTATCATTTGTCAAATTAATTTATAACAGTCGCTTGCCATACGTTGCGCTTCTATCGTTTTCGCTATAATTTCATTTGTATTATTAATTGCCTAGTTCAGGTTTCTAACATACTAGATGTGCGGGAGTGTGTGGTGTATTTTGAGATTTGGAACTTTGTTTTAGGAAATTTTGCCAAAATAATATCGTGACTGATGCATTTAAATCGATTTGCCCGTTTCTGAAATAAGCATGGAAAAACGCACAGACAAACAGACAAAAAAAACAAAAATATATATTTTGTTTTCTATTACAATATATAGTAGTTTCACTCAATATGTTTCATGTAATAAGACACATTTTTATTATATGTAAGTACTTATAGATATTTGTAGTGGATATTTTGACAAACATATTGTAATTTGTCTTATTGTTTATAGTAAAAGTATAACATACACTTTAAACTGATTTTGAATATACTCAGTGCTCACGGCAGCCTTCTGTTCGTCCACATCTCAAAACTACGTTCGTTAGTGTGAAAATATATAGATAAAATTGTTTATGCAACGTAATGTTCCAAAGTGAATAGAAAATAGAAAACGGAGTGATTTATCATTAGTTCCTCAAATATACCTGTCACCATAAAATCATTTAATGTTTAATAGATCGTGATAAGCATACCAAGTAATTATATTCTTTTTGGGCGTCTATTACAGGTAATTCTATTCTTTTTGTGCATCTATTACGGGTAATTCTATTCTTTTTGGGCGTCTATTACAGGTAATTCCACTCACGTGTGCCATCGAAGCGTGTTGCGATGGTATCGAGGAAGGTGTTCTGGGGCGCGAGCAGCCCCTTGCGCACCGGCATCACCCCACGCCGCGCGCCTCGCGCTCTCCGCCCCCCACCTGCAATTAAAACATCACATGAAATCCTAAACAAATATTTTGAAAGGTCATTCGCCAAAAGTAAAACTATTTCAATTAAAATTTACGGAATTTCCAAAACTAAACTAGCAAATTACAGTCTACATAAGTCACAGTCACACTGCGGCTCTATATTTTAGTTTAAAATTGAACTGTTCTGCAGCTGATTAGTTCATTCGTCGCTGGTGATATATGAACTAACTACTAATAAATCTTAATATATTATAATACTAAACTGTAGGTGCTATAAAAGCGCGCGACTGGGGACATATTTAACATCTCTGTCTCTCCTGCTAAATGTAGGCGTACGTGAAGAAAGGAAAAACTTTTATGTATACATTTTTTTTTAACTATTTTTTAAAGTGTTATTCCATACTTATGAAAAAATAACAATACACTTTTATAGTACTCTAAAGAGAGTACATACAGAGACATAATTATAACAATATTTGAATGTATTTTTTAGCATAGAGATAGGTAGACAACGTAGGTTTTTTGTCCGTATTCTTGCTGTCATGGATTTTGTATGATGATTTTTTGTTTAGAATGCGGGAAAGGAAATGTTCCACTATTGTTATATTGTGGAGGCTGAAACGTGTGTATTTTTCTTTTCATATACAAATTTAGGTCACAAGACATTGAATATGCTGATAATTTTCAGTAAAACGAAGAAAAATTACGAAGACTATAAGAAATATTATTTAATAATTTACGTGCTAAAGCTTGGTTATTAACATTATAATTTAAGATGTTTCATAAAAATTGTAATTACAGACGTATAGTATAATCCTCATTTTCATTGGCTGTCTCCATAAATCTTCCTGTGTAATTAAATCTTTATTTAAGGTGACTCATAAAGAGAGACGTTAGTAGGTATATGCCTGCAGCCTTTCTACCTTCTCGTAAAGTTTTGATGTTTCATAAATGCGTGGGTAATAAATATGAATTAATGGGGCCTAGAGGTGGTGCCTCATTGCTGGTCATATTCTCTCCACAATAACGAGTAGTTGCTCTCGCAGGTAGAAACCAATAAAGTTACGTATAAATCTATCATGTGAAGCCGTAAGTTATAATATTAAATTGTCGAAGTAATAACAAGAATTCTTAGGGAAATATGAAATTGTTATAACATATTTATTTATATTGAAATTATAAAAATAAATATTTTTGCAATGTATTAAAAATCGACCAGTAAATATGATAGTGAAATCCTATAAAATATGTCTGAAAAGGGGGACATATTTTGGTATTAATGCCGGTAGTTCGAGTGAGGGAAAGCTAAGCTTGAATTACAGAAAAAGCTCAAGACCTCTAATTTTTGTACGGAACCCTCGTTGGGGGAGCCCGACTTGCGTTTGCCGGTTTTTTAGATTGTAATTGTACTACCATTGACCTATATTCATATTCAATTTTTGAAACAAATAACTCTGAAATAAATCTGCACAATTACCTTTTGTTTGTTTACGTGAAAATAAAAGATGTCTCACAATAAACAGCTTAATAAGTAAACAACAGTAAATATAGAGCTAGGAACACATGAGCTGAAAACAAAACAAATAAACATAACAAATTAAGAAGCATATTATATTACAGTTTACATATTATTCTTAAATCTAAATAGAATAGATAATATATACCTAATTAAAATTACATTATTTAAATCTACTCTCTTCTTACCAAAATCTCGTTGATTCGTTAAAAATTGTGTCATCATTTTGTTGCAAATATATTATTTAGCTAACTTTGATTTTTGTAATACTTTTTATAGCACAAGATAAAGCTCAACTATGTACGGATTCCAATTCAATTGATTTCATTTTGAATGGCTTTTAGGCGAAGCTCAAATTCACTTCGCGTTGTTTCACACTGTTTTACATTCTGACCGATTGTGGTGAGTTTTAACGCTTGTAAATATTTCATATACCTATATACACACAATGAGTAATTTTACCAAAAGTTAACTGTATTTTTTTATTTTAGTCAATAATGTTTTTTAATTAAAATTCCAATGTTTTACTAGCACTAATATTTTTTTCTGTATTCTAAAAAAAATACAATATTATCCTTTAATATGGCTGCAGTTTTTATGCGGCCGGAATTAAAAATAACGTTTCAAGAGTAAATATGACATATAGATTATCTTTATAGAAGCTGGCGAAGCTGATAAAAGTGTGTTAAACATAGTTTATTTATTTTTTAGGTTATAAACAATAACAATCGTTCTTGTAAATAAAAGGCGTCTTTCTAAAACTCATCGGTATCGAATGTCGTCCTTACTCTTATCCATACCTATATTATAAATTCGAAAGTAACTCTGTCTGTCTGTCTGTCTGTCTGTCTGTCTTTTACGCAATCAGGGCCAAACCGCTTATTTAATTGTGATAAAATACACATATAGAGATACTTGAGGGTCTCGGGATGAACATAGGATACTTTTTTTTGCATATTTGTAATATTTCGATTTTATATACCAATATATTAAAATAATTAATGTGACATGCAATTTATTCCGCCATGTTAATAACAATCGTCGCGTTGCTAAGCAACGGCTTGAAAGGTTGTTGTTTTAAGAAAACGTCACCCAAAGTGAGTTGGCTTAACGCAGACATGGCGCGCGCCGATATAGATTTGTATACATTAACAAAAATTAGATGATTTCTATAATTTGATATTCATCCTTATGAAAATAAATATAATAGTCACTTTTAGCATTTCATCTAGATGGAAATTATAGTTTACTGTATAACATTCTAATAAATAATTAAGGAGATGTCACTGATTCCAAATGACTTAGCCTACGAGTTGTGTAGTATGACCGACGCGAACGGGCAGATGACTTTGTTGATTTTGTAATTTTTTATATATTTTCGAATTAATATTATTTTTTATGTAATTACTTGCTGCTTATAATTAATTAATCTTAGTTCGGTTATGTATACCGATGTTATACACTTAAAATATCGTAATTTTAATCATTTGGGATTTTATTTAATATTGTTCGCAAAAATTAATAATTATTTAATATAGAAAAATGTTTAGTACGCGCGCACGACAAACTTTAGGTACTTTTTCTAATGTTAAGAATTTCCTTTAGTTACTTTTACTTCTTTTGTTTGTTCATTTCGGTTACTCAGACATTTTTTCTAATAATAAATCTCCACTTATTATTATTTTTTAACTTATTTTAATTATTTAGGCTTATATTTTCGCGGGCGTAGCCGCGTCCGGGCCCACTAGTTGGAATATAAAAATAGATTTGATTACGATGTCGTAAATTTTGTAAATGAAGGTGTTTATGGATTTACATTTACCTTCGTTATGATGCTTAATTATTTTTTATTTATTTTTCTTTTGGGTTTTATTTAGAAGAAAATTTGAGGCAGTCGTAGCGCAGGGGGCACAAGGGAGTGAAAGTAACGCGACGGTAATGAGTTTGATCCCCATTCGAGGGAATTAATTATTAGTTATTAATATGGTCATTTGCTTCCAAGGCAAAAGCTCGGCGTTCAGATTCGCAACATTCGCATTCTAAATATGGGGAACGAAGTGTCTAAATACCAGGTTCCCTCTGCCTACCATGCTGTTCACGGGATACACCGTGAAGTTAACTTTTTTATTTAAGAAGAAAATTCGGAAATGTTTCGAAATTTGGGTTTTATAATACGTATTATGTGTATATAAGGACCACTCGTCATTGTTTTTCAGCTCGGAAAGCTTTTACGTTAGCACTGCTTTGCCATCCGAATGATTTTGTAATACATCTGAAACATGACGTTCAGAATCTCTACGTGAAGCAGAGAATTCCGAAACTACGCGATACAAAACGTAATCTACTTGGTGGTGAACCACTTCGTACCGTTAAGCGGTTTAGTTTCAATTCTAGTTCCATATAGCAATATATTTAAAACAAGCTACGCTCGCGGTTTCTATACAATTATTTATTTATTAACTTGACTTTCTTTCGTGTTTTTGATCATAACAGTTTATATTGATATATTATTTTTAATTTATGAAGCGATTTACATAAAAACTAAAACTAATTGTTAAGGGAAGTTTACAAAAATATTAAAGTAAAAAACAGAAACGGTAAACGTATAAACAGACAAACAGACAAAAATTTATTTTAATTTTGATGCACAGACAGCGATCAGTTATAATTTTATTATATTGCAAAGAATGAGAAATTTATACAAAACAAAAACCGGTTAAGTGCGAGTTGGACCGCCCACTTCCACTTCTGTCACACCAATTTCAGGATTGTAGGGCAATGGGAAGTACAATTTTAAAAGTTGACAATCTTAAATTTGCGAGCATTTGCACTCATTTTGTATGAAATGAACAACAAATATAAGTTTGTAATGTGTTTTTTTTTATTCTTGTCTTATGTGCTTTGTCTGTAAAGTAAGTTCTCAGTTCGCGTCAAATTTTATTACTGTAGGTCCACGGGAAATACCCTAAAGGTTTATTTCATATACAATGCAGCAAAAACGATGCATAAATGCATCGTTTCAAGGTCGACCTCGAGCTTTACTAATAATATAATTATAATATTTAATACTAATAAACCTCCACGCGATCTTAAGATAAATAGTCTTGACAGACGAACGACGACGAAGACGTTCGGTTTTGAGGTACAGAACCCTGAAAATAGAACCTAACGACCTCGTACATTTGTTTAAGCAGACCAGTACCTATTTTTACAAATATATTTTGTATATTTTTCATACCAAATATATTGCACTGCTAATGTAAATATTTTGTCTGTAAATTATAGTGTTTTATACATATGTATATTCAAGAAACGTTTATTGAAATTACACTAACTTTTTTTTAATTACGGTCTTTGGTGAATACATTATTAGCACGGAGAACGTGTTTTTACTGCTAAGGACAACTTCTGAGTTGTAGATAAAAAAAACTATTAAAAAGGGAGTCTATTAAATAGGCTTTTAATGTAGTCGACTATTTACTAAATGAAATAGTCGACTATTAAATTATATTATGTTACATAGCAAGGTGTCAGTATATTATAGTAACAAATAGAAATATCTCATTCATCTCTTCCTTCGTGTCAAATTAAAATGGAACGCAGCATGAATTTTTAACAGAATAAGACGTTAAAAGAAATACAAATATAATAAACCTTCTTAAACCTTAAAATTGATTAAGTTTTGTTTTTCATAATCCTAATTAACATTTTTTTTTATATAACGAGGAGACGAACATTTCTTTGTATAATAAGTTTAAGTAATTTTATAAAAGAAAACGAAATAAAGTTTAATAAAGCTTTTAGGTACTGAAATATTTTCATTCGTTATATAACAGACACAAGATGCATTGTCAAGTCTACCTGTAGCAAAAACTTTTTTGATAACTCACTTCACAAGCTGCGAGATCTTTGTTTGACCTATTCGTTCTACTGAAGTTGTTGAAACTGAAAAGGACTTTCTGCTGAACAAATAATAATAGACGTCAATATCTTAATTATGTCTTGTTCGATTCACGGTTAGAAACTTAATTTCGGAATAAGCACGAATTCAAAGATGAGAAAAGTTTCATTTTTGATTAAGGGAGGATTGGCAGATTCATTTATTACTTTATCGAAATTAAATTCGTTATTGTTTATTAAATGGAACGATCTTTTCAAATTAAATTGATTTATTTAAAACAAGTATACTATTACAATAAGTTAAGATGTTTTTTTTAATTATCATTTTTAAAATGTACGTTTAATATATAAAATTAAAAAATAATTTAAATACGAAGATAACGTAGCGTACGTGAGCGTTTACTTTTTAAGTTATTAAGTGCTGGAACATTCTAGAGCCATGGAGTTTTAGCTAGCCTACATAAAGTAAAAATGACATTTTTTATAATAAAAAAATTAAAAAAGATATCTATCACAAATATATAAGGAAATTCATGACCTACTGCGAGTTATGAAATCAAAAATATATTTAATCATGTCGTCATTTTAGACTGTAAGACGGTAATATAGAGCTTAATTTTTATTTCACCAGCAGTTATGTGCGCATCGGTCTTCGTTCTTAAAATCACTTCAGATAACAAATTACTTTAGGAAATTTGATGCTACTTGATTCATAATATGAAAATTGGCTTCTTTATATCCTTTAATACCCCATTGCCTTTTAGTAAGCTTTTAATGTATCACTTAAATATTACATATTATAAGCTGTATATTTATCGATAATAAAATTAGAGACAGCTAAGAAAAAATTAAGATTTATAAATAAGATAAATTATTGTTGCTCTATGAGGACAAAATTAAATTACAAGCCAACAAAAATTGCTTAGAATTTTCGTACTCCAGTGTCTAATGAAATCATTATCTAAGTAAAAAGTGACCTTAATAATTCTATGAATTTTTCGTCGTACTTACTATGGAAAAACATGCTTAAATATGATTCAATATTTATTCGAATCTAAAAATAATTGTATTTAAACTGTAATTAAGCATAAATACTAGCATATACCTACTAAATTTGATGAATTTATTCTTGAATAACTATAGTATTCGAAAAATCCTATATCCTATATATCTTATAAAACAAAGTCGCTTTTCGTGTCTGTCTGAACTTTCTAACTCTTCTTCTTCTAAACCACCCAACGGATTTTGATGCGGTTTTCACCATTAGGTCGAGTATTTTTCATGGAAGGTTTATATATAGTTTATTATTTGTACATTCTTATGTAAATTAACATAAATACGACAAATGTATATAAAGTCCTACCCGTTGAGACACTTTCGCGCATGCGCTGCTCTAATGGTAAGTACTACATGAAAATAATGTACTGGAGTATTGTTCCTCTTAATAAGATGCGCCTGGCAAAGTAAATTTAGAAGTGATTGCACGTATTTTGGAGTTATTCAATAATTATAACGTATTTCCACGCGACAAAATTGGTTACATCTTTCGTTTAAGTATTTTTGAGTCAGAGAATAGTAGGTAGTCTGTTGTTTATAATTTCTTTCGTTTAAGTTTTCTGTTATTTGTGTTATTTATTTGTGTTTATTTTAAAACAATTATTACATAAAATCCTTATTGGAATTACGAAAATGCGAGTTGCATTAGGGTTTTATTAATTTTCACATTATCTTAAGAGCTTTGCAAACATACATTATATGAATAATTCAGTAGTTAAGGCGGGCGAAGCCGCGAGCGGGTCGCTAGTTAATAATTAAATATATAAAATAACCATACTCAGGTAAAACAATAAATGATTTTTTTATCTTTACACTGTATTCCGCACATAGCAGAGTAAGCAAAAGGAACCTGGGAACCTAATGTTAGGAGATTCTGCTCCCACTTTCCACCGAATTTTCGAGGCATTGCATGTAGAGTACTGGGATCCAAGGCGAGTTATAAATTTGTTATTAATCATAAACGTTTTTGTTGAAAAAGTTTACGTGCTAGTAAAATTTCATAAATATTTAATTTAACCATACGCGTTAAACTTTGAACACAAAGTTGTTATGCTACACTACGACTGGGAGCTTACCGACATTGTCCTAACAAAGGAGAACATCGATTTTAGGATTCTACTACTTCAGTTTGTCCGCGACCATGCTAGAATCTATTTGCCTCATACTAAAGCTTATTTAGTTACGCCATATAAATATATAAAAGATTTATTAGAATAAAAAATTAAATAATAAACTTTTACTACTTTAGTAACACGATGAACCATTGGACAATAGAGAAGAAACTACTTTGAATAAACCTTACTTATTTATATCAACTTCGAATGGATAATTAAGATTTATTAAATGTATAAAATTGTAATTTAAAATTTGTGTAATCATATATGCACATTCTCTCTGTCGCCTAATTATTAAAGTATTAAATTGTCTTTAATGGCGGAGATTCGTAAAAACCTATATACAAGTGTATAAAAATATGTTTTTATTTAAAGTTTTGTTATAATAATTGTTCGGTGGTTATAATTTTGAATTTTGGCTTTAAAAGTGTGCACGGTGTGTTAAGTCAACACGTAATAAATATACGGAATAACACATTTTAAATTTATTGCAACCTCTTTAAAGTTTTAGTTTTAGTTTCCTTTGTCGGAATTGGATATAGTTACTAATAACTTTGATCTCAATCAAAAAAGCCTTAATATGATATAACCTTCATGTATGCTTAAAGAAATATTGACTACTTTTAACTAATATAGATTTAATTTTACTATCGAAACTAAAGAATTCACTACCCTAAGTTCACTATTGCGAAATTTTCTAACAACAAAAGTGTACGCATACTTACCCGTAATACAGGGCAAATGTACGCATTCGTTGGTTTTTTAATGTTTCCACAAAAACTAAGTTACATCATGTAGGTACTGATTACCTATTTATTTTATTTCATATAAGAATTATTATGAATATTTTTTGTATTATTTTGAAATTTAATTCGTACATTTTTATTTCTCTAATTTCACACCATTTCATGTTCGTAGCACCTACGAACTTTTAAAATTATCTCTAAAAGTACTCCATGTGCTCCATGTAAAAACTTAATAAAACAACAAAATGTTATATGATAATTGACAGTGCAAAAATTTCATCAATTCATAAAATTAACATTTTGCAATACTGAACTTTATTAGCTAATGATGTTTTTTGTTTGAAAACGTAACTGTTCTATAAAACGTACCTAAGTACCCATTACTTTCAAATTAAAATTGCCAACTGGCAGAAGGATCCTCAATGTCAAGCACTTGACCGGAATTCGTATTTTATATTATATATTCAGATCTCTAAATATATTGTATATTTTATGGAATTTGAAATATTTGTATCATAGATCAACGTCAAACCCAACTTACATAATTTGCAAGTTTTATAGCTTAGTATGTAAGTGCTTTGGGTAATATTTGAGTTAAGGATAAATAAAGAACTAGAAATATATTACGTTATTTATAGGAATTCTAATGTTTTAAATGCTTATAAAACCTTATCGTTTACCTGGCAGAATGGGTCCTGTGTATATTTAATTTTCTAATACACAATTCTCCGGTATGAATAACCAAAAAAAGTTTGGGAAAGGAAGAAACGTCTCTGACGGTATAGAAAGAAATCAATAATCTCTATCTGTTTCTCTGTTATCCCCCCAAAATGCAAAAATATGTCAGTAGATTTAAGCGTTTAATTAAATTTAGGATGAGGATTAGAATGAGACTGAACAGTGCTATAAGGGCTTTTAACTTAGACGCTTAATAATATTTACAGAAAGCTAAAAGTTGGGAAGTAGGTTTCTCGGAGAGTGTAGGAGGTCCGGAGGACTTTCAGTAATTCTAACAGAACACAACAAAAAAGAAACTGGGTATTACGTCTTGCAGTATAAGATAGGGTGGAGAAAATGGAAATAGAGTATACGAGTATATAGTGTTTATAAAGAACACGCAAAAGAGGTTGGTGAAAACGAATATATAATGTTTTTGCTTAAAGTTTACTTTTTTCTTATGATTGTGTGGGATTACATAAACTAATTTTTTGGCAGGTACATGTAGAATATTCATTAAAGTATAATCTCCTCACTCACCATTCCACATCCAACATCCAACGAGGAATAAATAATGAAATACTGACTTTTTAACGGTTCCGGAAATTTTGCCTTTATTTCACATGGATAAATGTTACGTTAGATCAACGGCACAGGTAAATACATAAAAAAAGGTTAAATATTTATTTTTAGCACGCTATAATTAGCTTCGGTCGTATGTATGTGTGACTTATCAAGGACCAATCCGATGACAATGCAAAAAAACGGTCAAGTGCGAGTCGGACTCGCCAACAGAGGGCGCAAAATATAATAAACTAGCGAACGCGCGCAGCTTCGCCTGCTTATTTGCACCCTTTGGGGCTAAATTCTAAAAACAGTGAAACACGTGTTCAATTAAATACTTTTAAGAGTCTGAATTTACAATTTTATAAAAATCGGTGCCGATAAAAAATTTTCCCAAACAAATTTTCAACCCCTATTTCACCCCTTTAGGGTAAAAATTTTTCAAAATCCCTTCTTAGTGTATGTCCAGAGTACAAAGGTCTGTCCAATTTTCACGTTTCTACCATCAGCGATTAATTATAAAAAAACTATACATTTATAAAATATATGTAAGTAGTTCATATTTAATGAAGAATAATCACTAAATTTAAATTCTAGCTTATCGTAATGTCTTTTAAAAACAAAAAATACGTGTGAAAGAATTATTTTGATACGTCTATTAGTTTTTGAGATATTGCCCTTTAAAGTAAGCGCGAGACGCGAGATTCCGTCGGGCCGTAACTGACCCGCGTGACGTCGCTGGTCTGACAGTACTAGCTCGTTCAGTTCGTCTTTGTTCACGCGCAGTTTGCGCTCTTCTGTAGCTGGCGTTTCACTACGAATTTAGTTTCGTTTAATAAATAATATATAGGTAGGTATATTTTTAAAATCTTGTTTTTTTCACATACGTAATATAATAGGGAGCATTGTATTTTAAGATATTGAAGTTTTTATATTACTTTGTCAAAAAACCAGTTCTATCTTGCTCGGTTTCATGGCGTGTTGTACCAAAATCTTTAGCTTTGATTATTTTTATTGTAGTATCGATACCAGAAAGTTTGAATTTTTTCCAACAACATTTGGTTTGGCTTGGGCGTTACCACAAACTTACTCAGTACTTTAATGGAGAGACTACTCAGAACTTTGACGGAGGCATACAGGAAAAAAAAGGAGAGCTCTGCATTAGATTTGCAGCCTTTTAAGATTTGCAGAAGACCTTTAACTGTGTGCCTCGTCAATGTATTTGGAGGGCATTGCGATCCAAAGGGATTCCTGAGGCCTATATGAGATTATCAGAGATATGTACCACGATCCCGCTTGCACTTGCAAGCTTGCTTGCTTGCGATTCGCGATGGTTAGAACTGCTGTTGGCGACACCAAACCCTTTAGATCACAGTAGGGGGTTCACCAAGGCTCGGCTCTTAGTTCGTCCTTATTTAACTCGATACTGTCACGGCTCACATCCAGGACCAGCCTCCATGGCTGATGATGTATGTCGATGACATTGCACTCATTGAAGAGAACCAACTGATGCTGGAGCGTAAAGTAAACCTCTAGAAGGGTGCGCTTGAGAATGGCGGTCTTAAGCAAAAGAAGGTCGAAGATCGATTACATAGCCTTAGGGAGCCCAGACTTGAGCACTGTCCTTATAGGTTCTGAGCCAGCCGTTAAGTTGAAAAAGTTTCAAGTACCTTGGATCCGTTTTGCACGAATCTGGAGGCATCGATCACGATGTCCATGGCTGGATAAGCGCTGCCTGGGCCAAATGGTGGGAGGTTACAGGTGTCGTCTGCGGCCGCAGAATACCACCCAAGTTCAAGGGGCTAATATATAAGAGCATCATCTGACTGGTTCTTTTATACGGCAGCGAATGTTGGCCAGCACCATCTCGGCACGCTGAGGAGCTTCACGTCACGGAAATGAAGATGCTGAGGTGAATGGGCGGCGTAACGCGGTCTGACGCATACGTAACACATTCATTCGAGGTAGTCTTGGGCTCCATGACGTAGCGGATAAGCTCCAAGAGTATGGCCTAAGATGGTATGGCCACGTTGCACGATGGCGTAGGAACTATGTCGGATACAAGTTCCTTGCTAAGTCTGTCCTGTCCATGGAGCTAGACTTCCGAACGCCCAAGGATGCGGTGTTTGGATGTCTTGATGCAAGACATGAGTGAAAATGGTCGAACCACTCAGGACGTTACAGATCGTATGAAGTGGAGTAGGTTAAGCAGGAAGGCAGATCCTGGCAACATAAACTGGGATTAATGCCGATAGAAAGAAGACTTGGTTGCAGTTGTTGAAGACTCGTCGCTTCGACGATGTAGCCCATTATAAATGCCATGGTATGTTTACAATCGCCTCTGCTGGCAGCACAATCTTCGCTGATTACGTATAAGCTTATTGGTTCTTTTCATTGCATTCTAAACTGCAATAATATGGTTTGATAGGTGCGTGGTGTTCTGCTGTAATCTAAATTTGGCGATACATACATAACCTACTCTTTTAACTTATACGTACGCAATAGCGTCATGACCATAACTCTCTCTTGCCGATCTACAATAATCACAATAAAAATATTATTCAGATATACATACACACATATATGTATAAAAATATAAAAAATGTATGTCGGAGAATAAGGTGATTGGGACCGGAGCTTGTTCCGATCCCACTTATAATGTTGGAGAATAAGGTGCTTGAGGCCGATTCCACTTCTGATGTAGACAGATATGACCGACATCGTACTTCTAGTTAGACGTGGGTTTTCGGGCGTGGTAATTATAAGAAATGCTATCTTACTCTTGACGTGAAGCTTGGAGCAGTGCCGTGGACTTGTGACCACTTCAGTAGGCTTAAGGGTCCCTTTACAGTACTAACACTCGCCTTTCACTGCTCCAGCCCAGTACAATTGCAAATAGGTCTTAACCACATTTGTAATTGAAGTAGTCGAGGTTGGCCAGCGATGGAGCACGAGTAGTACTCCGAGCCGTGGTAGAGCCTCGACTGAGCGTACGTCCCCGTGCGGTTCGTTTTATGTGATTGTCATCGATCGGTGTCACGTCAGAGTGACAGGCAACGCCATCTGGTTTTGACAACTGGCAACTTAAATAATCTGCTTCCCTGATACGGCCAATCCTGACATGCGGTCGTCCTCGAGCGCTCTTGCCTTCAATAATGTTCGATTTAGCCTGCCTAAGAATAATAATCCAACCATACCACTCCTACTGAGATCATTACTACTTTATTCCGCTCGTCCAATCCTGACACATTAACCTAAAACTATCAAATTAAACCGGACGGGCGAGTCCTTACGACCAACTCGACCAACTAAACCTTCGACCAACCTAACGATGAACCGGATGAATGTGTCCCTTCGACCAGCCACACGTGCNCGGGGTCTAAAAGGACGCTGCGCGGGCGTCTACGTCTAGGGAGCGCGCTAGGGATGTAATCACACGCATTTACGATGAGGGGATTCGCGTGCGAGCCTGCGCGCTCAAAGTAGCGCTTCGCTAAGCGTTTGCAGTGCTCGTGAATCGATTCCAGTTCAAAGTCTCTATGTAGGTCGACGTTACGCACGCACCAGGGGCAACCTGATGCGATACGTAAGAATTTATTTTGTACCTTTTGCATGGGATCTAGCTTAGTGTGCGCGAACGCTACACAAGCATAAGAGAGGACGGGTCTTATACAAGTTTTGTATAGTGTCAGCTTATTTCTAAGTGATATTTTACTACGCTTGTTTATGAGATAGTATAATCTATTAAGAATGAATTTAGCTTTATTGCAAGCTTTCGTGACGTGGGGTTTGAAGGAGAGTCTAGAGTCTAATGTGACACCTAGATATTTGACCTCTTTTTCCCAGGGAATGGCTTTATCTAATAGATAGATGGTAGAGATTTGCTCTGAACGAGCGCGAGGGAAGAGTATCGCTTTACTCTTCTCTGGATTAACCTCGATTCTCCATTGGCGGAACCACACACCAAGTACGCGGGCCGCTTTCTGAAGTCAATCGGCTATTATGCGTGTGTTACGCGAAGAAGTATCATCGGGGTACAGTAAGAGGGCGGTATCATCGGCGTACATAACCAAGTGTACGTCCCTGGTACGAGGTATGTCTCTTGTGTACAGCGCGTATAACATAGGAGAGAGGGTTAAACCCTGGGGGACGCCTGCGCGGAGGAGGCGGGGGGAAGAGAGAGTTCCTTCTACTTTATAGCGGAAGTATCTATTTGACAGAAAATCCTGCAGGATGCGCACGAGACAGTCTGGCAAGCCAGAGCCTATCAATTTGCCTTCTTGGGCGGCGGGGGGCCTTAGGGGCCTTGGCCTTACGTTTGGCCAAACGAGATGCGACGGTCTCGAAACCGTCGTCTGAGTCTTCGGAGGAGGAACAGTTGTTCGCCTCCATTTCGTTACCGGACGGTTGCGGTGAACAGGAGGCACGGGGGACGCGGAGAAGTTCCCTCGGCGAGGCGACTTCGGAGTCACTCGGCCCGTCCAAGAACATCGGCTCTACTTGGTCAACATCGGCACTCGGGCCGTCGTCGGGCAGGCTCGGGCTTGCGTTGCGGTTGCGCGCATAATTAACCGTCGCGCGGTAAGCCTCACTATGGTGGGCTTCTAGGTAGCGGAGGATATCCTACTTTTCGGCCATTATGTCATTCCCCTCACCTTACGGTGGGGGAGGGTGTGTCATTTAAGTCTAAACTATCACTTTGGCAAAAACTAGTCTTCCGTTGGTGAACGAAAGGTGAGTGCCTAACTATAAAAACTGTGTAAGTACTCACAGAAGGGTAGACTCTCTAGTCCTATCAATCTCAGGACAACACAGCGTCGGGCAGCACAACACAGCAAGGTGCTACGCAGCTCAGCACAGCGCAGGATGAAGCGGGAACCACAACACTAAAGTATATAACCGACAACGAATATACATAATAAGGGCGTCCGATTGTGCGACCTCATCGGAGCAAGGCCGAACCGGAACTGTTATAAAACTATCTTCCTACTTTGAACTTGAATTGAAAAGGTTTGGTACTTTTAACGCAAATAGCGTTACCTACAATATGAAACTAGTTATGTAAGGTTACATTACAGTTTTAAATAAATAATTTCAAATAAAATAACATAAGATAGTTATTATCTATACCCCAAATTGACATAATATTACTACTTAGACAACAAAACTTATCTTCGCATTTATACTCCTTGCATTCCTGTGGCGATGAAATCACTATTATTCGATAAATAATCGGCAAACATAAATCCATATATTAGGTTATCCGATTGCCCTTTTTCGAATCCCTCATCCATTTTAATTAATTGGATTAACACTTTAGCACAGGCAAGTATCAAACAAACAAAGTACTACGCGAGATCTCCTAACTATCACCGGCGACTAGCGAATTGTAAGACCAGTGACGTCACCGCCAGCCGCGGCGTTTGAAATTTTTGCAAACTTCAAATCCCTCTAAAATCATTACACCTTGGTTTTTTTTAATGAAACAAAAACTACTGTATTTGTATATGTAAAAACTTTACTGTAACGTACTTTGAAGCATAATTTCATACCTATTACCTACCATTTCTAATTGTTATAACAAAAAAAGAAAAATAAATAAATTTCTAGTTGAATATATAAAATAAATCCTATGAATTGCGATACAAAAATATTCGTAATTTTAGCGTGCATTTATGCATGCAGTTGTATAGTTTACATAAAAGTGGACATTTAGTACTCTACCGTTTCACATTGCTATTTCAGTCAATTTCAAGGTTGCTTTGGAATAATCGGAAATTACGTTGGCGAGTGCACAATTAAAAATTAAATTTGTATATTATGTGTCCATAAAAATTTTCCACAAAAAAATCTTGATACTCTATTTTAGTGCGAGTGCCCAGCTCATTACTGTTAAATTGATTAAAATAATCATATTTTTTTCACCCAATAAAAACTGTTGTTGAAATAAATATTAATAAAAACAAAGTTATTTTTCTCTAACTATATTTACGTGTAATAAACTTGTCTATCTATCACGAAAATATTTGTCCCGTAATACAATTTAAAATTCAAACAGTGCTTTGCCCAGCTAGTGCAAAGCCCGAACAGAAAATACGCACGATACGTCACTAGTGTTTTATAAAGAACGTGATTTTTATTGCTTTCAACTTTTGCCTGAGCTGAGCGAGAGTATAGTGAATAAAAAATAGGAATAAAAGTAATTCTCTAAAAAAGATTTGTGAAAATTATGGAGGAATTATTTTATGGTGTATTTATAACGTATGTATTTTTTTTTCAGCATTACGCTATATCCCACACATGACAGATAGGATGGGCAGAGGGAACCTGGAAACCTAAGCACTAAGACACTCCGTCCTCATTAAGACACTTCCTTTCTTCACTTTCCGCCGAGTCCTTGAGGCATGCGTGTTGGGTGGCAGAGCATATATGTATAGGTATTTTTTTTTTATGGTAAAAAGACAAGGCAAACGGGCGTTCGGGTCACCTGATGGTGATCACCGCCACCCACGACCCCGTGCAAGACCAGAGGAGGTACACGTGCGTTGCCGGCCTTTGAGGTGGAGATAGACGCGCTTTTTGAAGGTATATCACCCATATCTCCTCCTACCCATATCCTACCAACCTGGAAATACTGCCGCGGGTAGACCGTTCCACAGATCGATGGCGCGTGGAAGATAATTTCTACGAAACCACACAGTAGTGGAGTGCCACGTATCCAGATGATGTGGATGATATTTAAGTTTGTGACGTGCTGTGCGGTTAGAAAATTCAGCGGCAGGTAACAGAATATACATATATATAATACAAATGCTATTTTAATTAGGCCTATGCAATAAATAACTTAAAAAATGCTTTGCTGGAGTCTGTATTTTCGCAAGCTCCATTTTCGCAAATTTTGCTTTTCCCTTTTTCACACATTTTCTTTTTAGATCATTAGACACGCTCAATACAATGTCTTTGTCAGATACTATCGCGACGCAATTAGGATATGTCAGATTTTACGAGACATCTGTTCTCATTCGGTTGAAAGGTGACTGAAGTAAATGGAAATATCTATTGTAAATAATTATATATAATGACAAAAAAATGGTGAAAACAAAACAAACCCGCTTAATCTACCTAAGATAATTATAGCACTAATTTTGTTTATTTCTAGCACTAAGACACAAAAGCAAGAAGCTAAGATGTACATGGGTAAGATTAGATTAAGATAAGACTAGATAAGATTAGACTAGATTATTCTGCATTTATTAATAAAAAAAATATTTTTTCTTTTCTGCTGTCCCACTCATGGCGCCCCTTAAAATACTTTTATTGATTTTACATCACACCGAAGCACTTAGATAGAAAGTAGTGAATGATATTCTACTAGAACGTTTTCAACACTGGGATGTCTTTCAACATAAGAGGCACTAGAGGCTTACAAAAATATAAAAGTTAAGAAAATAATATCTTTTTAGATTAATCTCTCGAATTCACAGTCAAAACTTGGTGTTTAAATTATTTACTTAACGTAGAAATGTACTATTTACTTTTAATTTCCTTAATAAATAGCGCTCGCCAGCTCGTTTCCTTTTAAACTGTAAGTGGTCTCCAGAGTACCAATTTCAACAGGACTAAAATTTTACTTTCCCTAATGGTATGAAATCATAAGCAAAAAAGATTTTACTTACAAAACATCCCAAAAGATCTGAAACTTTTAGTCTTGTTTCTTAGAAATATTTGTTATAAATAAATACCTACTCTATTCAATATACATTTCAACCGTTAAATGAGTTTTGTTAGAGTCCTGCATGCCGTAGTGGCAGAACCGTGTGGGAAGATTGTGGGCTCAATTCCGACTCGATATGGATCGGGTCTTCTTCGCTCTGGTAAGAAGGCAAAGCGCGGCGTTGAGTTCCGCCACTCAATGTCTCGAAAAGTCAGTGTAAAACGGGGTACGGAGTGTATTAAGACTAGTTTTCCTCTGCCTATCCTTCTATAAGTGGGGCACATTGTGAAGCTAAAAAAAACAGTTCTTTAATGAGAAATAGATTTAAAAAAATAGCTTTTTTTAGTTTTTTAAAAGAAATAGATTTGAAACATTTTTTTTTAAAAAAATATTGTTATTCCACACTTGAGAAAGAAAAATACTTTTTTAAAACGTATAAAAATTGTCCGCTACGTTCAAATTTTTATACACTTCGAAAAAAATAAGTAGAAAACATTAATTTATCTTATGAAACATAACGAAGTTACCTGCTTAATGAGTGAGTGAAAAGTATAAATTTATATAATACATACATAATACATAAAAATGGTGAAAATATATACTGTAGAGCTTAATGGAAACTTTCGACGAAATCCCGTTCGATAGAGATGTAATTGACAACTTTGTAGGCTGTTTTTAAGAAACTACAATTACTTGCATTTACTGTAATAAAAATAAAGTTATCTTTTTCCAAAAAATGAAAGGTGTGTTTCGGTTAAGTAAAGGTAATGGGTAAACGTACATAACGTTAAGTGGCCCTAATCTTCTAATCTTTAACGGTGAGCCCGACTCGGACTTAAACACATTTTAAGAAGTTTGGACGTAACGAATGTAATGTATAGCTATAGTATTGCTATTCAAGGTTTTCTTTTTTCCATCTTTTTAATATCTATTTAAAAAAACATGTATGACTTTTATAAAGGAAGGTCCAATCATGAAGATAATGTATGAGCAGGAGAAATTTACGTGGTTGTCCTTCAAAGAGTTTTATTTATTTGAAGCAAGCAGGGGAAGCCTCTTATATTTTATATTTTCGTTTTTCCATAAATAATATAATGGCGGTGATGTCTTTAAAATTAACCAATAGTGAAAAAGTAATAACTATTCTGTTTAGTTTCATATACCTACATGCGTGTTACATTAAAATGTGAGCTCAACAGTGATTTAGCTCTATTCTCCAGAATTTATAATGGTTTACAGATTCGAAATGATCGCCTCACTACTAACCATATGCGCCATAATGTTTTATGTATGTGGTTAACCTTCTAAAAATGTAAATAAATGATAGTATTTTTAGGCTTCAGGTGAAAAAACGAATAACCCTAAAATTCTCGAACTGTGATGACAGAGATTACAGTAAAAGTGCCATGACGGGTTGGCGGCGGTCCAAAATGAAAAGGGGTTTTAAGCCGTATTTTTACGAAAGCTATTAAAAAGGTAAACAATGCGTGACACAAATGCACATTGAATTAATGATGTTCTCAATTTCTCAGGTTTTTTTACGTCAAAAATAAGTCTTTCAAATTATGTGAGTACATATATGCATATGTGTAGTTGTAAAAAGAGGTTGGTGCATGAATTAATGACATGAATGTCAATGTAAAGATTTTTTTTCGGCAGCAAGCATTTGGTCACTTAGGTGTCTTAAGCTCGTATTTACAGACCTCTCTCTACTCTGATATCGACCTTGAGATGCATTTTTCACTTACAAATTATACATTTATGAGTGTCTGCAATAGGTTCCCAGGTTCACTCTGCCTACCCAGCTATGTATGAGAAGCATGAAGCTTAAACTTTAGTGTCGTTTTCCAATTTCAGGCTAAAAATAATGGTTGTAGGTACTTATTTCGAACGCCATACGGTGCTTCATCTTTGACTACACATAATTATGATTGTTTTGGATTAAATCAACACGCGCAGAACTGCTTATATTTAAAATGTTTTGGTTCATCTCTCCATATGCTATTATTAAGTTGGTCGGAAATTTCTCTACTCTCTGGAATATCTTAATACTAATTTCTTTCTCTTCGGAATGTGCAAAGGAAGAAAGGAACACATATAACAGATAAAAAATATAATAAGTACCTACTAATACTAACATATTGGAATATTGCGTTTGTTCATAAGATTTTGATATTAGCGCTAAGTTTATTTTAATTATTTTTTTTAATAAATACAAAAAAATGTGTAACGGAAAAGACCAGAGATCGAATCAGTGTTTCTTAAGTTTCGTTAATCATTTTCACAACTAGGATGATTTTTATATGATTATATGATGGGTTGGTATTTACTACATTAAACACAACGTAAATAACGTAATGTGGCAACGTAAATAACGTAATGTTGCCACAAAACTTAATCAGTCAAAGGATTACTTCGTTTATAATTATATAATCTATGGTAGATTACCTACATAAGTATATCACGTATCTGTGGTAAGATCGTAAGGCCCTTAATTACATGTAACAGTAATATAAGATATCTTAAGCAAATTCCAATAGATAACTTTTAGTACCAACTAAGTAAAAAGAAATAACACCCATAATAATTCCATTTTAAATATTTTCATCAAAATAAGAGGTTAGAATAAATTCATGAAACATTAAACTATTAACATCGTAATAGTTTTAGTACGTCAAAAATATCACTGGCATTTGTTTATGTAAATTTTTGATACAAATTATATGAAACCATGCATACTTTGAACGAATTCAATCAATTAGCTGCTGGTCGACGTGGTCTGGCTGTTTGCCAAAATCTGGAAAACACCACCGCTTTCCTTGCCTCATTGTTCATTAATTGGTAGTAAAAAATGTGAAATGAGAACAATAACTGCCTTTGAACTGGGCTGGAGATAATGATCACTTTTATAAATATTTTGTAATGAAAAAATCCTTTATTCCACATTTAAGTAACTATGTGTGTTATGCAATGTTCACACCATTAATAAAAACCGTCCTCCCTACAAAATTAATATAAATGTATCCATACCTACATTATAAATTCGAAAGTAACTCTGTCTGTCTGTCTTTTACGCAATCAGGCCCAAACCGCTAATGTAATTGTGATAAAATACTCATATAGAGATACTTGAGGGTACCGGGATGAACATAGGATACTTTTTTTTTTTCATATTTGTAATATTTTCGATATATACCAATATATTAAAATAATTAATTTGACATGCAATTTATTCCGCCATGTTAATAACAATGGTCGCTACGCGTTGCTAAGCAACGGCTTGCAAAGTTTGTTGTTTTAAGAAAACGTCACCCAAAGTGAGTTTGCTTAATGCAGACATGGCGCGCGCCGATATAGATTTGTATACATTAACAAAAATTAGATGATTTCTATAATTTGATATTCATCCTTATGAAAATAAATATAATAGTCACTTTTAGCATTTCATCTAGATGGAAATTATAGTTTACTGTATAACATTCTAATAAATAATTAAGGAGATGTCACTGATTCCAAATGACTTAGCCTACGAGTTGTGTAGTATGACCGACGCGAACGGGCAGATGACTTTGTTGATTTTGTAATTTTTTATATATTTTCGAATTAATATTATTTTTTATGTAATTACTTGCTGCTTATAATTAATTAATCTTAGTTCGGTTATCTATACCGATGTTATACACTTAAAATATCGTAATTTTAATCATTTGGGATTTTATTTAATATTGTTCGCAAAAATTAATAATTATTTAATATAGAAAAATGTTTAGTACGCGCGCACGGCAAACTTTAGGTACTTTTTCTAATGTTAAGAATTTCCTTTAGTTACTTTTACTTCTTTTGTTTGTTCATTTCGGTTACTCAGACATTTTTTCTAATAATAAATCTCCACTTATTATTATTTTTTAACTTATTTTAATTATTTAGGCTTATATTTTCGTAGCCGCGTCCGGGCCCACTAGTTATTTTATAAAATGAATATTAAAATAATTTCCTTTCCTATGAGAATCAAAATTGAAACTTTATAGTTTTATCATTCCAATCAAACGCTTTTAACGAAACCTTAGAAATTGTGCTACGAATATTATTCTTCGATATTGTAGTTGTGCAAGAAGTTTCAGTCTTTTTGTTCCTTTACCTGTTAAGAAATATTAGGTATAACTTGATATTAATTTAGTTATTATAAAGTTAAATCAGCTCCACGCATAAGAACCTAGTGTCTAGACACTCCGTTCCCCACTTTCCGCCTAATTGTAGAAGCATTGCGTGTTGAGTGGCGGCATTCAACACTGCTCTTTGCCTCGACACCAGAGCGAAGAAATGAAAATATAAATGTATAATATTTCATATAATGTGTAATATTTCATTCCCTCGAGTGGGGATCGAATCCAATTTGAAGATTATATAGGTAGTAGGTACAAAGAAATATAAAAAAGCTCGGGTGGGAAAAACCCCCAATGATATTAATTAGTGAGTATATTTAGAGAATTCTCAACTGTCACGAAGGCCTATAGCGAATACCTGCAAAAGTTACGTAAAATACAAATTACGTGAGATAAATCCAAATGAAGATCCAAGCAAAGATCATTCCAGAACGTTATTTCATGAAGCGTTATTTTATAACCTCATTTATTTCAATCTAGGGTAGGGAGATTATAACGTGCTACGGATTCCCCCCTTCTAACCCGCATAATAGGTTTATACCACTAAATAATATTATATTCTGGAGAACTTAGCGGGACTTTAATAAAACATAATTTAAGCTATATGTTTTACAAAGGGCTTTGTAAGCTCAAAGCCCGTAGGACAATAGAATAAGCCATAAGTAAGTATGCAATGTATAAGATAAGAGTTATATTAAATTTGTTAGGAAGAAATACTACTCTCCGTTCATTGAAAAGAAAAATAATTGTAAAGCTGTAAGGTCGTATTCTTATGTGGTTAATAACTTCTTCAAGCTTTGCGTATCGATTGGCGAAACTTAATGTTGCGCTTTACCTCGTTATCGAAGCGAGGAAATTTGATATTAAATATTGACAGACAGACAGGCGGACAGACGGACAACAAAGTAATCCCTTTTTTGAGTACAAGGGTCCATTTTTTCCTTAGAAGGTACGGAACCCTAAAACCTAACATGATTATTAGTACATAATTATGCATTTAATCATTACTAAAATTTGTATATTTAGATATGTGTACAGTTTAATATTGTAGTAAAATATACTTGATTCATTTGAAAATTAATAATATCTGTTAGGTCAATTGAATTCAAAGCTATAATGGCGAACTAAGTATTAAACTACTAATGTAATATGCTTTTAGGGAAATAATATTTGAAGTTAATAAGAACATTATTATATGTTTGTAATGCTCTACATTATTAATACCCAATATATAAATATATAAGTCATTCAGCGTCACTCGTATCTTATTTTCTCATAGACAAGACAGAGCAATTTTTTTTATACGAAAGTCTAAGCAAACGAGCGTTCTGATGAAGTGAGATAATAAACAAACGCCGCCTTTCACGACCCTGTGCTACATACCAGAAGCAACAGGTGCGTTACCATCCTTTAAGGTGTCGTATCGACCCGAAAACACTGCCGCAAGTAGCCACAGTAGTAGAAGCTTCTACAAAACCACACTATTGGATACTTGGTGAGGATGATATTATTTTATACAAACACACTCTCAGGCTTGGGACATACTGGAGGGTTTTTAGAGGCTTAAATCGAGTCGAACAGTTATTCCTTAGAGAATGCACAGCAAGGAAACGACTCTACCCCATAATGTCTAGCCATTTATAGATTATTGGGTACCTAATGATTCAAAAGGGCTCTACGGTGTATACGATCGAATGGTTCAAGTTGATACTCGGGTACACCGGCCCAGAGATAAGAACAATACTCCATATTCGTATATATTAGTTTTGTCATGAGAAGTACTTACTCGTTCTGCCAATGACACCCAGTTTGTTCAAGGCCATGTCATTGGGCTTGTTTTCCAGGTGACCAACATATTGGCGGTTACTTGAAACAACAACACGGCAAGTGGAGTTTTCTTAGTGGTCAATGCGCTTGTGCCCACCAAAATCCTTTTAGCTCATAACAGACATTCCTGAACGACGCCTTCGACTTCGAGCCTCCGACGTGTTCCTGAGAAACCTATATAGTAGGTACACGTCGTACACCGTGCTATAATCTTATAACATAATAGCCGTACTCTCTAAAAACTTTTAAATAAATTGTGAAACATATTGCATATAAGAATAGCTGTTTTGTGGCTTATTCAAGAACAAATTTAATTTAAAAAACCAAACATTGTCTAAAATAAATATAGTAGTAAAGAAAAACTAAGTGATTTTTCTCTACCCATTAAGCACTGGAAAAAGCTGATATGTACCGGGTAGGTAAGTAGGTAGGTGGGTGGGTAGGTAGGTATGGCTGGCCACTATCAAACGAACTAATTAACTAGTAGTCCTTTGTGTAACATGTAGCGCACTCTACGCGAAGATAGATTATCTTGTCCATTACACGCGCCCAAAGCGATGGCTGCTAAGTAATTGTGAACTTGCTGTTTCATAATTCATATAGAAATTATATCAATGCTGAATAGAATAATATAGTATTATGTTCTCGGGCCACACGGCAAAATAAATTCAATCTTTGAAACTATTCTAATAATTACTTAGTTCATACTTATCTCAGAGCACATAAAATTGCTTGTATTTTTTTTATCGACAAATTGAAAATCAATGTAGAAGCGACATTTGAAGCAACAAACATATAGGTTTTTACTGCTTTTTGTAGTGTAAACGTATGTAGTTAAAAATAAAACTTTAACGACCGTAAAGCTCAACCGTTGACCCTGCGATAAATAATTTCCATTATCCTAAGTTTTAGAAAAAGACTTAGTTCCCCATGTATGCCTTAAACCTATAGTAATAATTATATTGAATATCGCCAATAATGGCAATAATTCCGCAATGGCACAAGTGTCTGACTGTAAACGTGACTCGTTATGGGTTCGATGTACACTGGAGAAAATGTAATATTTATTAGAAATTTATAATTTCATTTCTTCGCCCGTCGTTGAGTTCCCCCACTCCAAAATTCGGCGGGAAGTGGGAGTGAGAACGCAATCGCTTAACCTGCTGTGCGCGGGATACAGCGTGAAAACAATTTATATTGAATGGGTCACCAAACATGAATAAATAAGTACTGACCGCCACCATACAGATTAGTTTTGTGGTACTTATATTAGATTAACTTCAATAATAACTTATTGATTCGGTAAACCTTCAGTTGCTGTTTTTATTCCTGGTTAACTTACATTGCTTTATATTATATCTATATGTATATTTTTTATTTATGTCATTTTCGCATATTTCAGCGTAAGTGAAGAGGACCCTGTGAGACACTTAGTTCCCTACTTATTTCGCCCAAATTTAAAACAATGGATGGGGAGTTACTTTACTATTATATAAAACTAAAAACTAAAAAATATGCTAAACAAGTTCATTTAACTGACAGAGGTCAGAGGTAACAAGAAATTGTTATTAATACAAATATTGGCGATGGCGCGCCTTTTACAGCATTAAGTGTACCTAGTACCCAGTACATAGAAAATATGTATTTATTTCTATTATTGCAAAATTTAAACCATAAACTGTGTTAAAAAATGTTTTACTTTTCTATCTACCGGTATCTATTATTATTATAATATATTATGGAAAAGTATTCACGTAGTAACATCACTAAAGATTTCTGCACGTGTTAGTGTTGTACGAGCGAAGCGAACAAGATTTATTTGGATAGGAGCGAAACGAGGAAAATCCTAGGCAACCATAGCAGCAGCAGCCATAATCTCAGTTGCACATACGGGATGCATCTAATGGGTGCGCGTCGTGCGGCGAGGATCGATCTAGCGGCCCGGACAGCCAACGGACCCCGACGTGAGCTGCCGTTAAATTACTAAATGTACTTACTTTTTTACGCATTTTACATTATTTAATAATTATAATATGAATTATTATATTATGGTTTATGTAGACATATGTTAAATTTACACCGCCCAACGAATTTCATATATAAATTTCATATTTCATATATTATTTGTGATCGTCCAAGATTGTATACTTTCAAGGTTATATGATACGAACATAAAATATAGTACGAAATAATACGTATATCTGTATCGATGTCAGATAGCTGATAAAGATAATGGACGGAATATATCAGATAAGTTCAGCCCTTTAATGAGCGGGGATTGTTCCGAGTGGGTAGCTCACTGCAATTCTGGATTAGCGTGAAACGAACTATTCTTCAGCGCTTCAGTGGCTTTAGTATTGTCTCGTATAGTTGTCTATATGTTTGTTTGTTATGTCTTCATGACATGCGATAACACGGACAGACGTAATCCCTTAAACTTAATTGTATAAAACAGAAATAAATAAATTAGCTGCACGCTGAATCCCGCAACCAGCAGGGTGAGCAGAAGGAATATAATGTTAAGACACTCCGTTCCCCACATTCCGCCAAATGCTGGAGGCATTAAGTGGTGAGTGTGTGCTCGATACTAGAGCGAAGAAATGGAAATATAAATTTAAGAAAATATTTCATTATTTTTATATTCGGATAGACCAGTCATGGCGCAGTGGCAAAGGTGTGTGACTGTAAACGCGACAGGTTGACTCCATTTCCACTCTAGGAAATAAAATATTTAATATTTTCATTTCTTCGCTCTCGTGACATTTAACACGTAGTACCTCCAACATTCGGCGGAAAATGTGGAAAAAATATTCGGATAACCTAATTGTTACGTTGACATTTACATGACGTAATTTTAATAACATTGGAATGATTGCACTGTGATAAATGTAAGTAATTATATTAAAGATAATGTAATCATGTTGAAAAATATTTGTAGAGACCGATACTGATATACTAAAAAATATTGCAAGTGTAGGTTTTTATATAAAATGCTCTTTGTTTTAAAAACGTTTATAATAACATAATAATATGAATACATGAGACGCATTTATTATCTAAATCCGACGTCGGATCTTGATAAATCTCAATAATAAACTCTTAAAAATAGAATCCGTAGCGGTATTTCTGTAATATTTTTGTTATGACTAATATCTACTATTTTGGAATTTATGCTTAAGTGAAAAATAAGATTTTACAATAATTTTCTTAGTAGAGGAATGATCGAAATCAGGTAATAATTATAAATAGTTTTTTTTATAAATTGTATCCAGCAAGAAGTTCAAAGGACCCAGGTAAAGAATTGTAAAAAATGCATATTTTTTTCAAATTAGGTAGGTTTATAAGAAAATATTGTGAAAAGCATATAATTTATATTTGTTGCATGTTAGCAAAAAATAACGTTTTTGAGTAGAAAATTACAATTACTATTAGACTACTTACTATTTAGATTATATAGCTTCTCGCTGTATCTCACATATAGCAGGGTAGGCAGAAGGAACTTAGTGTTAAGACATTCTGTTCCCCACCCGTTTCAGTTAGTTTAGTATTACATTATATTTAATCTATATACTTACATATAAAAATATAAATAAAAAGTTATTTGTTTTAGAAAACTATCTAAGTATTTTTCTATAAGCTCGTATACCTATACGAACATATTATAATTTATTTAATAAATAAATCGGGAATATTTTTTCACGTATTCTAATATACATTTTTATTTTGGCATATTAATTATTTGTAAATACATAAGGACACATTTAAGAAATTTAAACTTATCAACAAAATACAAAACATTACACAAAATCAATTACCTTAACGAGACTGTGTTAGTATAACAACAGTACGAAAAAATCCAATTTAATTCATCCGAAGCACGAACTTTTCGTGAACATTGTGATATTTTAGCACAAAGGTTTTTAACACGTGCTTAGTGCGGAAGTGCGCGCGGTGCTCGCGAGCGGCACCGATGCCGGCGCGGGGAGACAGACTGCCCGCGGCCGGGAGCGGCAGGGCGGGCGGCGCAACAGATACGCCACAGGTTACCCGGGCCACCTCCTCGCCCCTCGGGCCCCCCCTCGCCTGGGGCCCCGGCTCCCCATACACCAATTTACATCCTCATTATCGTCTCCAGAGTCAGCATCTAAGCGGAGTAACAATTCCTCCTCTGTTCCAGATCACCATCAGTTTAGATTTCCTTCTAGCTATACTCTTCCGCCTGGAGTGTGTCGTACGATGCAAGAATCAATCTCGTTAAATTTAAGCGTAGCGTAAGTTAAATGTGAGCTTCTAATGTAATTGTATGACCTAATTGGACGGTCATTATTGGAAAAAAGGTTAAGGGCTTGAATTTAAGTATTCAATGAATATTCATTGATATTGTAATTATTAATTCGTATAAGATTTAAAAAACATGCTCTATTTAATACTGTATTTTTGAATTAAGGAGAAACGAGAATAACTAAAAAAACAGGCTTATATATTAAAAGTCGTCAAGTGAACGTACTTGTTCTCTTACTCAGAAAATAATATTCTTTGAAGCCTAGTATTAACAGCGTAAGGCTTTCAAGGGAGCTATAAAATTCAACAAAAACGTGATTATTCTAATGCTCCTGCCCAAATCTAGCTACGTTATTATATAGGTAATAGATATAATATATATATATATATATGTCTATCTGTCTGTGGCACTGTAGCTTCTGAATTAGAAGCGATTTGAATGCGGCTTTTTTTCATCGAAAGCCTTGTTTGTGTCATTACGGTGGATCTTAGCTTTTATTTTATGAAAATCGGATTAGTCGTATAAGTTGCCACAAGTAGTCTGACACGATGAATTAGTGATATTTTTAGTCGGGTATTATTTTTATTTTAAATTTTATAAAATTAAGTTTAATAAAATGTTCAATGTACGTTCGCAAAGATTTAGTAATCCCTATATGAATTAATAGTAAAATTACTTACCACGACAGACTTTTCAAAGAAAGGCGTATGGAGAGCATATAAGGTCATCCCAAAGGATACGCATAGTGTGATTGACGACAGATTACGAGGTGACAAAAGATATTTGAGGATATAAAGATTAAAATTTATCCATTGACTGCCTAACTCATGTCGCTATAATAAATATAAATAATATCTAATTGAAACAAATGAAAAAACATTTGGTTGAAAATGTAATTGTATCAATTAATTTTAAGAGTTTTTATTTCTTTTCTCTTAGTTTCTTGTGAAGTAAATAATAGAAAAAAATAGCTGAAATAATAGATGACACTTTAAATAATTTTAATCAAAATTGTATGTTACTTTTTATACATATGATGAGTTCGCAACTTAAAATGTCAAAGCTTGTCACCATTTCTTTGGTAAATACAAAGACTTATAAGACATAAGAACATATTTGTATCATTGTTTGTGCACTTATAATAAAATCGGTAACGGATTTTATATCATGATTAAATGTATCAAGGTATCTATTAAATCATTGATAAATATCGATTCAGAGTGTAATCATAAGTATTATGAAAAAAAAGATAATTTATTTGTAAGCATATAATCGCTTATTTGTTCGTAAATTTTTACACGAGTATCACTCTTATCTTAAGCGGTATCATGGCTTAAAAACAAAAAATCTACAATTGCAAAATATTTATTACCTTTCTCGTTACAAAATAATATTAAATAACGGTAAGTTTTGGTAGTGGCAAAAATAAAATATATACACGTATACTCGAATACGTCGTACAATTAGAAAAATGCTAATAATTTTTAAATTGTTGAACATACATATTTGCTGGAATCGTGATTAAGAACTCTCTCTATTCACCGAACCTAGTGTTAAGACACTCCGTTTCCCACTTTCTGCGGAATTCTGGAGGTTTTGCATGTTGACTGGCAGTACTCAACGCCGCTTTTTGCCTCGAGACAAGAGCGAAGAAATAGAAATATACATTTAAATGAATATTTCAATTCCTCGTATGGGGATCGAACCCACAACCAGTCGGGTTTACAGGCACACGTTGCGTTTTAGTTATTTTGTTATGATATTTTTAACGTTTTTTTACTATACCTTCCCCGTATAGGAATTGAACCGTCTGTTAACAAGTCTGTCAACATGTTTCAATTTGTTCAATGGTTTTAGGGTATAAAGAAAATTCGGATAAATTTCACTCTTCTATTAAATTATATTATTCGAAACATCACAATATTTTAGTATTAAACTTTCGATTTTCATAACAACTATATAACCTAAACACACTTCATACAAACTAAGGACAAATATAAATGCAAGGATAATGGCAGATTAGACATTACAATGCCGCTTTCCTACAATGGTGCCAAAATTATACAAAAAATCATAATAATAATTCAATTATTATATTTGTAGTTGTCATAAACAACTTATATTCAGAACCGCATCTTTCAGTGCCTAATTAATTCATGCATCTTATTTTATTCATATGTGACATTTTATTAAAAGTAAATAATTGTGTAAAAATGTGCATATTTATTATCATTTTTATTGTGTCAGACTTAATTATGTATCTAGATCTAATTTGTACCATTAGAGCTCACTACAGAAGTATATAGTCTAATATGAGCATAAAATATTTGATTTTACAATTTTATTTAAAATAATTTTATTCAACACTACATCTTGATTGTAGTTGAATTATATTTAAAACAAATAATTGACACAGATATATTATGTTCAATAAAACTGCCATAAACTCGCATAATAAAATACATTGCTGTTACTATAATAAGGAATAAGTAAATAATGGAAAGTTTCAAGAGAACTAAACAAGTGTCCACACACAAACAATTATAAACAAATATCATTATTATAATATGTTGATTATATGTAACCAACTCACTGGTAGGTGACTAAAGTTTAAAACAATATAATAACTACTTCATGAAAAAATAGCAGAAAAAAACTTATTCATAAAATATAATGTGAATGGCAAATCTCACATATCAAGATCAAATATGAGATCGTTCTTAAATTTAACTTCTAAATATTGCCCTTTGTTCAATTTATCAGGATTGTAGAGATCAGTGTTGTGTTTTATATTGAAAGATGTTGTTTTATGCTTTCCCTGTTTAAAAGTTGTTTTTGACTTTGCTGGATTGGAGTTCCAAGATGTCTGATCTTCAGTAGTGTTGCCATTGCTATCAATTATTTTAGCAGAATGTTCAGTATTCGGATTGTTTATGTTGGCATTTTCATCGGTGTCATATTGTAATTCGTAATCCGATGTGTTCTTGAACTCCTCCGCATCTGATGTATCAACAACACCACTATCATGTCTTTCTTTTAATGTTGGTTTTGATCTCGATTTCGAAACCTGTATATTGTAAAAAAAAATTATTAATAATTTACCAAATATATTATAAAAATCATTGGCGTTGAGACGTTGATGTTGAGTGGTGGCACTTACCGCCATGCTTTGCCAGAGCGAGAAAACGAAAATATTAAATATTTCATTCACTCAGGTGAGAATTGAACCCACAAACGTCTGGTTTACAGTCGCACGCTTGTGACACAACAGCTTCACATGATTTCACTATATTAATTTGATTTTTACAAAAGGAAATTGATAATAGCACAGGATATCATAAGTAATGCATTAAAGATATGGGACATATAAAGTACCAAAAATAAAGCATCCACTGATAATTTCGTGTTTTATATTTTAGCTCTATTTTTCATTTTTAAACTTTACACCAAATATAGCAGAGTAAACAAAATGTAAAGACCTACTTTTTATATAGCAGTAATTGTAAATTCATCACCCTAAGTGGGATCGAACCCAAAAGCTTCGCATTTACAGTCAGCCACTGTACTGCTTTGGTACAATGTCCTTTAGGAAGACCGACGGAATGATACAATTATAGGTATATTATAATTAGGTAACTTATTACCTGAACTGAATTTGTACATTCTTCTTCAGCTTCACTTTCACTTTTACGCCTCTCCAAGTTGCGTTTCTTACTCTTTTTTCTTTGATTTTTCCTTTTTTGACCTTCTATTGATGAATTATATCTGTAATTAAATTAAATTTTATTTAATATAATTTATTTAGCCTATAGTGTTAAAAATTAAAACAACCATATATTGATAAAATTGTTAAAGAGTAGTATTTGAATAACAGAGTTAAAAAATATATATATAAAATAATGTGTATTTTTTTATTGCTTGTGCTTCACTATGTATCCCAAGAGAAACTTCCGCTCTCTAATAATAAATATATATATATATATATAATAAAAAATATTTCATTCCCTGAGTAGCAATAAAACCCAATGGAACTCCAGCTTTTTTTGTTTTTCGGGGCCATTTTTTTTAATAAGTGGGCCCGACCACGGGGTTCCATTGAGTTCGATTCCTACTCGGAGTAATGAAATATTTCATATTTTTATTTTCTCTCTCTGGTAACAAGGCAAAGCGCGGCGTAGAGTTCCGCCAGTCAACACGTAATGCCCCGACCACCTGGCCCTTCCTATTCCTATTTCCCATGCAAGATACTCTCCTATCAAAGCAAGGAAATTAATAAAATACGTCAGATACTACGCGCCTCCGCCAAGACAACCTTAAAAATGATCTCTTACCTATAAAATTGTTTAGCAATAACATCGCTAAAACGAACTGTCTTCTTTAAGCTTGATTCTTCTGGAATGCAATCAGAGCTAATATAATCCATAGATGAAGCAATGTCTCCAGCACTTGATTCAGAGAAACTTCTTATCATTCTAATAGGCTTCCGTAAAATACTTTTAGCCCCATTCTCAGCTGTATTGGATTCCGTCCAAACTATTTCTTTTTCAAATTCTTCTTCATCCTCATCGTCATCCTGGTTAGTTGAAGATACAACAATATTTGTTTCTCTACCTAAAATACTTACTTCAACTGAAGATGACAGATTTCCTAGAATACATGATTTATCCTCTTGAACATCATCTTTTACAGCTATTTTTAGTGGGGATACATCAAAATATTCGTTTTTCATGTCTTCTAAGCTTAATCCTATTTGAAATTTCTCAAGACATTTTTCTCCAATCATTTCCAACTGTAAAATGACATTATTATCCCAAGCCTCTCCAACTGCAGTATCAAATTTAATTCCATCATCAAAAGACATGAAAGCTGCATAGTGTACGGGTACAAATCCTGACCCTATGGATGAGAACTTAATAAAAACTTTGTTTCCATCATTTTTAACCACAACAGAATCAGGATCAGTGTTTTTAACATGAAAAGTGAATGCTACAATTTCATCTAACATATTGTGTGTATATGGTGGGAATGTGTAACCAATGGAGGGAAGTAAGAAATCATCAAATTCTTTAGTCTCTTCTTTTCTTAAAGAATTATATTTTTCCACACTTATGGTACATTCTTCTACAAGTTTTGGTTTAGACTCTTCTTCACTGTTGGAGTTTTCCTCACTCTCTAGACCACTGTCTCTTCTTAGTAAAGATGATTTTTCAGTTATAGGTGTTTTTCTGAGGACAGGTAATTTTACAATTAATAAATGTCTTGATAAATCAAATGTTGCATTTCCGTTCTGTTCATCAACAGTATATGGCAGATTAAGGTTAAGTTTATATTTTGCTGGTTTCTCAGAAGTCAGCTCAAGAATTTTTTCTTGTACATCTAAGACACAATCTTTCGTTGAAGACAGAAGTGGTAAGTTGATCTCAACAGATATGTTAGTTGGCATAGCAGAGTATTGTTTACTATTTTTATCATAAGTAAAATCTTGAAGGTCTACATTATGCTGTTGTTTTATTGTGTATTTAGGCACTGTGTACACATCATCAGATGAATGAGCATACTGCTTTTTACTATTTTTAGCTTTTTTTCTGTGTTGTTCTTTTTTAACACAATTTTCTACTATAGGTTTGTTAGAATTTAAATATGTGTGCTGAGGGTATAACTTTTCTAAAAGCTCTGGTGAAATTTCTTGAGCTTCATTATCATCTAAGGGTTTAAAATTTGGATCTTCTTTTCTTATAACAGCTGGAACAATCATTCCTTTATAATTTGATTTAGGAAATCTATAATTATTGCTATCAAGTTGAATATTATATGTTTTCTGCAATCCATCAAATGCCGTTTTGTTTACTAGTTCACGAAATCGTTTGTTAACCTCTGCCATGCGCAATGTGTCTGGGTGGAAAACAACATCGTAAATAACACATCTTTCCTTTTTGTTATCAAAATCTTCTCGTGGAGGAACTATTGTATACGGCAACTGCCAGTTCATTCCTTTTTGGCCATTTAGCTCTTGAGCACAACAAGACGGCTTTTCCACATTCTCATTGCTACAAATATTTATAAACGCTTTTTTATCGCCTGCGACGCTTGTTTTAATAACATAACTTCCCTTTGGATTAATAAAAGTAACATCGTAGCCACGTTCCTTTTCTAGTTGGGTCATCTCTTTCTGATAGATTGCTTGATTCGCCGGGTCACGTACTTCATCGCAGTACTCGGTAAGTAGATCTCGAAATTTCTTGCTCTTCATTGCGTCTTGTATTGCCTCTAAATCAGCCCTGGTAAGAGATGAATCCTCATCACGCGGTGCTATCCCTGTAGCCATTTTGCCAAACTTTTCTAACGATATAAAAATAAACACAAGTATGTACTACGCATAAACACGATAATTTTCAGCTGATGACCACAGACGTATAGCTAACAAGAGTTGTTTTCGTACCACGTTTTAATTGGTCGATTTCTGGTTATTTTCCAGTTGTCAAGATCTTGTATTGAAGAAAGTCACAGATAAAATATACATATATAAGCAAGTTATAACATAAATTACATCATACAAATACAATTATCGAACGTATGAATATTAAAGTATCGTTTTTTTTAAGTACAATATATTTTTATTAGGATTATATATACTACTAGCGGACGCGCGCAGCTTCGCTTGCGTATTTAGGGGTGAATTCTAATAACCCATGAAACATGTGTTCGATTAAATATTTTTAAGAGTCTAAATTTCAAATTTTATAAAAATCGGTGCCGATTTAAATTTTTTTCCATACAAACTTTGAACCCCTATTTTACCCCTTTAGGGTTAAAATTTTTCAAAATCCCTTCTTAGTGGATGTCCAGATTATGAAAGTAAACATCTGTCCAAATTTCATGTTTCTACGCACAGCGGTTACGGCTGTGCGTGCGTCTTACCTCAGTCAGTGAGGACAAGTCCTTTTATATATATAGATATATAGTCATAGTCACCGATATAAATATATAAGAGACTAATATAGTCCCATGGAAAAGAATTTGGTGTAATAATTATTGAGTTTGTTATTATCTTTTTAATAATAATAAACTTAATTTAAAATATGATAATAAATAAGGTATTTTATAAAATTTGTTACATTTTAATATGACATCTTGATACTATAAAAATGTCTCAATATAATATATTATTCTACCTTTATGGACAGCAAATTAGTATGTTTACACTTCATTTTTACTGGGCGTTTACCGACACAACGTTGCACATAGTGTATCCAAGTGGAGTAAAGTGGTACCTTTAAAGGAAATTTCATTATCATTAAATGATAAATTTTAATCAAAGTATTCATTACTTCTTACTAATTTATGGTATGGTATGATTCTTTAAGTCTGGTGTTCCGAGCGTGCTAGTTGAGCACATATCACTTCGCCAATGTCACGTGGTCTTGTTGTTGTTCTTTAATTATGGCGATCCGAGCGTGCCAGTTCAGCACTAATCACTTCGCCAATGTCACGTTGAATGGGCCACGTGGTCTTACTAATCTGTATTTCGAGACAAAAATTTTGACATTGACACTTTCTGTCATATTTATATTTTACTTTTGGTTTATCTAAATTTAAAATCCAGACTTCAAAGAAATGAATTAAAAGAATGTTTAATAGAATTCAATGAAAATAAAAATTCTGAATTATTGATTTGAGTGTATTTTGTTTCTATAATGTCTTCAGGTATTTATTTACTGTCTCGTATATTAATTCGCCATCCGCAGATATCTTCTATTAGGTTATACAGAGGATGGATGCATAGAAAACCTGCAAAAGTTTTATTGCCTATTGAACCTGATAAAAATACAAGCTTAAAGGAAGAAAAAATAATTGATTTAAGATCTGATACAAATAGAAATACGATAAATAATAACCTAAAATCAAAGCAAGAGAAAGTCGATCAAAAAGACACAACTCAAAAATTAGTAACAACAAGTGAAATAAAACATAACAAGCTAAAAAAATTACAACGACAGAAATTTTACTTAAATCAATGTAAGGTTTTTGACGACAATGGTGAAATAATCTACGAAAAACTAAAAGAAAACGATGGAAGAATAAGGTATATTAAATTATGAATTTTGAATGATTTAATAAATTATGATTAAATGATTTACATATTTGATTAATTGTTTCAGTTCACTTCTTGTGAGACTCAAATCTAAAAAGGAGCGTTTACGCTCAGGACAAATGCTTGTTGAAGGCTGGAGGTTAATTGTAGATGGCTTAGAAGCAAATTGTGTTTTAAAATATGTAATATTTAGTCACATTGAAGATTTGCACCATTTAAGGCCTTTTTTGCCAAAAACTGGTGTTAAATTTTATAAAATACCTTATAAAGTAATAGAATTATGGTCAGATGTGGAGACCTCTTCTGGTATATTGGGTGATTAACTTTTACCATTACATTTTACATGGTTTACATTATTTAATGTTTTTATTTTATTGCTTTCCTAAGAAGGCAAAGCACAACATGAAGTTTTGCCACTCTACATGCAATGCACTCAATGCTCAATGCACATTAGGTTCCCATATTCTCTATTCCCTCTTAGCTTGGTCTATGCTATTATGAAACTAAAAACAATTACTTTTTTTTACTGCTTGCTGTACTTCTGTAGCACGGTAGGAAGAGAGAACCTAATTTTAATGCACTCTGTATTCTTAGTTTTACTTAAATATGTGGTAAAACACAACTACTCTTTGTCTTCTTACTAAAATGAAAATAATTATTTTTTACAAATTTCCATTGTTCCACTGCATTACAATGGGCAAACTTAAATATTTTATAATATTACATATGTAAGTTTGTGAGTTAAGAAATCAATTTTGAATCTGTTATAGGTGTATTTGAGACTCCTTCACATGAAAATGTTAAAAGGTACTCTAAACCAATCCCACTCCAGTTTATTTGTGACAATATCCGAACACCTGGAAATTTAGGTGCTATACTAAGAGCAGCAGTTGGTGTTGGATGTGAAAAAGTTATTCTTAGTAAAGGTATGGGAAGTATTATTTTTAATAATAATAATTTTATTTATTACTTTAATAGCTGTGGTGTAAATTTTGATGTATACAAAATTAAATTGCTCTGTATTAAAATAGAATTTTCATGTAAATGTTTAGAAATTTCATAATATATTTGGTTATAAGTCTAAATTGTAATGAGCTAATTTTTTCAATTTTACTTTACATTATTATAAAAAGTACAATAGACTTAATTAAAATAATAAAAAATATATTACTGAACAGCATACAGTATTCACAACTTTCTAAGTTTGAAACATTTGATTTGAAACTTTGTCTACCACAGCAAGGGAATGAAAATAATTTAAATATAATAATTTTGCAAGTGGGAATAGAACTCACAACTGCTGCAATCTGGTATCAAAGTAAAATATATTTTTAATTCTTTCTAAATAACAACAGGTTGTGTGGACTTATGGGATCCCAAAGTAATAAGAAGTGCATCTGGTGCGCACTTCAGACAGCCGATTCATACTTCAATTGAGTGGGACGATATGCCCAGCTTATTAGAGCAAAATACATCTATCTTCATAGCAGATAGCAATACAGAAGTGGTTGAAGAAAATGAAAGTGCTCTTGATCTACCTGTCCTGCCATATTACAGCGTAGATTTTGCAAATTTTAAGCATGTTACACTTGTGATAGGTGGTGAAACTGAAGGAATCGGTGAAAGTAGTTATAGGTAAACAAATTGATGTCTTGCTTAATTTTTTTTGCATTTTGCCAATATATATCCATATACTTTATATAAATATAGCATTTCACAATATCTATGTTGATATTTTGAGATGATTCCTATTGACCACAACTAAATTTACTCTAAAACTGAAACTGAAATTTAATGTAATTAATAAATAAAATATTTTTCAGACTAGCAGCACAAAACAATGGCCTGAGATTAAATATTCCACTACAAAAAGGAGTTGATAGTTTAAATACGGGAATGGCAGTGGCTGTGATAGCATTTGAAATAAGAAAACAATTTATCCAAGCTTGGGCTAAGCGCAAATTAGAAAATCAAACTATAAAAGTGGCTTAAAAAGTAACGTCAATATGTTTGTATTACGTTATTTTAATATGAATATAGATTATATAATAAATATGACTTTTATTTTTATGTAAAAATTAAAATAGGTATAATTAAAAACAAATAAAGATTTACTTCACTGCCTCCAAAAGATAGAAGGTGGCTAAAGAAGAGAATAGCCATCGAGACTCTATCGAGAGATTTAGCTTTACATGTAAAATAACAAGCATTTATCTTATTTTAATAAATGCAGCAGTTAAAATTGTTTATTAATTTTAGTCTATAATTGGATGAAGTAGGACAAGTAATAGTATTTATCTAGACTGTTTGCTTATATTTATAACACAATTTATGTTGTTTAAGCCTCCTATCCATGGACAGTAAATATATATTTATGAAATCCAAAAAACAAAACAAATGTTATTTTTTTACAATATTTATGTAACCTATACCTATACATGTACTTAAATTGTTTAAGAAAAAAAAACAGATTAATGTACTATTTTCATGTGATGTGAGGTAAACAAAAAAATATAAATTAAACATTTCAATATATATTGAATACATACATGTTAATGGTCTAATAACACATTGTAGTCGATCATCCGGAACAGATGAGGCCACTGGTGAATTAAGGAGACTAATTAAGAGATTAATTCGTATCCCTGAGATGTCTCTCACGTCCGAGTGTGGTGGTTGTGGACTCGATTCTCAATGCGGCAAATACGTTAATTTTATTTACCTGCTCTGGCAAGGAAAAAAGCACCAAAGGCTTCCGTCACTCGACAATCAATGGGTCGAATTTTAGCGATAATTGGTACAGTGATAATTAATAAAATAAAATAAAGAAAGATAATTGAAAGAGGGACTGGCATAGGTTCTGTATCAGCGTTGCCGGCTGTTCCAAATCCCGCTTTTTGACTTAGAACGTTTAAAAATTCGTCGTTTTACGCTGAAATAAAAAGCCTGGCGACGCTGTTGTATATATATGCAGTAGAAATATAAAAAAATAATTTGTGTAAAATTTCATATTTTCAGCGTTATTACGTAACGCCATCTACAAAACTGAATGCGAACTTTTTTCAGGAAACTCGGTCAAGGCTTGAAAATTGAAATCCATAGATGGAGTAAAATAATACACATGTATTTTCAAAATATTTTTCTATAAAATAATTCGTCCTTATTTTAGTACGTAAAAATGCTAGTTATTTGTATAACAGATAAACATTTGTAAAATAATAAGTAGGTAGAAAAAAAGTTGGCAAAACATGCAGCCTCATTTCTGAAATAGGTCATTCCTTATTACTTGTAAAGTTATATATGTTAATATAAGATTTTGATTAAGGATAGTCTCGTATTGTGGCCAAGTCGACTTGGAATGGGCGTCGGATGACGTCATTGGTGCGCAGTCCACAGGCACCAGTCCAAGTATGCCCGCATCGAGACTCGTGCAAATATTGTTACGCAAAAGTGCTTTGCACACTACTTGCCGGCATAAGTACAGTGCGTATGGGTTAAGCAAATAACTAACTAATATTTTTCCACAAATAACAATTTTCGGTAATATTTTTTTTTATTGTCACGTTGTCATATTATGATATTTATGTACCAATTGAATTAGTATTCAAGCTAATTTCTATTTCTTTTATTTATATTAGCAACTAATTAAAGGTAAAAGAGTTAATAGGTACAAATAAAAAATTAAAGTCTTATGTTATAATTTGAATTTTTTTCATAGTTGCATATAATTTACTCAGTATATCTAGATCAGTAAGAAGGTACAAGGGGAACGTTCAAAGGAGAATTCTTAGTAAGTAGTTAAGGATGTTCGAGGTGGAAGGAGGTGTCGTCGGTCAATACTAGTAGGTGGCGCGGTGCGGGCGCGGCGGGTGCGCGGGGAGGGCGCGGCGCGCAGGCATGGCCCCGTCCCGGCCCGCGCCCCGCCGCCCGCCGCCGGCCCGCTCCGCTCATGCAACTCGCGAGTCAGCCGCCGTGCGCTGTGATCGCGCGCGACGAAGCTTTCGCAGCCTCCCGAGCCATGTGTAATGTTTTCATCACAGAGCTTATCTGTCAGCTAGCTTTGGAACACGATGTCTCTGAACATGAATGAATAAATTAAACCCATACGGTGCGCGGTGTCACATTGAGCTCTCGCGTAAGGACAGGGAGGACAGCTTTCGCCGAGTGTCTAGTTTTTCTCGTAAGCTCGTGGCCGTTGACACTGCAGCGTGCGGGTCCCGCAGTGTGCAAGTGTGTGCTTCATCAGCGACGTCAGCTGAGTCGCGTAAACATTGGCTTGACCGAGTTAAACTGACGATACGATGGTTTTACCAATTTTATAGGTTTTGAACCGGTAACTAGCACGACACTGCTGAAGGATTTCAAGATGCAGCGATTCATTCTGCTGTTTTTGACAGGTAAGGATACATCGAATTCATTTGGCTCAATATATTGTGAGATTGTTACAAAAAGCTTTTGCTAAGAACCTTTATTTTTTTTTGTTTAATGCTTAGTTTATGCACAAATAGTGGTCGTCAAAATCGATTAGCTATTACTAATAATAATTAAGAAAATTGCACTTGACTTTATTATTATTATTATTTATCTATGTAATGACTGCACGCGACATCTATATGAGTACATTTGATTTTAAAATTTTAAAATCAAAAAAATGTAAATTATATTATTATATAATAATAATTTATATTATCTTAATTTTATTAAAGCTTTTCATGTCTAACATTTAACATCAATATAGAGAAGCGAAAAATATTAGTCAAAAGTCATTCGTCTCTCACGTTAAAGTAGAGAAAATAAAAATAAAGAATATAAAAATAAGTGATATTTGGGTGGTGTGATTTTCTTATAAGTAATAATTACATGATTCTTAAACATTTTATCAATTTCACGGTTTCCCTGCAGATTAAGGCATAGACAACTCAAGTTAGCTTAACTCTCTACCTTTTGCCCATTATATGCGTAGAGATTGTGCTATTTATAGGATGTTGGGAGATGCTTAGTGTCACACTTAATCCAAAGAAATTACAATCGAGTCCAAAATATATTATTGTATATCACAGTAAGAAATAATAAAGCGACTGTCACATTCTAAGATAGAGATGCAAAAGATACTCTGTAACAAAAAGAATTACCTATAGATGTGTACTTTAAAATAATTGTAAAAAAAATGGTACATTTTTTGGAATTAATTTATTTGAAGGTTTCCATGAAATCACTGAGACACCAATTTTTGACTGAATATAATTCATATTACGTTTTAGGTACTGTTTGTCTGCAGTAGGTCAATACAATACTATTTTTAGTAATATTTAAGAACTTATGTCATATAGCGTATCGTTAATCAATTTGTTTTTTATATTATATGATTCAATCTAAGAGCAAATCTCTTATTCATAATTCCTACTCTCATATATAAATTGTACGAAAACCGGCACGATGAGTCCAGTTGGCGACAGGTGTTGACTGCAGGTAGAATAAGGAACACTCGATTGTCGGACCGCTTTGAAAAAAAAATCCGGGATGCTTACGACGAAATGTCTTAGGCAAAAAATATATATATATATAAAAAAACAATATGGCATCAATAATTTGACAATCCAATGAGTAAATTGATAAATGTATAATATATTATACAACCTTAAAAAAATAGTATTTTAGATTAAGTTAACCAGGACGATTCCTAAAAAATATTCCGACAATGCAGATTACTTTGGATGTGACCAAATTGGTTCTTTTTCTCGCTCAATGTAAATATATATTTTTTATACTTACAATTTACTAAACTTTGTCCTTTCAATATATCAATAATAGTATTTAACAAAACTTTCCTTGTGTAGCGGTCCGTCGACGAAACCCTGTTTCTAACAGTTTGATGGGACGCAGAGTTTTTCTGAGAAAAGTTAGGGAAATTTTCCTCCTTGCTTAGAATTCTCATCAATCAATTTTATATTTTGACATCGCTTTACTTTTAGCTAAAGACGCTCACGAAACTTACAAAAAATCTAATATTTACATATCATATATACTTTTAAAATCATTTCGTATGATATTTTGAGTTTAAGAATTGGATCAGGACCGGAATATTAAAAGAAGGATCTTTTCAGTTTGCAACTGCCACTTTTTCTACGTTTAACAAGCGGATGCTGCACGCACCTGGCCTCTAAGCTTTTTTTATTTTGCTCACACAAAAGAATGTTACTTACTTTTATTTTTAAAATGGAGTGCCTAAAAACATATTGAAGCATAATGTTAATCTCTAAAAAGTTACCAAATGTAATAGATAAATATCGTACCTACTCGGTAATTATTTTATTTTATCTATTATTTTATAGTCAGTTTGTTATTTAAGCCACTATAGTGAAATATCCGATGTTTAGCCGAAAATATTGTAGTGTTTAAAGATTACATAGAGTTAACATAGAGTGAACTTTGTATGAAATACTATCTATCCTGCTTAAAAATCATTTCACAAAAAAATAGAAAGAGCTTTAAGTAAAATAACCTTTAATGAAAATGCATTGAAAATTCTTCCTATCCTTATCAAAGTCAATTAAAATTATATTAAATTAATATAGAGTCCACAAAGCATTAGGACGTGCCTAATGCTTCGGCACCGGTCCGTTAAATTCCCATAGGTTTGTTGTCGGTGTTTTGCCAAAGGTCCATAGAGAGTTATGTACTTAATGTATTTATGAATACATTTTATATCACGTATTAATTTCTCATATCAAAATATATTTTAAAATTATAATTCAGATTCAAGTTGTATCCCGCATGTATCAGGATATGCAGAGGCAGCCTAGTGTTAAGATACTACACTCTCCATTTGGCCGCATTCTGGAGGCATTGCGTGTTGATGGGCGTAACTCAACGCCGTGCTTTTGTCTCGACTCCAGAGCGAAGTTATTAAAATATGAAATATTCCATTTCTTTCAGTGGGAATCGACCCCACAGCCTATCGCGTTTACAATCACAGGCTTGTGCCACTGCGTCACAAGCCCTCAACTATTACATAGCTTTTAGTTTACAAAATATCAACGAAAAAAAGACTCTTATAAAACAAAATGTAACACTATTTTCGAAATCGACTTAGGTATTTCTGGAATTCTTGTTGTTTTTCATCAGTTATTCTATTTTGGGGTGCTGACAGAAATCTTACAGAATGGCTGCAGGGAAGCGATAAGTAGCCGGGCGCCGGCTTTCATCTGAACTGTAGTATGTGTTGATAGTCGTGTGATTGCGCCTGCGCATATTAAGTTGCGTTTAAATATAAAGAACAATTAAATATCTCGAGATATTATACGATTTTTTTTTAGGTTCATAGATTTTTTAGTAATTTTTATAATGGTGATTATTCAGTAACTATGTATCTTATTATTGGATTAAGGATATATATAAATAAATACGATTGTAAATATTTAAGAACAGACTTGAAAAACTTTTGATTATATTTTTATTTGTATTGGTTTAACTTTAAAATTAATAATTAGGAGATCAAAAGCACTGCACTAGTTTGGAATGGTTTTACTGTTCTAATTTAGCTCGCCCATTCACAATCTGTGACGTTAGACGGCTTGGTTACTGCTATCTCTAAAGATAACCTATTTATTTATTACCCTCCACAGTAGTACCGATAATTGAGTTAAATTTATGGCCCTAACCCACCTTTTTGACCAAAATTAAAGATTATCTGGCTATTTTGAAGATTTAATTATAATTTTCTTTATTTTTGTTATTCGTCTATTTTTAAGATAGAGAAATTTGTGTCAATTCAGTAGACTTAATATTGGTTATTATAATTTAGTGTCAAAAATTTTAAGCAAATGGATCTTACGAACAGAGTACTTTAAAAAAAAACAAATATTTGCAAAATATCTGAGGTAGATGAACCACGAAGTGTTTTACAAAAGATATTTCCCAGGTGCAAATGAATCTTATTTAATTTTCCCCGAGAGCCCGAAACAATCCGGATTGTGTTACATATTACACAAGTTTCCTCATTTCGTGCGTACATTATACAAAACTTCATTAATGCAATAGAAATTTCATTTCACTTTTTATTGTACCTTTATTTTTACTTAATCAAATTTTTGTGAGTAGATAGAGAGAGCATCTACTTGCGAGTAAATAGAGAGAGAGAGCGAGAAGAACTCTGAAAATTTATAGGTTTTTTTTAGCTTTACGCTGTATCGAAATTATAATAGGCGAGGCAGAAGGTTAGGCTTAGTGTTAAGAACCTCCGTTCTCTATTTCTGCCGTCGAATGACGGAACTCAACGTCGCGTTTGTCTAGATCGAGGAAATAAAAATAATTTGACAGCGGGAACTAAATTAATAGCCTTCGCCTTTACAGTGGCACGCTTATTCCTACGACTATCCTCAACGACAACTGGAAACGGAGTGTCTTAACACCAGGTTCCCAGGTAGGCGTGTGCGAGATACAGCATGAAGCTGAAAACAATAGTTTTGTGTTTTAATATTGACTTATATTGTTTTAATGTAAAATGAATGGTTACTACTATTGCCGCAGTAACTAGACTACAGAGTCATGGTCGCCGTCAATAGACTATACCTAGGTAAAAAATAAGCCTTACAAGCGTAATAACTTATCGACCTATATATTAAACTTGTTATTTTTAAAATTTTCATGTTTTTATTATTGCATTTGTACTACTATAGTACTCATTATAATTTCCGATCACTCAGTTTAGTGTTTCAAAAGTGTTTGGAAAACTACTTTATTTTTTTAACTTTCGTGACTGCGTTCCAGTTCAAAGATACATCGATCTTCAAAGATTCATCATCGATCGATTCGATCATTATGATTTTACGTGGGGTCTGTCTTTCTTCAAAATCGAATGTAGCCTAAATCGTTCCCGGGAGTACTAGCTATACAACAAAAAAAATTTTTAAATCCTTTCAGTATTTGAGAAGATGTGGGTATACTAACAGATAAACAAAAGTTGTATAAATCCTAGATTTGTGTTTTATTCTAATGTTAATATAACATAATTAAATATTGTTTTCGTAAATGTACAGACACACTGGTTTTACTCTTTTATTACATTATAAATTGTGTAACAAATATAACGTATAACCAACTAAGCCTCAAGTAAGCTTGCCTATTCCATAGCGACCTTACGTTTATATTCTTTCTGAAGTCATAAACGGAAGGATACCTTGAAAGGCACGCAGGTTAAGCTTCAAGTGCTTAACGGTGAAAAAGGTCAAAGTAAGATTTAAAGGTTGTTAGTTCGATCAACTTGTCGAAAATTTCGCCATCCTGTAGTTAAAATAAGGATCAAAAAGTATATTATACAATTTTTTAAGTTCACGCAGACATTCACGCAATGAAATATTTAATATTTTCATTATTGCAAAAGTGGTAACGAGGCAAACCGCGGCGTCCAGATTACGGCGGGGAAAGGGGTGGGGGCAGTTCCCCAATTCTGACACTAGACACTAGGATCCTTTTACCTACATTGCTACAGCCTGATACAGCCTGACCTGACCTGACTGAGTCACTAGGCCAGCTTTAGCTTTATTCAGGCTTCACTGCGTTCTAGAAGTGACAATCCATTAGGTGTTAAACTAAACAGTATATGTAATTAGGTTATCTATATATATATATATATATAGTGTTAGTGTTGCAAAATGTGTATATATTTAATGAGACTGTTTGATAATCTTCGTACTAATATCCTAAATATGAATTTAAATCTGTTTGATACGCTTTTACTCCAAAACCAATCAACTTGGTATTACGTATATTCTTAGAAGTATTAGAAAGTACATAGGATAGGTGCTATTTATTAAAAAAAATATGTTGTGCTATTTCTTTCGTAATTATAAACACAGAAAAGTCAAGTAGTGAAGGACAAAGCACCGCTTAGATTACATTTATCGACCTTGACGGCCTAAGGGTGCCTTGCAAGAGGCGACACGTGCGCTTAGTAAAACGATAATGATAGAGTAGCTGGAGGGGACTCATAATCAACTGAATAACTAATTCAAGCCATTGCACTTTACGCTGTGCGGGAGCTCTTTTTGCGATACCCTAGACGGTAGACCCTATTGTCGAAAGTTCTAATGACGAAGGGTCATTTCAAGATTGTTTTTGTTAAATATACCAAAACGGCCTATACAAAGCTAGTTTTTGAATTAGACCTTTTGTAGAGTAAATTTCTACTTATTTTAATATGTTCTTTATGACAACATTTGCACAGCGCAAAGACTGACTGAGTGACTGATGATTTTGCGTTCATGACTAGATACAATAACCATTTTTGTCTTTTGTTTTTAGTAAGTCTCTCAATTTATATTTCACAATATTTTTATACAAAAGTCAACATAAAGATGTCTCAAGGCAGAAAGTTGTAAGACAGTAAGTATGTAGAAATATTAAGATAGTAAAAGATGCAAGAGCTTTAAAATGTGACGCAAGTACATTATGTGTAATTGGGTCAAAGAGGCGAAGGATGGAACTAAGTGGAACGGGGAGGTGGAGTGTTTTCCACGATGTGTTTGAATCGGTTGTATTACAGTCGACAATATAGCACACCACATTCTGCAAAGAAACTTTATGAAAACGTGGCTTACGAGCACGGCCTCTTTGTTAAAATAAACTCAAATAAATAAAACTTTCTCATCTGACGTATATTTTAATAAATCATTAAACTACATATTTATATTTTCACATTTTCTAAAGCTATTGAAACCAAAACATGAGAAAATCATGTGTGCTTGACCTAAAAACTAAAAAAATAATTGTGCCTTAGCTGTCACGGCGAACTAAATTAATAAAAGTGTTGTATAGGGGTTGATATGGGCTATAATAAAATTTGATTACTTTTGATCATAAATCTCTTTTTCATTATCTGGCGCGGGCGTCGGGGCCGCTCGGCGCGAGAGACAGCGCCCAAATCCCCATGTTTTGACATATACACCCGCTGTATTTATGACACTCAGTCCTCTCTCTTCTATCTGACATAAGATTTATGAAGTCACCATATGTGCTTAGATGCCTTAATTGCTAGAATGCAATTGGACTTCCTGTTTAACAAATGTCTCCTAGTACCACTCGTATTCTTAATATTTTTACTGTTATAACTAAAGCTCTCCATAATTTAACGTTATCTGCTGCGAACCGTTATATGACGCATAATTTTCGTTGTACTTGTCCCACGTTCGTGCGTTCCTTTATTTAACCAATTTAATTCATTAATTTCCAATTGTTTTTGTTGAGTAATGTTAAGCAGCTAATTGAAATCAATTATAAATTAAAAAACTTAAGTATCAAGCATTTTTTTGTAATGAACTTTGAGTTGCACTATTGAATTTTTTTTTTAAATAATATACTTTTTAAATCTAATGAAATAATTTCATAGAAGTAAAAATTTCTTTTTCGTTGACAGTGAGAATATTGCATACAAATTTATTGTTAGTTTTCTACATCCAGAATGAAATGGACAGCAAAAAACTATTCATTAATCTCAAACTAAATTTTAATTTAATATTTCCTACAAAAATTTAAATATCTTTGAGCCTGATCCGATAGCATTACGAATACGAATTACGTACGAATTAGTACGAATTAGTATAACGAATGCGTAAGGCACATTTGGCTAAGTGTAAGATATGTACATATTTCAACATTAGGTCCATGTGGGACGTCGTGTGTAGGGAGATGCATTAGTGTATCAATTTGCTTAGTCACTACCACGTATAACATTTTGGGGTCGTTCTGATATCAAAAGGCTATGAGCGAAGTGCGTTTGTGAGCTCCCAAGATTTATGGTCTTTATCCAATGACATTATATTGAATGCATTTTTTGGAACCCCCCTCTATTTATAAAGATTTGTTGTACAACGAATGTGTTTTTTTTTGTATATTTAATTTTATGTAAGTTAAGCAAATATATTATTTGCTGTTGCTTTAATATAATTATATTTAGGATTGAAGGATATTGAGGGCAGTCGTGGTGCACGCAGGGGCACAAGTGCGACTGTAAATGCGACAGGTTGTTTGTTCGATGCCCACTCGAAAAATGGGAAATGAAATATTCAATACATTCTATTCTTCGAACTGGTAACAAGACAAAGCGCGGAATAGAGTTCCGCCGTTTTGGCACAAAGTGGGGAACGAAAGTGTCATTAAGTGAACGGAGTGACTAAACACTAGGTTCATAGGTTCATAATAGATAATATAGAAACATATTTGGCTAACGAATTAAGAAAACATCTATAAGGGATCCAACTACGAACGAACTTTGAAACAACATTGGTAAATAATTTCACGTCATCGTAACATTTTAAGTTAAATATTCACATCCTGCTTACAAGTGAAATTAATGATTCTCTGTGACCATTATTTTTCATGCAAGCTTAATAAGTCGAGTACAGATAACGCAACTGATTATATATCCATGTGTTACTTCCGGGAGGATCGTTGGCGGACGCGTCCGAACATGGAAAGCATTTTAAGCGATTGCATTGATACCGTGGCGTCCATTGTTCCATTTATTTTGAGCTCGACCTATTGATCCTTCGCAATTTTTAGCGCCACTTATATTAGCTTTAGCTGTAAATACGTGGAGATATTTTATAAAAGTGTCATGAATTAAAAATTAAAAAGGCATAAGTTCAAAAAGATAAAAATGTAATAGGAATGTAAATTTTATATGCTCCTTAATTCCTCGTTTTCACAACGTTTTTTTTCCTTACAGAGTGCTCTTTTGAAAGTGTGCATTTAAAATATAAGCTTTAGAAATGCTAAGTGCATTTCTTCAGCCTAGCTTTAATAAAGTAACAGACGGCGCATCCCTTAAAAATGTTTTAATGATAAATAAGAAGTCCAAAAATTTTTACATTTAGAATTCAATATATCATTCTCTTCTATGTATGTCATGACAACATAAATATGTTGATTATTAGAATTTAAGTCTTAATCTTTAAATTTTTTTAACTTTTATTCTTTGAACGGACCTATATGTATATTGTTTATATTGCCCGAAGCCACGTAATGCGGGTAGCTCAGTGGCAACTTGATACAAATCTCAAATGAAACACGAAGCTCATTTAGGGTTCGATAGTTTAATGACTTTTATATATGTTATCGTTACATTTACATTTATTTTTATATAATGTAATTACGTGTATGTAAATAATCAATTTATATGTTTATTTGAACATTAGTATTTTAATTTGTTTTAGGGAATTTCAATATTACAAACAATCCCGAGAATAAATAATATACTTAGATGAATATTTAAAGTACCTGATGCTAAACGTTAGAAATAATTTGCTTGAAAAAATTAAATGATATTATTAAATATGCAACCTTTTGATTGAAAATTAAACATTTAAAAGAGCCAGGTCAAATAGCCTTCATTTCTTTTATTAAATATGTAGAGCATAAAGAAAAAAAAAGCGGCCTTATCACTAATTCTTTTAGTGATAAGAGCGCATGTGCACTACATTTGTGTATCTTTAAATGAACTGTATTTTTTTATTTTCTATTTGTGCAATAAGGAATTATTATTATTAATAAAGTTTTACATATTAAACGAAGTACATTGCGATTACAAAAAATAAAATAATTTATTGAAAGCCTGCAGAGACGGTATCGGTATTTGGGGCACATCGTCGCCCCGGCCGGCGCCACTCTGCGGGGGGATTATCCCGGCTTCACCCCACATAACAAACACTGTCTTTTGTACTTTATTTTTTCCAGATTTTATGACACGAACTTGCTATAAATCGATAAGAACTTTATAACTTCACGAGAAACGAACAACCCCACTCCCCAATTGTTGGTAGTTCCGAAAATATATACAGATACAATATATTATGTTGACTCGGTCATTGAAAACTACTTATGCTAAAATAAAAATAAAATCATAAATATTTTGTCTTTTAACGCAATTAAAGATATATATTTAATTTTATTATAAAAATTAACTATCCAAAAGTATCTAAATCCATTTTGTAGTTTTATATACTAGTATGAATTTGTTTTGATTGAAATGAAATTGAAAACGGTCAAAATGACGCAACGTCTCGTAAACCCTTGTATGGACATCTGCGACCTAGAAGAGCGGGGTCGATCCATCCACCCTCAACTATTTATTTAGTTATAGTCTCCCTAAGGCCATTACAAATTCTTTTTGTTGTTCATAAAATACTTCTAAACAGGCATTGGCCTTGAATTTAATTAAATGCATTGATTTATATGTGTTGCGAGTGTTTACCAGAGTAAATAAATTTATTTATAATAATTTTATCTGGATCGCTTAAATTGAAAAAGTATTATATATCTGTTTCCATTCTGGGTCACAGGCAAGTTTTTCCTTACATCGTAAAATCATTCTCTAGAGAGTTGCTTGTTTTAAGCCGCTCTTTCCCTCGTTTTCGTTATCTTACATCTATTACTCTTTGAGATCGAAGGACCACTAACTAATTCTATTATTATAAAAGGACACAAAAAGAGAAACTTGATAGATTTCTTTTTATGACATGCTCTATTTATTTTATGTAATACTTATAGCTATTGAATTTAAGAAAAAATATATTACGTAGAGGCCGTCTTGGCGCAGCGGCACAAGGGTGTGACTGTAACGCGACGGTAGTGGGTTCGATCCCCACTCGAGGAAGTGAAATATTTATTTACGTTTATATTTCTATTTCTTCGCTCTGGTGTCGAGGCAAAAGCACGGCGTTGAGCTCTGCTCCTCAACACGCAATGCCTCCAGAATTTGACAGAAAGTGGAGAACGGAGTGTCTTAACACTAGGCTAGGGATACAGCGTGAAGCTGAAAAAAAAATATATATTACGCAATATTCTGGACATTAAACCTTAATTATTTTATAAACTTACCTAACGTTTACTTTTACTTTAATTGTATACTGAAGTTTAATTATATGAATAAAAACTTACATTGACAAATGAGCCGTTAAAATGGCCGTACTGTCTCATATAGTACAATAATATTTATATAGCTTTTTTTGAAAAATAGGATTACGCTACCCACAATTTTGTGACAATATCAGTAAACGATTTGTGTTTTGTGGTTAAGCATTATAAACGAGCTGTAGTGACGGCGTTAGCTCTATCCATCCATACCTATATTATAAATTCGAAAGTAACTCTGTCTGTCTGTCTTTTACGCAAGGCAAAATCGCAAATTTAATTGTGACAAAATACTCATATAGAGATACTTGAGGGTCTCGGGATGAACATAGGTTACTGTTTTTTCACATATTTGTAATATTTTCGATATATACCAATATATTAAAATACTTATTAATTTGACATGCAACTTATTCCGCCATGTTTAAAACAACCGCCGCTAAGCAACGATTTGCAAAGTTTGTTGTTAGAAAACGTCACCCAAAATAAGTTTGCTTAACGCATCTCTCTATTGAAAACTGAAAATAATTTCATAAATATATTTAATAAATATTCATATAGTTCAAGCGGGTGTAGCCGCGTTCGGGTCCACTAGTATCTACATATATGCTGGATGAAATCCTTGTTCTATTTCATCATTTTTAATATCTGCCATTCAAAATTTAACTACTTATTATTAAGGATTTTTAGCTACATATAAACTAATACCTTAAACTGAAACTTAAAATATTTATTAAATAAATAACATTATACGATTCTTGCTTTTATATACATAAATGCACTGTAGGAAATAGTTCAGTCTTTGGTTTAAATCAATCTCTGATACGCCGGAGCTGTGAATGCGTTCGGCTGCAGTTAATTTCTTCAATAAAATCAGGTCACAGGGCGAAGTCACATCTCTAAGCAATAAAGCACAGCTTGCAGTGGCGTCTGCCTTTATTGCATTTAACAGCGATGCAATTTTGAGTCCATTAATCTTTGCTGTTCCTTCGGCGCTCTGTATTATATCTCTCTCCCTTCCTACATATAAATACCTCTTACTTATATATACTTGCAAATATGTATTCTAAAAACGAAAAATTACAGTATTTTTTCTATACTTATTTTGATTTACTGCCTGTATTTAGTTACTGACATCGAATAGGTATGTCGGTTTTATAGTTAAATACATTGTATTTTATAGATGAAATGTTTAAAATATACTTTCATTTTTATTTATTAAATAGATATTTACACGTGTTAACGTTTAATAAATCGTTGCTTTGAGGGTTGTTCTGCATTCAAGCCGAGTAATTTACAACGTAATTTTTGTTTTGTCTTTTATAATATTATTATTTTGAAACGATAAAGTGCTGAGATATCTTTCTATCTCTCAGTACTTTAGTTTTCTATTTTCTGCCTACTTTAGATATAGGTAGAAATAGATATAAGAAACTAGACCCCGACCATTTCGTATAGGAACCCGTAAGCCAGGAATTTCATTTTTCCCTGCACCCAGTTGGCATTATGATATAACTCGAAAATATGAAGTCGTAAAAAAAATTTCATTATACCTTGCTTAATATAGTGTGTTAGGTAATTATCGACGTCTTATTAATTGTTATTGTTAGGTATTCGGATAATCGAAAATCCGGATAATCGGATGTATAAAGAAAAGCGAGTTTCATGTATATGTTGTACATGTTATGTGTTTATTAAAAACAGCAAATAAGTTATGTTTATTAAAATATACATTTTCCAAAATTCTTGTGGTTGAATTGTGGTTGTATTTAAATGTTTTGAATTAAAATAACAAACTATTTATTGAAGCAAGTGCATTTCTCAAAGAGCTCATTAATTTGAATTCTTAGCTCTACAATTGTTCTTTGGCACGAAATCACTGTAAACGTTTCGAACAAGAAGGAAACGACGGTACGCGTGCCTTAGAATTAAATAGTTTCTTTTGTCGGTTAAACGTTCGACGATTAACTCAAATGGCGGCCATTGTGACCACTACCTAGGATTGTGCCCGCAAAGCCGAGCACGATTAATAGCGACTCGACTCCCTTTATTCTCTGTAAACGAGCTAGAAAAAAATATCTTTTTTTCATTTATATACTTTTTAAACTCTATTTTAATTTTTAATAAATTATAAATGCAACAAAATTACACAAAAGGAAAGCCTAAAATTAAAGTTTAACAAAGTAATTAAATATTTAAAATGTTCATGTTTGTTGATTTTTTATTTATTAATCATATTCAAAATATAATCAATTTTTCAGTTATAGATTGTATGATGTTATAGATGGTCATATGTTAAGCATAAGTAATCATAGGGCTTACTTGTAATCCTGCACTGATGCAATCGTAGATTATATCAGTTCTTGGGGTAATGCTAATATATAATAACCTTTTTTTGTCTTTCTACAAATAAGTATTTTTGTCATCTCATAGCGAATAAGTCAAAAATGAGCTCTATATTACAATATACAGTGAAGCCTAGTTAATTGGGATCTCAAAGGACCAAAGATTTTGTACTATTTGAAGAGGGTTTTCATTTATCCTATTTCTAATTAGACAAGTTTAACATTATAGTCGTTTCACAGGCCTTTGTTTGTATTGGTATATATTTGTTTGTACCCAAACTTGTCGAGAGAACTGGCTTGAACTGACAAAATTTGTCACTTATATGGAATTGAGGTACTGAATCCCAATTATAACGGTAAACATCGAAAAAATCCAAGAAATTAAATCTCATTTAAGTTATTTTATTTAATTTTAGGTACAAAAATTCCCACCATTAGAGGTAATTCGATGACAAAGTGCCGGAACCTCATAGTAATTCTCAATTGTTAATTAAAATTGTCTTCCACATGACGAAGACTTCATATTACATTTTAATTTTAAATTTCAGAATTATGAAATAAAATAATACTGTAAACGACAGCAGAGAGTTTAAAGAATGACGTAAAACTCGTTTGGGTAACGAAGCGTTTCGGCAAAATAAGGTGCCGCGCCGTCTAGCCATTCACGTTTTTGACGGCGGCGAGAGGTGCTATATAGAAGAGATGTATATAGAACTTATACTTTAGAAGCACCATATAAGCTTTGCTACATTCCTTTTAGGTATTACCTAAGAACTTACGAAGTTAATTTTAAACCATATTAAGGTAAATGTATGAAACGTTTTCGAAAAGCCTACTAATGAATGAAGATATCGTTGGTTTCAATGTAATCTTAGTACTATTTTTTTGTGTTTATATGAAGAAATAAGTTCCAACTTATTCAATTATACGCAAAATATATGGGTACGTAAATACATTTTTGTACTTCAGTTTGTTATTATACTTAATTTATATTGGTAATGTAAAAATAATATTTGTTTAGGAAGAATTTATGTGGGTGTTTATTGGAGTTCCCCAGAATGGACTGGACCTACCTCGGAAATTTTACTACCAAAAAAAATTCCACGAAACCTTAAAACAACCACAGAAAATATCTCTTGATACGACTTACTAAATATCATGTCTCGTTCGCTCGTTAATAAAGTGATCTCATACTGATTACAAATAAAAAAATGTTAAGATTTATGTGAAGAAAATTCAATACAAAGGTACGGTTTAGCCGAGGTGAAATAATAACATAAGTATATTTTTAAAAATATCTGCAATAAAAGCGGCAATTGCGATATTTTTAATATTTAACTAGGTAATTGTTATAAATTCCTCTTCGTCACTATAAAATTCTATAATGTTTTGCATATATAAATCCAGTCCGTTTCTTCACAGTTATTTTGTAAACTTTGTGCTTTTCTTGCACAGTACAGTTCCTGTGACGCTTGTAGCTAAAGTTTGACAGTACTTTCTGTGAAATTTTGCATTTGATTAGGTCAAAAGTTTAAAGTTTTGCATGAAACTTTTAACATAAATTAGATACCTATAGTTAACGACAGTTCGTCGACGTTTAAAAAGTTATCATATATAAGTAAATGTGAGAAAACAGAACTCTTTAAAGTATTATAAAGACATTTGAAATATAAAAAAATCATACAGTATACTTTAGGATAAAAAGTATACATATCGTAGAATTGACGATTTCATGGAACGATTGCGACCCTTTAACGATTTTGTATCTACCTTTGGCTATATCGTAAAATGAACTATCCATAAAATAAATCCTTTAATAAAACCCAGAACAAGCTTATTGTTTTAACTACAATTAACATATTAGCTGATTATTGTATATAAATACGTTTAATATTTATATATTAAACGTACTCATACAATATTTACTGATCAAACATACAGACGCGACGTCTTAATAAATTAATTACGATATTGTTATTAATAAGTGCCATGGTGATACATCAAAAAAGCACTCCTAGCGCCTTTATCAGTATTGAATCTAATTTTAACATTTGATTGAATAATATCGATAATTTCATGTAATAACTTCGTACATCGTAGAGTGAAAACATTTTCTTTTATTAGATCCATGGTCATTTTTTTGGTCGAGGTTTTATTTAGAAATGTGTGGGAGCAAGTTGGAGTACCTAGTATATTTATACGATATGTTAACAACCCTTATAAACTGAACAAATCTTTACAATTTTACGAAAAAAATACAACTTTTATATGAATAATTCTTCGGGCTCGAAGACGGTCTGATAATCTCGACAAACTTATTGTTGTTGAGAAAGTAGACGGTAGAACACCTAGAGGCCGGTCACCTTGCCGATGGTCCGACGCCGTCTAAGAAATTACTGGACTTTCCATGATTAGCGCAATAAGGCAAGCAGAGAACAAGGAGACACGGAAGCATCTCGTTTGCTCTTCCACTAAGGCCTACCAGAACGGGCACGACCTTCAGTAATGAGGAGAACACGACACAAGAAGAAGGAAATAATTCTATTTATGATATACCCTAAAATATAATCCAAAACTGAGGTCTAATTCTCTTTATAGACATATAACGAGGCGTAGCATTAAGGGTGATTAAATAACTCCTTTAATCTAAGTCCAATCAGGCAGAGCTGATATCGCAGAGCGGTTTAGGATACACAGCCTCCCTAATAGCTGTTAATTAACACTAATGTTGATTTAAGCCATTTTGCATCGGCCGTTTTGCTGAATTACTGCTATGAAATTCATTATAGATCCAATTTAGCTAGTTTACATAATGAGATTGCTATAATTATTATATGTAATTTCTGTAACGTGATTGTAAATATTAAATGTTTAATTAGTTGAACTGCAAATCTCTAGTTATAATTTAAAAATAATAATAAAAGTAACATTTTTGAACCATTTAGTTTATTAAAAGTCTGATACTTGCTATTTATTTGAATAACGACTTTATAAAGAATTTATCTTTTTAATCTTTAATAATATCGAGAACGTCTCACACAATAGTCCATAATATACTAGTATTTTTATTATAATAAAGAGATATTATGATAATTACAAACGTCTCTTGACAAGTTTAGTGGCCAATAAACCGTTCCTAGTGAAGTCCGTGTAGTCGACATCGTCTGCCACTTATAGTCAACTAGCGCTAGCCGCCATTCACAATTTGGCAGGTAATTAAAATCCTTGGTCTTTGAAACCTATATTAATCAACATGATATCTTGTATCTATAGTTAAAAGTAAAAAAAAACTAATGTTAAGTATAGTCGTTTCCGAATTATGTTTGTTTCATTGTTTTTAATGAACAAATGGGTAGTTTTCCGTGTTAACTCGTGCGGAAGGGTAAGGTAGCCAACTATTAAAACAGTCCGTTCCCTTTTCGCCCAATTTTCAATCTTAGTTCGTTCGTTTTTATATATTTTAATTCGGTCCAGAATTAGAAATCTATAGTGAATAAATTCAATCAAGTTAATTCCAAGGAAACCTTTCTTCGTTGCATTTTTGTTAAGATTGTATTTATTTAAGACAACAAATTTTATTATATATAATTAACAATAAACTTATATTTATAGTTAATTTCATACAAAATAAGTGCCCGCAAACTTAAAATGGCTAACTTTCATAAGTTGTATTTCCCATTAACATGTAATAATGACAGACAGATGAACAGGCTGACTGACAGATAGGAAGGTAGACAGACAGACGGATAACAATGAGATCCTATAAGAGTTCCAAATTTTCTTTTGGGAATTGAACTATAAAAACATTTACATATATTACAGATTTTGTATAGTATCGTAATTTCTATATTAGTTTAGTCATGTTATTACTTTTATATTAAAGTCCCAATATTCCACATACGGGATTTCAAATAAAACACAATTTTCTATTCCTCGAAGATCTTCTATGAAACTGAAATACTGTTTCATTATTCAGCTAAATTTTATAAGCAGTATTTGTTTCCGACGATATTAGGGTCAAAATGGCCGCCTTAGAGCTCTCCTTTGGCATATTTCCATGTTTTATTTATGATAGTATACAAGATTGATATATTGCGACTACGTCCTTTGTGTGTCGCATATATGTAGATGTACATATATATTGACAGAATTAGCTTGACAATATTTTACTAGGAATACTCCGATACATTTTTATTATTAAAAATTAAAATGGTAGTATTTCTTTATGAATATTGAATCTGAAAATATTAATGAAATAAAAGCAAAATAAATTGGTCCAGTGCTACGTAATTGGGCTTTTACATTATTAAAGTCGTCCCTAATACAATAGACCCTGATGACATTGAGAGCTTAAACTAAAGGCATTTACTCGTAGTCTACTAATTTCCGCATTTTGGCGGTTAATTTTACGTCCGTCGTTTGTGTTTTAATTTTATTATTGGTAAGTTCGTTTACTTTGAGTGAATAAAGTAAAATCGTTCAAGTAATTTTTGATATAATTGTACCAATTACAGCATTGCAAGTCAACGAGAAGTACAAGTTATAAAAGTTGGCAAACTTAAGATTGCGGGCATTTGCTTTAATTAAAATTATATCATACCTATACATTTTTACTTTTCGGATGTTTTTTTTTTCTCCAGAATTCGGCAGAAAGTGGGGAACGGAGTGTCTTAACACTAGTTTCCCTCTGCCTACCCTGCTGTATGCGAGATAAAGCGTGAAGCTGATTTGATTTGATTTGGATGTTTTTCTTTATTTGCATTGTAAATTCTCACTTCGTGCCAATTTTTTTAGCTGTAGATCCATGGGAACTTTTGACAATGCGGCGTATTTTGTTAAAAATGCAGCAAAATCGATGCATAAAGGCTCGTATCGTTTAATTACGTAGACTTATGAGCTTGTATATTTCTGTACTTTAAGGACATTTGAATATTTAGACGGTCAGACCACCAAACAAAGAGATCCTGTAAAGGTTCAGTTTTTACTTTTTAAAGTACGGAACCCTAAAGAAAGAGGACGCACACAACATAAAACAGAATAAGAAATAATGTTAATACTGTTATGTAAATGGCTTCTGACGAACAGCTCGATATGTTTCGGACTTACTGACTCTTGTATTATTTCAATTCCAATTTAAAACATCGGGAAGTAATAAATTTCCTGTCCATGTTTAACCATTTTGTAGAAAAACCTAGAGATATTCCGTGTTCAAAGTTTATGTAGCGGTTTGTTTAGAAAAGTTTTTGTAAGAGAATAAAGCTTAAAAATTATTAGCCTTATTCCACAAATTATTACCACAAATGAATAATGTATATAATATAGATAATACATGTTAACTAACGTATAGTCCTAGTATTAAATGGATATAAAAGAAAATCTAATGGTATTTGCATTGGTCATAAGTGCAATGGCCGCGTTGACATTTAATTAAATTGACTTGTGTTCGAATCGCTGACCCGTCGCGAGCTCCTGACGGAATACGACTGCACTTCGTGATGATATATTGTGTATAACCTGAATGCAGAATATATTTAAATATTGAATTTTTATATTATTTTCCATCGCAGTAGTAATTACTTGAAATATATTTGTAGGTTTCACAAATATTTAATAGAAAATATCGTATTCATATAAAAGTTGCAGCGGAATTGGAACCCCAAGTCAAAGACTAAAATATCCATTGAACTGTTTGAAATCTTAGGTTGGCATAGTATTTAAGAAATATAGTATAATATCGTAATTAATAATGTAAAAGTCATTGTTTTGAAATATGTAATTAAAAATGTTTTAGAGTTCATTACTCTTTCTCAAACTGAGCTAGGAGCGGTACGAAAGTGTGCTCGCTAACACAAAGTGCCCGCTCTCTTTGTCTACGGAGAGTTTTACACGAGTTTTTAGTTTGGAGTAGTTCTAACGAAAGAGGTAGATTACGTCCTCGCATGCTGAGTTTACTTGTTGTGTTATTTTCTGAAACAAAAATGTTCAACTACTATGCATTTATAAGCTATGTGAAGCGTTCTACGTCTAAGTTGGAAGTTTTTTAGTTTTATTCTGAAATGAAATTTATACCTAGAAAAGAATAATTATATACCTTTATGAAATCAAATTATATTGAGACCAGTCACGGCGCGGGGGTACATAGAGTGAATGCAAACGCGACTGGTTATTGGTTCGAGTCCCGCTCGAGGAAATGAAATTTTTAAATATATTTTTATTTCTTTGTTCTGGTTTCGAAGCAAAGCGCGACGTTGAGTTCCGCTACTCAAACGCAACACAACGCAATGGCTTCAGAATTTAGTGAAAAATATGGAACGGAGTGTCTTGACATTCCCTGCGCCTACCTTGATGTGTGCGGGATACTTGACACAAAAAAAACATATTTAAATTAAATGAACGTCTTGCTTACATATGTATGTATGTATTATTTATTTCTCTTTTTTAATACAACCGGTTGGAAAAATTGATTCTACGAGTTCGAATAACAAATTTCTTATGTAGATGATTTGAATAAATGGTAATTCATTATCATTTTCATTAAAATAAGAATAAAATAAACGATGTAATTTTTTTATTTATTTTTATTCCTAATGCATAAAATATATTATTATGAAATAACAATTGTCATAGACAAACAATATAGATAGATAAATATAAACGCTAGACTGCTTTGTTATGGTCGCATTATTTCTTTGTCCCTCCTTTCCCGTTAAATAAATATTTGTCTTGGGTAAATTTCATCATGTGATACTTTAGTTAACATGATATCTTTTTCGGCTACATTTATGGCATGTTTTTTTTGTATGCCTACGTAGGTCGTTTGTAAGTACTCTATCTATAACTATTACTGTATAATAATAATGTACCTACATATGCTTTAAAAATTATACGGAAAAATTAAATGTTTAATATTATCATTTCTCCGTTCTCTGTTACTAGAACAAGGCAAAGCGCGGCGTTGAGTACCGGTAAGCAACACGCAATACGTAGGAAGTCCGGAGAAAGTAGGGCACGGAGTGTCTTGACACTAGGATCCCTCGCTACATGCGCTTAAACCGCCACTGTGTTCTATATATAAAAAAATAATCAAGCGAGTATAAAAATGATTAAAAATTTCCAATTTGATGAATTTCAATATTCTTCGTGGTTCGTTCGGTAAAAATTAATAATAGCTATCGATAACTATTATTACTTACGAAGTCATTAAATAAATGTACGACTTCCTCATTCTGATGGGTTACATGCATAATGTTGGTGCGTGTGGTTGTCAGCGCTCGAGAGTACAAGGCGATGGATGGAATCTTCTTAGAAATTAGTCGAAGTCTTTCTGTTTAATAAAATCTTACATATTTTTTTACATAGATCTAGAAACAAAATAAAAGAAAAATAATACAATATAAATAATTTAAACAATTTAATTTAATAGTTTTGGGAGGGAACTTATTACCTAAAACTTAATCCAAAATCTATTTTTTTATTAAATTTATTTCTTTGAACAATGAACACATGAGACTTGAGAATAAATTTGAAAATAAAGTAATATATTATTAGAAATGTCTACATTTTATTCACATACAGACTATGCTTTTAGGTATCTATTAGGAACATATTTATTTAAAAATATTGGCAAAAGATACAGATTATGCTTAATTACCAGCACAAAATATGCGTAGATGGCAAATTTAATTATCTTTATTATTCTTTTCAAGTACCACATTATCATGTTGGTATTTCCAAAGACTGCTTGTGTCATTAAGCAAACACGAGATAACTGAAACCTGTCTCGAAGTTGCTCTGCACCAACATTGTACAGAAAGTGCTCGTAGATTCATTCTCAGTGAGGCGCGGGTGCAGGTCAACGGTCGATGCGCATACGCATGGGAATTAAAGATAAATATTTGAATTTCAACACTTAATGCATGCATATGCTTAGCAAATTGATTATGAAGTGTTCTGGCATCCGCGTGCATGTGTTTATGGTGGGGATTCTGGGTCGAGCTCTAGTATACACAATCATCACGCGAGCAGTGTTGGTTTTGGTGGTTCTATATAAGTAAATAAACAATTTTATATTTATGGTAAGATTATTTTTAAAAATTTATAATTTTTCATCGCAACGGATTATAGGATCAGTTTGCGCGTATGGGGAGGTATAAAATTAAAATTATATATATATATTTATTCTACTGCATTCCAGGTATTAAGCTAACGTCAAAGAAATAATAGTAGTATAACAGTCATTTTGGCTTAATTTGTTCGTTTGTTTATAATTATTTATTTTATATTAACACGTGCTTGTAAGCTTACAAATTAGTACTTCTAAAACTACTAGTTGGTAAATGTTCTTTTTACCCAAAATGAGATTTAAAATGACAATTATTGCTTTTACATTTATTGCTTAGTTTGTATGAGCAGTTTCTTACAAATGTTTTTTTATTGCACCTTTATATTATAAAATACTGTAGTAAGCCATTATAATTATTACTTTGACTTAATTCACCTGAATATTTGTATAGAAATAATCAGGTGTTGTGCTTTACAGTTGAGTAGGATCCAATGCGCGACGTGGAAAAATGTTAAACTTGTGACAATTTATGCTTATTCGATAAGCGAGTATTGTGCGAATACAGATAATATTATGTTAAAGTAGAAGGCAGGGTTGAATTTTAATAAGAGTAGGTACGGAGGCGAACTCGAAGCGCGACTATGAAGGAATTCTCAAAGAAAGCTATTCATCCTCGGCCATAACTATTATATATGAATCACACTAGGAAGCAGTGTCAATTGTAGAAAAATGTCATATTCTTAGTTTTAAAATTATTTTATCAATAACTTGAGGCCAGTTCTGGCGCAGTAGTACAAACGTGTGATTGTATCGCGACAGGTTATGGGTTCGATCTCCACTCGAGGAAATGAACTATTTAATATTTTCATTTCTTCGCTCTGGTGTAGATGCAAAGCGCGGGATTGAATTCAGCACGCAATGCCTGCTTACACTGCCAACCCTGCTGCTTGCGGGATACAGCGTGAAGCTGAAAAAAAGATAATTATTATCATTTATTTCTTTTATAGCGATATTTAAATATAAACAGTTAAAATGTTAAAATATGTTCTTTTTATATATAGAAAGCATAACAAAGGCCCATTATTCCCCTTTGCTTTGAATGTGAATGGTGATTTCATTGTGTTCACTTCAATTTGGTAATGGAGTAGACAAATACCTTCTAATTGATTTTAGAAAGTTTATTAGCCTAATTGAAATTATCCCTTTTTTCAATTAAGTAGCTATATATAGAATAGTAATTGACAATTAGACAGTAGTAACGTTTAATAAAATTATAAATATTTATTAAAGTAGCATAAAATAATAATTATCTCTCGTATGAAAACAAGACTGATCACCAGAGGTGGCTAGGTCTACATACTTAAGACCCTCTTTAGTACGTAAAGCATCCTTACGATGTGGGCTTAACCTTTCAAACTTTGAGCAATATTCAAGCAATACCCCTTTAGGACGTTAGTCGAGGATTTCGATTAAATTCTTTATGAATCAACCTCTATTACAAAAATTAATAAATTCATATTTTATTTCTATGCTTTTTTTATTTATATACACAAATACAAATATTACGTTTGCTACACTCGTTTAGAACATGTGATGTAAAAGTGTGCGAGCCAACAAAATTAGCACTTTTACAAAAGTAGTACAGCTGAATGGGTATTTATTGGCATAAATAAGTCGATGATCTGAAATATCTAAGTAGAACTAAAAGATCTATATTCGACCAATCCGTTCTTTATATTTGCATACATTTTTTTAAATGCTTTTTAAATATATAATAATCATACACGAGATTCCGCTGCAAAACTAATAATTTATGAATGATACGTAGTAGCAGAATAGATTACACCATGGTTGCCTCTTAAAAGTATGCTACAATAACCTTTAAACTAATTTATAGTAGTTCATTTTTGATAATAAACTTTTAGGTACATATTTTTTAGTGAACCCAATAAGATTTAAAAGAAAATGAATAACGAATGAATGATGTAAGGAATCAAAAAAATAATGGTTACAATACTAGCTCTTTGGCCACTTACCATAACACTAAGTTTTTACATTTGATTAATTTATAGAAACATTTTCCACATAAGTATAATATATATCCAAAGGTAAACATTACACAATAAAAATAATGAAAACCTAGACTTTCACTTTTCACTAAAAATATAACGTAGTATATATACGTATACAATTGTAAAAACAATATTTAAAATATTCCAATGTTCCTTTTAAGCAAATTGCCTTAACTTTGAAAGTTCAACCTATCAATTTTCGTAGACATTTCTAATTAAACTTTGTGATAAGCCCCGAAATTTCCTTCCCTGAAACCCTTAAATCTTTTTAAGATATTTGAAAAAGATTTTAATAACAATAATTTTAATTACTATAGCCTTTTTACGTTACGGAATCTTGTATATACTTGTTATTTTTAAATTTGTGCCAAATTGCATACACAGGAAAGTCCACGAGAAATGCTCTATAAGTTTTGCGTATATCCTCGTATCTTTTGAGTAAGAAGCTTCATTTCTTCTGTGTCATGGGAGCGTAGACCTGAATATTTGATATTAATTTCAGCTTGATTCTTCCTCGCTATCTCGAGATAAATGTTCTTCATAGATGGACAGACGTACAACAAAGTGATCCTATAATGATTATGTTTTTTTCCTTTTCACGTACGGAATCCTTAAAATAATATGATCATTAAATAAAAGTAAATAAATTGTAAGTTAAATTTATATCAAAAACTTTACAGCTCTTTCTATAAAACCTAGAACCTCCTTTCTATGGAACCTAGTGTTAAGACATTCTGTTCCATTAAGATACTTCCGTTCCCTATTTTCCTCGAAATTTTGAATGCATTGCGTGTTGAGTGGCGGTCCTCAACGCCGCATGTCAGTTTTATGCTAAAATAAATTATTGAAAAGAATATTGTGGGCTTAACTAGTGCAGTGGTGAGATAAATTCAGGAATAAAGGTACTGAGGTTTTCTCTTAGTTCAAACAACACGAGACATGAATAGAAATGTGAAAATTATACATACAACTGTCTCTTTATATAAGGTGTGAATTATTGAATTCAATTTAGCTTTGTAAGCTAAAATAGTAATATCCTTTATCCTAAAAGGCAGATATATTAATAGACTACTTTCTAGAAATTCAAATTTTGGAGATTAGAAATATTGCTTCTATTATTATGTGCAATTACTATGGAATCCAGCCGTGGCTCAGGGGCACAAGTGTGCTATAAACGCGACTGGTTGTCGGTTCGATTCCAACTCGAGGAAATGAAATATATATTAATATTTATATTTTAATTTCTTCGCTCTGGTCTTGAAGCAACGCGCGGCGATAAGTTCTGTCATTCAACGCGCAATGCATTCAGAATGCGGCGAAAAATGGGGAACGGAGTGTCTTTAACACTAGGTTCCCTCTGCCTACCCCGCTGTGTGCGGGATACAGCGTGAAGCCGATTTTGCTATGGAAATAATATGTATCTCAAATCTTATAATAATTTTAAAATAAAATATAAAAATAGTTGTTATAAAATATCACTTCAGGAAGTATAATTTAGCTACATTAAGGGCCATTTTAGACGAACTTAACACTTCACGAAGAGGGTCAAGTGCCGCCATACTCACCGTCGTCGCTGAGAATACTTACTGAAGCCATATTGACAAATCTCTTTTTAAGATTTTTTTATCAAAATCATATTTTACGTTCATACTTATTTAGAAAAAGGGACATAGCGCGGCGTTGAGCGCACGCAGAAAGTTTATATACCTATGACAGTCTTGGAATTGTATTTTAAATTGTACGTTTCTCAGCTGCACTCCACTTTTCACCGAATTCGCCTCGACACCAGAGCGAATAAATTAAATAATAAATAAATATTGAATTAATAATTAATTAGTCAAGCAAATCTCTGATCAAAATTTCAACCGAAAAACATCATCATCCAGTCGAGTTCCTCACAATTGCACTACGAAGGCGTCAATATCAAATTTGAAATTTTCTTAAACTTAATTACATAGTTAATTCCATCGCTCTGTGGACACTCCATAGTAACTAGGTAATAACTTGAAAGACGAGTTGAATCTAGGAATGAGGAACATTTTCCAATTAAAGTTTCCCATAAAGTTCTATTAGACGTTGATGCGATGACAAAATTCAAAACCTGAGAAAATTTAGTTCTTGAGAAAAAGTGGACGAAGAATATACATTAAGTAGAGTACTACTTTATCTTTACTTTATTTGTTAGTTAGTTTTTGTTTGGTTTTAGCGTTTATTAGCGTTAGACTTAGGAGTTATATTTTAATTTCATTATAACGATTATAATAATGTCGTAATCGTTTTTATAATATTTATTTGCTGAATTTGAAAAAATAAAAAGCCTTTGTATCTTTGTCCATTTAAACTTTATTGTTTATTTTTGTTATAATTGGTTTAAGGATAAATGGAAATCTATTAATTTATTTTTTTATTTCAGTCCAGGCACAAGGTGACTGTAACGCGACGGTTGTAATTTAAAAAAGTAAAACAACTTCACGCTGTTTCCCGCACACATCAGGGTAGGCAGAGGGAACCTAGTGTTAAGATACTCCGTTCCCCACTTTCTGCCGAATTCTGGAGGCATTGCATGGTGAGTGGCAGAACTCAACGCCGCGCTTTGCCTTCACACCAGAGCAAAGAAATTGAAATATAAATATTAATAAATATTTCATTTCCTCGAGTGGGGATCGAACCGAAACACAACCTGTCTCGTTACAGTCACACCCATGTGCCGCTGCACCACTATGGCCCCAATGAAAAAATGTGATAATGCTAGTAATAATTCACTTCGTCCAATTTTGGTAAACAAATATAGCAGATACGTATTACAAAAATAGAAACGAGAGACGCTCCAATTCCGCTGCAATATCGATTATGGCGGCACACGTTAGAGCGATATCATCAAAGCCGTTCAAAATGTTGCTTCCATTGCTATCACTATGTTAAGATGGGGGAACGGCGCTGGGAGACCCTAAAAATACATTTAGTCACGTTCTTACACGAAAATTGGATATCAACGAAGTTACAAATGGGACGTTATAGCCATATATATACTCTTAGATAAAACATTTTATATTTGAAGCTTTTATGAAGATATTGTCACAATGGTTGTATAACAATCAATTGCTAATACAGTCACATGTTGTATGTCGCACCTACCAGGATATGAAAGAGAACATAGTGTTAAGACACTCGATTCCCCGTTTGATTTGAATTTTTTGAGGCTTCGCGTGTTGAGTGGCGGAACTTAAAAGAAAGTAGTTCATTTAGTTCAGGTAGCTAAGTCGTTCTTTTAACTAGCTTTAATTACTGCGTTTGTGTAACACGTTTAGTAATTTTCTCGTCACAATAATTCCTTTCAATTAGTGGAATAACTAATTAAAAACCAGCATTTTCTTTGTTTTTCTCTCTCCATATTTTTTTTTCACCGAGGAAACATCTATTCAATAAATAGTTATATTTATTACAAATTTCATTTTAATTCTTAATCTAATACAAGAATTGGTGTTACATAATTCTTTTTCCCTATTTTAACAGCCGAGATAAATCACTGTGAAATTATCTTAACGAAGTTAGTTCGAAAATAGACACGAATAGAAGCCTGCCATACAAACGAGCCGGATTGGCTAAATGCGTTTTCTGTTGGAGCCTTCCATTTACATAATGGATATAGACAACGATCTTCCTGTAGAGCCTGCTATATAACTTTTGCATCGAATGTTACATAAAAATTGTAAAACATTTACAAATTGCCCATTGCGGGTTCCATTCCCACTCGATGAAATTAAATATTTAATATTATCATTTTCTCGTTTTCTTCTGGTATCGAGGCGAAGCGCAGCGTTAAGCTCCACCACTGAACATGCAATGCCAACGAAATTCGACGTAAAACGGGAAACGGAGTATCTTAACACCAGGTTCCGACCGCGTACCCTGCTGTGTACAGCGTGAAATTAAAAAAAAATAATACAAATGACAAGATTTCGTGCAAGCCAACTTTTGTAAATTTAACGTTTTCCATAATACAAAATTCATTGTATACTATTATGGAGTCACGCAATTGATTGACCGATTTGGAATCAACCTACTTTTCCAATGAGAAGCAAACTCAAAGTAGGTCGTAGTTAAAGTTCACTTAAATGTTGTAGTGCTGAAATAGAGTAATGGTAATAGAGTAATTCTCTTTTACATAACTCTTGATGACACCAAAATATATACATACTTATTAATATTTAAATTAACATTACATTTTTTTGTGGTTCGATTCCCAGGCGAAGAAATGAAATATTTACTATTTTCATTTCCTCGCTCTGGTAGCAAGGCAACGCGCGGCGTTGAGTTCCGCCACTCAACAGGCAATGCCTCTAGAGTTCGTAAAGTTGAGAGCGGTGTGTCTTAATACTAGGCTCCTTCTGCCTACCCTGCTACATGTGGGATACAGCGGTGAACTGAAAAAAATATATATTGTCAGTATCTAGATATTTTTGGTAGTTATTGGACCTTCTCGGTCGATCTAATATAAATTAAATCGAGTTCTCAGTTTTAAGATTTCAAAGAAAAGCTATACAAGAAGTAATAATTGTAAGACTAGGAGTATTTACAGACGAGTAGAGAGTCCTATTACTTGGAAAATAATTGGTATTATTATCGCTAAACATAATCTCACGAACGTTTTAATTAATTGTAATCGTAGTATTATAATTTGGTTACTTTATTCGATAGTTTTTCATATTAAAGCCTATCCTGGGTATGTTTTCTATTCTTCTGGTTCCAAAAAATATGTCATACTTTCATTACAATACTTGCTTATACTCAGTTTACAAACAAAATTAAATGAACGCACGCTATAAAAACAAAAAAAAAACACCCTTATATGAAAAGCCTATTAGTAGCGAAAACTCATATCTTGCTTAATTAAAAGCTATATACAATTAATACAAGTGAAGCACGCAGAGAATAAAGATGCGAGTCTTAAGCTGGACGTTATCAGATGCCGGCTCACCGGCTCTTCTTCAGCATCAGCCTTGATATCCTGGTTATAAGAGTTAAAATGGAAAAATGTATGTTTTTACGTGTTTACTAGGTCTTGTTTTCACGTTCACCCTACTAAAGCAACTTCATATATCAAGTGGTCGTCTCAACTTTACTTAAGTCGCAAAATGTTACCAAAAACATTTCTTGTCACGTAACACTCCGCTATTACGGCATAGCTTTGCTCACATGAAATTCCTGTCTTAAACTGAAACACGTATATGTGGAACATGAGGATTAAAGTATCGTAAGTACTTGTAAGTAAAATAAATTAGTTCAAATAAATATTCTTACAGGGTGTGTCTGTAACGCGGTGGTTGTGAGTTCGATCCCCACTCGAGGAAATAAAGTATTTATTTGCATTTATATTTTCATTTCTTCGCTCTGGTGTCGAGGTGAAGAGCGGCGTTGAGTTCCACCATTCAACACGCAATGCCTCCAGAATTCGGCGGAAAGTAGGGATTGGAGTGTCTTATCACTAGTTTCCCTCTGCCTACCCGGTTGTGTGCGGGATACAGAGTGAAGATACTTTTTTTTAAAAATATATATTTAATATGAAGCTTTGCTATGCTATTCTCTTTTGCTATATATGTAAATAGTAGAAATTTAATGATAAAATAATATTGAAAGTTATTATCTATGTTAAACATTGCAAATCATAATGTCACATAAGGAAGTCACGCAATGTAATAGTCATATTATCATTTTTCATTCTTTGTTTTTTGATGTTCCAATATTATCTTACTATACTTTAAAAAAATGAATAAATCAGCTTCACGCTGTATGCACTCAGCAGGGTAGGGAAAGGCAGAATGAAGACTCTCCGTTCCCCATTTTCCGCCAAATTTTGGAGGCATTGCGTGTTATGTGGCGGAACTGAACGCCGCGCTTTGCTTCGAAACCAGATAAATAAAAATAAATAGTGGTATATATAATAAAACAGCAAAATAAGCCCTAATCGAAATGTTGAATGACTAGTACATTTCTGTTCTTATATTTGATTTAAGTGTAAATGTTGTATAAGTTTCGGCCTTTCCCGACAGCTTATCCGTTTCGAGTGGAAATGAAATAAAAGCGTACAAATCACGCGTGAAATTGAGTTCGATCCGCCGCCATAGCCATTGTAGGTGCGCCCCGGGAAGTGAATGTCATTCAGACCTACATATCGGCTATCGATGCACCATCTACAATTCTGACACCTCGTTTTTGCTGCATGGTGCATATGTTTTTTTTTCTTTTTTAGCTTAACGCGGTAGCAGGCAGATGGAGCCTAGTGTTAAGACACAGTGCTCCCCACTTTTTGCCGAATTCTGGAAGCATTGCTTGTTAAGTGGCAGAACTTGACGGAAATTCGTAATTCGTTATGAAAATATTGGAAATTTTATTTCCTCGAGTGCGAATCGAACTCACAACCCGTCGCATTTGGTCACACGTTTGTGTCCCTGCACCACGGCTGGCCTCTAGTCTAGATACCCTATATAAAATTATATCTTTAATTATAAATAAAAAATACATTAATAACATTCCATTGCAAGTATTCGAAGAAGTTAAAATAAAATCGAAGTCTTAAATTTATTTAACGTTCGAGAATTGAATAAAAAGTTAAAGCATATTCGTGCATAATTCAAGAGTGGGGAATTGAGACAGGCAGGCGAGCGATATGTCGCCAAGTCTCAAGTTTTCAGGGGACGTGGTACCGCGTTCTCAGAAGTCATTTATATCAGTAGAGAAATAATTAATGAATCCTAGACTTGCCTTGATTGTTTTACTTTTATTTTATAGAGATTTTTACGAAAATGTGGACTGACATAAACAAACACGCACACTTTGTATTTTATCGCTTAAACTCGCACGTATATTAAATTAAAATTTAAAAATAAAATCAGCTTCACCTAGTGCTAAAACATTCCGTTCCCCACTTTCCGCCAAATTTTGCGTGTTGATTGGCGGAACTAAACGACGGGCCTTTGCCTTGGTGCCAGAGCGCAGAAATGAAAATATTCATCGGAATCGAACCCATAATAGTCTTTTTACAGTCACATCCTCACATTGAGAATCAATTTTTAGTTGTCAACAGTCAAAACTTTCAACATGACTGTTCATTGAAAAGCCGTATTTTTGATTTGACTGGTGTGGTATTCGCATATAGTATTGGATGGTTATGTCGCGTGATTGAATTCCGGATTCCATCTGTAAATGAAGCCAATATTGACGGGCTCGCGTTTTAACGCCTGCACTAAGCCATACCTCCCCCCCACCCATAAGCCCGGGGTCATTTCCATTTTATTCTGGACACGTCCGGTTATGTAAATAAGATGAATATCACACACCGGCGCCTGTAAGTTCACACGCTACATCGTTAATACAGGTGAGCTGGTGTTTTTAAATACAAAAAGATGACTCAATAAGCAGGGTTGATATCACTAAGTTTTTAAAATTAGTATAAAAATAGTGTTGAAAATTATTAATTATCTTTACTTTAAAATGTTTATTTTTAGCAATAGTAAAATTTTATTTCTAGAATTTTGATCCATATATATTTCTAATTTTTTTATACATATATTTGGCGTTCATATAAAAAAATATAACAGTTCATACCAAATTTCATTGAAAACGATATTTTCGAGAAGCTTACCAATATTTGTAGAATAAATTGCCAGTGCAAATTGCCAGTTATATGCTTACATAAGTTAACTTTGCGTTACGTGATCGTGCCTACAGTGTGCACAGTACATACTCCTAGTAAATAATGACTTTGTACCTATAAATGCTGTTAATTGGTGCGGTGCCGATGGCGGCGGCTTTTAGCGTGCCCAAAGTCTGGAACTATAGATAATGGATGTGATGTCACGTTACTCATCTATGTGATATCACTTTATAGTGTACATAGCGGATTGATGATAATTAATGGATCAAATTTAGTCTTAGTTTTATTTTATGTAATAATAATTAAGATACTTAAGATATCAGAATACATATAAGTTAATAGACTATTCAAATTTCACGTTGTATATCTATACATATAATAAATCGGTAACTCATCGCTGTCTGTAAATATATGAGAAAAACTAATATTATTAATGTAATAGCACCCATAACGACGATTTTCAATATTTTTGCTATTTTTAATATTTAAACTCGCATATATACTGTTGAATCATATATTTTAGTTAACGATGCTTAATATAAATTTATAACCCAACACACATTGATACCGTGATAATTTTATAGAATTGCTTAAAAATAGTAAAAATGACTGACTATTGCATCATTTCATCCAAAGGAAGTGGTTGCAATATTCTTTTGAATGAAACGAAATTCTCAAGTGTACGTTTGAAATAGCAAAGCGAAGTTCCCATTTACCTCATCGGCATCTCTAATGCGTCCTAGGCTTAATTAAATTACTGCTCGAGCAATCGGTAAGTGCAGTCCAGAGTTATACCTACATAATGTATAAAGTGAGAAAATATACTAAATTATTCATATTATGTTTGAATTAAAATTATTATATTATCTATATATATAAAAGGACTTGTCCTCACTGACTGAGGTAAGACGCACGCACAGCCGTAACCGCTGTGCGCAGAAACGTGAACTTTGGACAGATGTTTACTTTTGTAATCTGGACATCCACTAAGAAGGGACTTTGAAAAATTTTAACCTTAAAGGGGCGAAATAGGGGTTGAAAGTTTGTATGGGAAAAAAATTAAATCAGCACCGATTTTTATAAAATTTTAAATTTAGATTTTTAAAAGTATTTAATTGAACACATGTTTCATGGTTTTCTAGAATTCTCCCCCAAAGGGTGCAAATAAGGGGTTGAAAGTTTGTATGGAAAAATCTTTAAATCGCCACCGATTTTTATAAAATTTGAAATTTAGACTCTTAAAAATATTTTATTGAACACATGTTTCGTGGTTTATTAGAATTCACTCCTAAATAAGCAAGCGAAGCTGCGCGCGTCCGCTAGTATAGTATATAATTATTTCCAATTAAAAAATATCTCATCCATAACTAGTAAAAAGTAGCTAGCATATTTCTATTAAATATTTCAGAAATACATTCTTGTAACTGCGGTACATGAATTCAAATTATTAACGTAGGTAGTTTAAGAGGACTAACACGATACAGAACTAGAATTTAAATATAGATTTAATTTTATCCATTTAAATTTAGGTGTTTATTTCGGATTACAACAAAATTTAGTGTTTTTATAGTCGATATGAATTCAAAGGTCAAATATATTAGTCAAATAGGTCTCTAAAATTATATTATAGTCATTAAAACGGATGAGCTGGGATAGGTACAGGTTGAACTATCTTTATTAAGTCTAAAAGCAAGAGTGTGGCGCGTGCATTTCTAAAGGTTCTCCGGCGCTGCAGCCACGTAACGAGCATATCAGCAATCTTGCTGATGGAGCCAGCCGCAATGCTTTTGTCGCTTTTCATTTTTGCTATATTTTTCGTCGCCCGTGTGAAACGTAAGGTTCGTACTTCTATTATTAAACATACAATCACCATGTACTTTTGCAAAAGCCATTCTATTTTTTTATTATTATTTTTTTTTGAACACAGTCCACATTTTTAACGAATGAGGTAAAGTTATTTGTTTACAATATCCTAGTATTATTATTTTTTATGATTATTTTTATACATAATAGAAAGTTCATTGATATATTAAGACTTTGTTAATGAATATGAATTATAATATACTCCTTAAAATATTTAACATTAAATATTACAAGAACAACGTATATTCATTAGAATGACATAGTACCCTTTTATACATCGTCATGTTATCGCGGTAAATGTTTTTGAATTGTCATGTCCTTATTCGTAGCAACCTGCTTTGTTGTTTCGTAAATGTACAATGGATGACAGGTATGAGAATTATATATAATAATACCATAAGCAACTCTACCTTCATATATTTAAAAGTTGATTATTTACGGGCTGTGTTGTCTAGTTACGTTAGTGTACGATTCCCTGCTGGGATTGCGGCGCGTGCTCCGCAGGGTTCCACCTTACTTATTGCAATTGGTCACGATTATACGATTTTTTTTTAATCAAAAAAATATACGTACTCTCATTTTATTACTTCTTTTTTTGAGAAGGTAGTTTTTTTAGCTTCACGCTGTATCACGCACAAAGCGGGGTTGGCAGAGAGAATCTACTATAAAGACACTCCGTTCTCCATTTTTTAATTCAGCAAAATATACTGTTAATTGCTTATTTAAATATGGTAATTAATAAATAAGTATATTTATTGTATAGTTATATAGAAGCAACGGTTTGCCTAGTCGACCCTCATATCTGACAAGCCTCAGTTTTGTACTTGACGAAGATATATGTACTGCTTACCTTTGATTTCTAAATTTATATCTAATCTTATAAGGGACATTTAGGACAGTCCAATCTTAAAACGAAAACTATAAAATCGAATTTTGACCTAACTAGAAAAATATAAATAAAAGCTTTCAAAATAAAGAATGTTACATGCATACATACATACAAGATACGCGCGAAAAACATAACTCTTCCTTAGCAGTCGAAAAAAAAACAAATGAAAATAAGCGCCCATTATCTTTCTGGCATTTTTGTTGGTCTCTACACTAAAGTCAAAACTAATTTTAAGCTCTACTACTACACCAGGATCAAAACTAATTTTTAACTCAAAATTTTTGAAATCTAAAACTTCTAACTTAACCTAAATTCACAACTCAAAACTACTCATAAAGTAATAAATTAGCTACAACTATTTTTAACCACGTCCGTGGGGGAAATTGGACCTGGTTTTAAATGTTATTTCCAAAATACAATTGTCGTTACCAAAATAACTTAGAACTCAAAGAAGTTTCCGCTATTTTCGTTCTTTACTTAGTTTTCTAATTATATTTTTTTGTGTACGTTTCTTCACGTAACTGGTATATTCTGTTTTTCCTTTCGATGTCCTTCATCATCTTATCCACTGGTAGCAATGTCGTTATTCATAACTTTTCTTTCTCGTATAGCTACTGAAATTAAAACTACAAATTTAAAATATTTACGTAGCGAAAAATTAACGTGGTCAAGTCTAGTATATTTGGATGAAATACTATGAAAATTGTAATTCTGGGGATCATGATAATTGATATTCGTGTCTAGGCATCTGTGCGGTAGTGCTGCGGTGTTTGTATCGATTTAAGTTAAAATAATAATAAAAATATATATATTGGTTTTACACTCCAAATTCGAAGTTTTAAACCTCAATTTCGTAGTTTCAAGCATTCCCATTTTTACATTTCAAATTCATTTAAGTTGCAAAAGAATTATTTTTTAAGTTCCAACAAAAATATTTACGTACTACGAAATTTGCTAAGATATTTTAAAATATATTGTTACTACATAAATTTATTAAATTATTTAAGATTCACAAACATAAGAGAAATAAAGTTTTAAAAGTCTTCTGAAGAAAAAAATAGAATAAAATATTTTCATTGTCATTTACAAAAGACATAATGGGACAATAATGATATCTAAATGTATCCGATGATATTATTATATCGATCTAAATTTATTAATCTTTATTTGATTACAATTTTTTAAAGACCACGTGTCTTTTCATTTAAATATATGTAGAATAGAAGTGCCAAAGCAAACTAGGTCCCTTCAATTTCATTTGCATATTCCTACCAACAAAGGTCTTGAATTGGTTTCACTGTCCCCCTATCCTGTCTAATCCTATTTGCATCGCTTTGGAAAATCACTATCTCATGGAAAAACTGATTTTGTAGATTCTCTAAGCTTTTGTAAGCTGGTATTTTTAATATTCTAAATGTACCCAAATGATATCTAATATCAATTAATATAAGTATTTTCGGTTAATGAATATAAAACATACAAAAGCATAAATTTACGCTTAGTTCTGTAATTACATATAGGCAGTATGTATGTTTCTAGTGCATTATGTAAATATTGTCAAAAAATTATGTAGATAATTTTAATTTTTAATTATTAAATCTTAAAGAAGATAAATAAGTATTGTTACGTTATTCTAACACTCATTATATTTCTTAGAAATGTTTGTGTTAAACAGCATTTATATATAACATATTACAAAGACATATAAAACAAATTCGTAAATATAAATCAAATAAATAAGTAAATTTTCCAAATCCATACACCGCAACTAGACAAATGGGGGGTGCGAATACAAAGATCAAGGGGCGTTCTACTCCATTTGCATTTATATGAGCGAGACAAGATATTGTTGAGCTCGACAATTCGTAAGGCGGAAGGCGTACTTGTCGCCACAATCACCCTTCACCTTCCCGACTAATTAGGGGCACTAACAATCTGCTAGGAATTTTCGCCGCAATGAAAAGTCCTTATACTGGAGAACTTTTCGTTCTCTGGTACCCCTTTATATAACCTATGTTGTTACTTTATTAAAATTTTCTTGCGCGGTGATTGTGGGTTCGATTCCCACTCGAGGAAATAAAATGTCTATAACATACTCTGGCACCCGGCGTTGAGTTGCCCGCCACTCACCTCGCCTCCAGAATTCGGCGGAAAATGGGCCCTGTACTTGCCCAAGGCAAATTTCCGCCGAATGCGCCGAATCCCGCAATGGGCGGGATGCGGGATACAGCGGGAAACTTAAAAACATCATATTATAGTAATCATATGCAAGAGTGTAACTCATCGTATATAAACAGCAGCACAGCAGTAAATATTCGTCGTAAACAGTAGATGAAGGCGTACCGTTATGTACATACTCGTACAGCTATACACACTTGCAGCGAATCAACTTGGACAGAGATAGACCTACGCACGTATTAACAATGCAAAGGAAAGCGAACGCATCGAGCGCTGTACTATCTCACGGCGTTCTAAGTCGGATTTGTCAAATGTAGAGATATACTATATGTATGTATAAGCTGGGAATGTGCGGAGGCGGACTATTCTAAAGGAATATATTATGAATCATCACAGTTTAATAAGCATTAAGCTTTTTTTTCTTATTGTTAGGATTAACATTGCTTGGAAGATTATTTTATTAGGCCATAATCTATGGTTCCAATTTAAATCTCATAATGTAGGTAAAAAAAATAATAAGTAGACACTATAATTTAAAATGAATCTAATTAATATATTTAGTTATCAAATTTTACTATTGAATAGTCATTCTACCCAACTTTGCCAACAGGTTAGCAACTTGAGTTTGAGTTACCAACATAATATTAAGTGTCTTTATACATAAATCAACTACTAGAAATATATTGCGTAAAGAAACTTCATAGAAGTGCCCTTAAGTGGAGTGCACGAGAGGTTAACGTCTAAAGTGAGATTCGAGAGTCACATTGGTTGCATGTCTTCGTCCAATTCATCTATACAAAATTTAAATTATAATATATTTATTATGTGAAATTATTAATAATTTTCAGTATGATTATATATTATAGTAGTTTCTAATAGCATTATATTTTTTATTATTTATTTATTTATTATATATTTTTATTATTTTATTAATTTAAGTGCTATCTCAGAAAATTATTGCATGGTACAGACGCCTTTGTTTTTTTACTTATCTATTTTGGCCAAATAAAGTTAATTCGTTTCTAGGCGAGTTAAAGAATAGGGACGGAGAAAGATTTTAATCAATTAACCCGAAACGATGTCCAAAGCTTTGATCTTAAATTTCACCGCTAAACCAGTTTTGCAATCTGTTTTTATATGTATAAATGAAACCTATGGCTAATGTTTACGGTGATGTTATGTATATAAAATATAAAAGTTCACACTTCAGATATAGTATTTTATGTTCTTAGTTATAGTCAAATATTCCGATATAGGTACTAAGCATATATATGTGGGCGAACCTAAAAGGGGCAATGTCACAAAGAGATGATAGGGTGACAGAGGCACTGATCCAAAAACTTAAGGAAGGCGTTCTGCATAAGCCAGGCCAAATCTAATAGGCGAAGGTGTTCTATACATGTATAAAGTAATTATATAAAAGATAACTATATGTAATGTACTATAATAATATATATTAAATAAGTTATATATGTTAATAACATTTAAAAAAAAAAAAAAAATAAAAGAAAAATGTCGGTAGGGGTCTCATGCAACTCCTCTAGTATAAGCTCTCTAGATATAAGTACAGTTTAAATTGTCCCAAAATTAAGTACGCCACATTAAAATAACTTTCATTTAATAAAAAAAGGCACAGGCAACTATGCGCCCGTGGATGTAGCTGTTAAAATAAAAAAATAAAAAATAATAAAAAAAGTGTGAATATTACAAGTATAAAATGTATTATTAATTGGAAAACAAAATTTCAGAAAAGATGTAGAAAGAATGGAAGAGACGGTGTATGAAATACTTTTTAAACCCACTTGGCCCAAGCTTTGCCAATACATTCAAAGGGGCTAACGATTTATTTAAGCTGCCCATACCATACCCAGTACCGACACGGGGACTACGCCATTATTTTTTACGCGCCATTCTTTTACCTCAATTTCGTCTTTTTATTGGTTTTTTATACAATTTCAAAGCTAAATTTAGTAATATTTAACGAATATTATGCTATAATAATGTTTACCTAAATCTCAAATGCAATAACAATGAAAATAAAAGGCTATATTTCATGCCTCGTCAGCCTTAAACAATATGGTAACTGTTTTTACAGTTACATGACTAGATATATCAAAGAATGTGGAAAAACTATTTACAAACTCTAATTGTGTCTCTTACAAGATTTCAAATAGTGCAAATAGGTTTTTGTTATACAAAATTAACCATATTGCTTTCTGAACATTCCATGAGGGTGACCCGGTGTGGAGAAGTCCGTCTCACGGTTAATCAGTGATGGGCAGGCGTGGCCCTATCCAGTACCCTCGTCTTTATGGATCTGACCTTTTAGGGACATACTCCACCCGCATTGGAACAACATAAAAATTATTATTAATACTTAATTACTTATAAATTAAAAATATATTAGCGTCACGCTGTATCCCGCATATAGCAGGATAAATAGAGGGAACTTAGTGTTAAGATACTTCGTTCCTCCTTTCCGCCAATTTTGCGAGGTATTGCGTGTTGAGTGACGGTACTCAACGCCGAGCTTCTGATATGCTGCCAAAGCGAAGTAATGAATATTTACGCAATAAGTAATAAATCATTCCCTCCAGTGGGGATTGAACCCACAACCATTGCGTTACAGTCACATCCTTATGCCCAACGCCACGACCGTATCTGACCTTTTACGGACCTCCACCCGCATTAAAACAACTTATTATTTTTTATTCCAAATATGTATACATTACTTGAATTAAATGTGACATATTCCATTATTTTGACATGCTTTTATGAACTTCATTTTATGGTTAAAAGTTATTAAAAAGGGGAATAGTCGAGTGTATTGGAATCCATTAACAGATAAATATTGTTCATTTATCACAGGAGATATTTCGCCTTTCGACCTGTCGTGTCGGTTGACGTCAATATGTATGCCTGCTGTATATGTATACGTAATATTGCTCTCTTTTATATAGAATTCAGCATTGCCAGATTTTGTCTCGGGGAAAAGCGAGATTTTATTTCCGGAATTGATAGTAACTTATTCAAAAATAAAGTAATTAATAAAAAATAATTTTCAAAGTGTGTGGGACAATTAGCAAAAATCGGGACCACGTCTATCCCACTCAGGATATTTAAATTTTGGGTCAAAAATTAGGATATCCCGCCTAAAACGGGACGTCTGATATTAATGAAAAATAAGTAAAAATGTATAGTCTAAAAAAAGCAAAAATAATAATGAAACGTGCAGGTACTCACTTGAAGGATTTTCTCCAACAGAGTAATATAAAGGTATCATATCTACGGGGGAGATTGAAACCTGTGCAAGTGTTCTTTGTTCTAAGTGCGTCACGTGCTGGAGTTTTTTATTATCTTGGTATATTCCGTCTACAAGCTACAAGCGTGCGCTCGGAGGAGTCGTTTCCGTTAAATTAAGGAGCTTACTACTGTAGACGGAAAATTCAACACTAAGCTATTTCATATTCGTTTTTGGTAAAATTTTTAATTAAAGTAGGTAAAAAGTAGATTGTGCTTAAAATATCTGCATAGTTAGTTCACTTTTAAAAGCTTGAAGGAGTTTTTTTATCAGTTTAACTCTGTTAAGTTAAGTTAAGATACGCTGTTCCCCATTTTCCACCGAATTCTGGAGACATTGTGTGTGTGGTAAAACTCAACGCCCCACGTTGCCTCTACATCAGAGCGAAGAAATGTAGAGATCGAACCCACAACCACTTGAGTTTTCAGTCACAAACTTATGCCCTGCTCCACGACTGGTCTGGAAAGAGTTGTAAAAGGATATTTATATTTATTTTGTGGGTTCGATCCCCACTCGAGGAAATTATATATTTATTTAAATTTACATTTCTATTTCTTCGCTCTTCTCTCCAGGCAAAGCGCGGCGTTAAGTTCCGCTACTCAACACACGATGCCTAGAAAATTCGGCGGAAACTGGGGAACGGATTGTCTTAGCACTACATAGGTTATCTCTGCCTACCCTGCTATGTGCGGGATACAGTAGCGGGTACAGTGAAGCTGATTTATTTTTTAAAAATAAAATTAGATATAGCCGTATTTATACAATAAAACAATGTTAAAACGTTTGTACGTACAAAATTATATACATAAATCTGGTAATAACCGAGACAAATGATGGGATCATGTCTAACGCTTGTCTGGTGTTGTATTTGCCAGAGAAAATTTCCAGCTGCGCTACTAATTGAGTTTGTGTATATCTTTCATACATTCCGCGGTTTAAATCTGTTTTCAATTTGGCTCGCTAGTTTCCATGATTTAAAATTTATAATGATAATAAACAAAATGTACTGAAATAATTTTAGTTATTTGATTTGTAGATAATAAAGTTCACAGTTTCACACCAATAGAATATGCATACATTTTAATAAAAAAAAAAAATATAATAAAAATATTAATTCCAATTATTTTTTTTGTTTCAGGAATTGTATTTGCTGTGGAAGTCCACTTCGAAAATAAAGACAGTGGATTTTTTCTAAAGCATACTGCGAGATGGAATGGAGCTGGTCCACCACCCGAACCTATGGGAACTGCCTTACCCGGCGCTCTCCTCTCACTTGATAGGTTCACAGTTTTACAAGGTTCTTCTCCAGCTTCTGTTCGGGCTACGTATGGTCCTTTTTCTACAAAGCAAACTGTACCTGCCCGCTACGCTGTGCCGGATCCGCTTGAACCACCCAAAAGGAACGCTAGTTTAGTTGAATTGCAAGATGCTACGGCGCACAGACTTGATGTATCAGCTCACCTCGTGTTCCGTGAACTACCCAAAGATGCGCCAGTTTTAAGAGTATTATTTCATACTGGCGGCGAGGGAGGCGCGCGACGAGCAGCAGCACGACCACGTCACATTTGCATAACTTTACATGCGAGTCTTGGAACAAAAACCTTAACAGCAACGTGTGGTCCCGAAGGCGAAGAAGGAGCTTGCCTAGCGGAGTTGACTGTACCTGCAGCGTGGTGGCCAGCAGATGGCAAAGGAAAACGTCCACCTAAAACGATGAAATTAGCATATAGCGCAGCGGAAGCAAGTAGTGGAGACACAGGTGAAGGAGTTTGTGGCAAGGTTTCCGTTCAGCCGGCCTGGCCCTTGGGTACAGTGACCCTAGCTGGAGCTCGTGCTGGCTACAGAGAAGCTCGAGCTGGTGACACAGCGCTACTGCTACCGAGAGCACCGCTATATCCTCATTTTCGCTTACACTTACCCTTCGTTGTTCGTCGTGATACCGGTCATTCAATTGGACATGTAGTTATAAGGTAAAAAATATATATTAGCTTCATCCTGTATCCCACATATAGCAGGTTAAATAGAAGGAACCTAGTGTTAAGACATTTCCACTCCCCACTTTCCGCTGAATTGTAGATGCATTGTGTGTTGAGTGGTGAAACTCAACACCGCGCTTTGTCTTGTTACTAGAGCGAGTATAGTCGAGCGAGCGAGTCACACGTTTGTACCCCCCCTGCGCCACGACTGGCCTCAAAAAAGAAACAAATGCACCGAATATTAAATGTGTATACAAATATTTCAATGATATATCGTGCACTTTTATTACATTATAGCCCATTACTTGCAACTGTGAAAACCTCGCACTCGTTAAAGTGATGGCAAACTAAGAATTAAATATAAATTTTGCAAATGTAATTACGACTTAATCTACGGCTCGTGAAACGTTTAAGTTATTAATAAACGCAAATTATAGAAGTAAATTACCATTTCTTAATCTGCGAATCGTGGCGTAGTGGCTTAAAGCGTGACGTATAGGGTTGTGCGTTCGATTCCCATTCGTAGAAACGAAAAATATTTGATAATTTTCATTTCTTAGCTCTGCTGTCGAGGCTAAACGCGGCGTTAAGTTCCACCAACACGCAATACTTCTAGAATTCGGCGGGAAATGGACAAAATTTGTCGGCGTACCAAAAGCGTTATTTTACATTTGTTTGGAAACATTTTAAAGGATAGAAACGCATTATATTTAAAGTACCCATAGTTTAGTAGCACCTGCTTCAAAACTTCAGCGAATATATCTGTTCCTACTTTTGAGTTATGAGGCATTGGATCGCTGGGGAATATCGCTCGCTTTAAACGAAAATTTATAACCACGTTAGTTTAACATAAAACTTACATTAAGTAGATTCATTTTGGGGCATGTTTTAGACTCTTTATATATATATAGAAAAATCAGCTTCACGCTGTACCCCGCATACTGCAAGGTAGGCCGAGGGAACCTAGTGTTAAGATACTTCGTTCCCCACTTTTTGTCGAATTCTGGAGGCATTACGTGTTGAGTGGCAGAATTCAAAGCAGCGCTTTACCTCAATACCAGAGCAAAGAAATGATAGCATTAAATGTTTAATTTCCTCGAAAGGGGATCGAACCCAAAACCAGTCGCTTTTACAGTCACACTTTAAGCCCCTAAATATATTTTTTGGTTTATCAGAATGAAGGTGAAATCCGGATTAAGGCTAGTGAGTGTCACATCCGCAAATTCACATTGGGCTGTCACAGCTGAAGTGAAACCGCGAGCAGCAACCGTCACCGCAACGCGCCTGGAGCAACCTTTACGGGATGACGACAGCTCCGATACGTAAGTTATATATCTAGTAATATAAGTACTCGTATCTTTATAAATATAAGAAACCAGCCAATACAATAAGTAATTAGGAATTGCAATGCAAATGCTAATGTTAAAACACTCAGTTCCTCAGGGTTTTTGCCTTGGTGCCAGAGTGGAGAAATGAAAATATTAATAAATAATTCCCTTAAGTGGGGATTGAACCCACAATCGTCGAAGTTACAGTCACACACACAGCCTTCACGGCCTCAATCAATGTCACTTTAATATATTTGTTTGTCAGTGTATTGTAGAATCCTAAAAGTGTATTTTTTCAAGTTTTTTATTCATTTCAAATAATTATAACTCTACGTGAAGACTTTAACGCTTAAAATTATAAGCTTAGGTACATTTGTAAAGAATCAGCATTTAATACAAAGCTTTCATCGTTTAAAAATCTTTTAGTAAGTAATTTCCACACATTTCAGTTTATAAAGCGGCGTTGCTCTTACAGTAGTAAATTGGCATAGAGCCGGGATGTCGGTACATCTAAAATGAAACTTAACGTTTTGAATTTCACAGTTAGCACTGGTCAAGTAGTTCTGGCTGGGTGTCAAAATTGTTAATGGGCACAATGGGCTGCCATTTTATGCTAAAGTTTTGTGAAGGATTTTGAAATTCTAGCGACTTTTTTTTCTTAAATTCTAGTAGCTCTCACAGAAAAAAAAAAGGTTTTTTTCATCATTTCACGCCTACGTAATGAGGTCAAGGGTGCAGCCAAGAACTTTCGCAATGTAAAAATAATACCATTTTTCACATAAATGATATTTTATTGAATAGCTGACATAATTTGAATTATATTTTCAAAATATTTTATTTTTTTTGTTTACCGCTTAGTGATGTACAAGAAAACGCTGGAGCTGGTGGACCAGGGTGGGAGGAAGTTCTCACTTGGCTCGTAGAAGTTGGAGCCGAAGGAGAAGGGGATGCCGAAGGTTCAGAAGGAGAATCTGGTCGTGGAACGGCACGTATCAGCTGGTCAGCCAAAGTATCCACGGCTCCTAGTTCTACATCTACTACCGAAGAGACGCCTCACGAACACAGAGTTAATACCAGACTCGATATTGAAAAAGATGATATTCAAGCTGTGCTTCCTATTTCAAAGGTAGATTTTTTAAGACTGCAAATATTTTATTGCAAGTTATATCAATTTATAATATTTATTACAAATATAGAATATTTGGTTTTAAATACATAAAAGTTTAGATTCAATCATTTCATCGTTCTAAACATGTGACATTAACAATTATACGTATATTTTCCTCTAAAAGGTATTTTTTTATCCGAAAATAGAACGTGAAACTTCTCAAGGGGAACAGTTTATTCTGATCTTAAAAATATATATCAGCTAAGTGACACCAGTTCATTATATATGGCTTTAGATAAGTAGTTAAGAAGTTAAAATAATATGAACTCCAAACTATATTGAGAGTACGTTCATCGCTTAAACTTATAGGAGGAAGCCACTTCAGGTAGACCGTTATTTCATATTAGTTTAATGATTGATGAACACTGCACAGTTCCTGAGCATTAGATTAATACCAGTAACTGGTAACTGGTTTTATGGCGTGCTCGTAATAAGCGCCGCCTTTATTAATTATATCTTTGTTGTTATAGTGTTAAGAGTTCTCGTTGTTACTCAAATATTCATTGAGAATAATTTTCTACCAATTGAGCACAATTGTTAATTGCCATTCGAGACATATGATGTCATTCTTATATAGGTTTTGTTTTGCATTTGAATTTAGTGTTAAGTTTTTGTAAATTTCACGCTGTGTCTTGCACGCAGCAGGGTAGGCTGAAGGAACCTGGTGTTAAGACACTCCGTTCCCCATTTTCTGCTGAACTCCGGAGGCATCGCGTGTTGAGTGGTGGAACTCAACGCCCTTTGCCTTGATACCAGAGCGAAGAAATGAAAATATAAATTTATATTATTATTTCATTTTCTCGAGTGGGATGGAACCCACAACCAGTCGCTTTACAGCCACACACTTGTGCCCGTATGCCACGACTGACCTCAAGTTATATTTTTGAATTGTAATGTGTTTTGTATTTAGAATTGGGAAGTGCTGAACACAGCTGTGCTCACAGGAAGACAAGTTTCTCAGGCTATGAAAGTGTTAATCGTATCTCAAGCCGGTCAGGTGGCTGACGTCACGCTGCAAAGCTCTTGCCACTCGGAAGATGAGAGTGTTTTAAAGGTAAATTTATAAAGGCTATAAAAATTCTACAAACCTCCACTCTGCTTTATATCAAAAAGTGAGTATAATTATTTTTATAAGCAAAGGCTTTGTTACTTTCGAAATTACTTTACATTTACGAGGATTCGCCGGAAAAACCTCGATACAAAATTTTAGATTTTATATATTTAGTACAAATTTAAATAAATTGCTTTTAAATATATTGATTTATCTAGCAAATGAATTCTAGTTAACGTTGGATAAAAATAAACATATGAAAAGATTTTATTATAAATATAAGACACTAAAAAAATTATAAGCTTTTTTTAAAACTTAATGTTATTAATTTACTCTAAACCTAACTTAAAGTTAATAGGATTAAATAAACATAACAATTCAAATCTCGGAATGGCTTAAGAATTACTTTTGAAGAAACCAGAAAACCACTTAGGGGAGGCATTCGGTAAAACACGCAAGCTTTCGGCGTTATTTAAAATTAAAGATACTTTCCATAGAATTAGGGCCCTTTTAGGAATAATGATAGTAATATCCATTGACAATTACTATAAAACTGAAATAAAAACAAGGGGGCTTATAAATAAAGAGTTTTCAGCTGTATAATCACTAGAATTTGCTATCATGAAACGTAAAGGATGTTTTGATATACTATTACTGAGGCATAATTACTATTTTAAACAAATCCAGGTGTCCTCGTCGTGCAGTTCCGTCTACGTGGATGGATCGGAAATCCGTGGCTCTTCGAATGCTTCTGTTATAGTGAAGTACGGCACATACACCGGTTTGGCGAGGTTCACAGTGTGGATGCCAGAATACCCCCTTGAAATAGATGTGGATGACAACCGACTATCACAAATCAAAGGTATTCTATGATTAAATACTAGCTGCTCGCCGTTATTTGAACTCGTTATACGATCCGTCTAATTCGAAATAATATCTTAAGCAGGAAACCGTACGTACATTAAACCCCTCTTAATTGGCGGATAAAATACTGTACTCGTATCAAATTGACTTATCTACAGTCCCGTTTAGACGAAGGAATATACATTTCCTTTATTAATGTAATATTTGACATTATATTTAATGTAAAATTGTAATAATCATATTTATCTTTTATTTAGATAGTAGGTACAGTTAGAAACATTTTCAAAAGTTAAAAAATATATATTTCTTCGAAATTTCCCGTTATTATCAAAGTTGGGTAAAGAATGGTGGGAAAGGGATGTATTGGACACTATCTTTACTTCTGAGTTATATTTTCAAAAAATATTTAACATGCTTATACATTAGGCTTTTATTAAATAAAGAGTTATGATTATTAGCACTATTAAACAGGCATTCAATATAATTATATTTGTAAGTGGTTCTTTCAAGATATTAGTTGGTTAATACCATTCCACAGCGTTATATATTATATAGTATGTTCGAACTCTTTGTTCACGTGAAGTCTTTCTACTTTGTTTGTATTGACCTATATCTGTTCTTTCACAAGGCTGGAAAGTATCAGACGAGGCGAACGCTAAAGACAGATTACGGCGGTCTTTGTCATCTCGAGGGTGGGGCACGAGGCCCGACGCCCCCAACTCTCTGACGGATCAGCGCTCTTGCAGGCTGAGATACCAACAAAGCAACGTTGAGGTTTGTATAGATTGCTTTCTTTGTTACTGTCTCTAAATGCTGGTGACTACAAAGTTTCAAATAAAAACCATTTACTTGACCAGTGCTACGTAATTACTTCTTTCATGCTTCTATCGCGACCTATTTATTTTCTTTGATTAATATCATGCGACTAAACTATGAAAAAAGTACATAAGAATTTTATTCTTATCCTCAAATTGCCTCCGCTGAGAAACAAGTACGCAGTAATTGGCACTAATTGGACCAAGAAAGCGAACTGCATTTCCTTCACAGTTTACTGATATTTCTGTTCTTTTAGCTGCCGAAGTTAATCATTAATTAATAAAGTATGCTACTGAGATGCTCTTGGCTGTTCGCCAATTTGCAAAAAGGTTATTAAAAATTATGTAAGCACGCGTATTGCATTTGGCTCCATCGATATAAATAGATCTAAGTTTTGGCCATCAACATTTTTGATGAAATTAAAGATGAGATGATGAAATTAAAGGTTTGATGAAATTAAAGGTTATAAAATTATTGGAATATGAAACACTATACGATGAACATGATGTATTTTACGATGTCGTATGATTAAAAAATGCCTTTTAGGTTCACTGTACCTTTCAGTATTTAATATTTTTTCATATTTAATAATTATACACCTATAGGTAATATTAATTATGTTAAGTAAAAAAAATCTGATGAAAATTATTAAATTTTTCAAATAAACTGTAGGTTATGTCTGAGTATTACATAAGTTGTTAATATTATAGGGAGTGAGGGATTTGGTACTAGGGTGAGGATCGTATGATGTATCGTAGTATCTATGGTGGACATTTTCTTTGGTTAAGCACTGCTTTAATAGGTACTTAAAGAGTCTTTCACATACAGATATATAACTTTACATTTCCTATGCAGGTATACGCACGTTTTCTCGCCAAAGACCACGACTCTGGCAGGGTGTCATACTTCGTGTCCCGACGCACTTGGTTGAAAGTGACTGAGCTGGTGTTATCTCTGATGCGCGTGTCGGATCCCCGCATAGCTTCTTTGCGCGATCGAATATTACAAGGTCGCAGCACCGGTCGCACTGAAGTTCAAGTTCTGTCTCCTATTACCGGTAAGTTTTATTAAAATGTCTATTATTTGATTTTTTTTTCATAAATATGTAATGGGACTGGATGTTATTTGGTGTCTAACTTAAGTTACAGCCTTGTATTTCGACAAACATATTTGTTCGTTCATAAATCAATAAAAAAATCGTAGTAATAATATGACAAAGAGCGAAGTTATTTAGGTTTTTAATATGTATTTCTATATATTTTTTATTTTTATATGCTAACAACTTTTAAGACTTATTTATATTGGGTGATATATTCCACTTGACGAGGTCATTATTGCATTAAATGAACATATTATACTGAATAGAGTCTAAGGTCACGGTTACAATTATCAGTAAACCCAATGAAGCATTCATAGCATAAACTATATTAAATAATTAATAATATTATCGAAAACATGTAATATTATGCATTTATTAATAAATAATTATTACAAAATTATATAAATGAACAATCGTATAGTTCAAGCGGGCGTAGGCGGGGCTTTCTACTAGTAGGTAATGTTATTTTATAAAAAAGTTTTTATATTAATTATATTCAATAAATTATACATCAAATATACGTTTAATCTATCTTTTTCTTTTATATTGTTTTTTATCTTCAGGCTCTAATCGCCATTGACTGTTCCCCACTTTCAGCCGAATATTCGAGACATTGCGTGTTTTTTGCCTTATTACCAGAGCGAAGAAATAAAAATATAAATGAATCAATAAAAGCAGAGTGAAGAATCGAACTCACAAACGTCGCGTTTACAGTCACACGCTTGTGCCACTGGGCCACGAACTTTTATACTTAATACTTTATACTTAATACTTATATTAGTTAACGATTTAACTTAACTTAACGATTTTATACTTAATACTTATATTAGTTTTTTATATTAATTCCAAGGACGAGTAATCGGCCTTCGTGAAGTGCGTGTTGTGAACGACAAAGTTTCCATCTCCCGGCTGCTGGTGCGCGTTATCTCCGGTCTACAACTTAATATTTCTCCTGATACTGCAATAGAGAATGGATACGTTTCGGAAACCACCGTTACTAGACGGTTGACGGCCCAATATCAGGTATGATAATAAATAATGATTTAATATCTTCTGTGTTTATTTGAAATGAGCACATAATATATTAAATATATATAATACATATTTAATATATAAATATCTCTGCTTCTCTACTGTTCGTGGGATACAGCTTATAGCTAATTTTGATTTAATTTTATTAAATACATATTACTGAATATTTACAGTTAATTAGTGCCTTATTTAAAATATTTAATAAAGTGTTATAATAACAATAGCGTTAATAAAGTTAATAAATTCAATGTTTTCATAATTTTTGTGTGGAAATATTTACTTAAAAGCTTTCGTGAATGTATTTCCAAAATATAACCCCATTACTCATAGTGACTTATGAACTTTAGATGGCCTTAAAACAAAGCTTCAGTCGTGTAAAGGTCAAATGGCTTCCTAATGGCTTAGATTTCGGCTTTAATTATTTTTTTTACCTTTCTAAGTAGGCAGAGAGAATATAGTATTAAGACATTTCATTGCCCCTTTCCGCGATTTTTTGAAGCATTGCATGGTGAGTGGTGGATCTCAACGCACTTTGCATTACTACCAAAGCTAGAAAACACAAATAATATTGATTTCATTCTTCCGATTGGCAATCGAACAGACAACCGTCGCTTATACATCGTTCGTTTATGCCACTGCGCTACGACGGCCCCAATAAGTGATGTATTATTAATGAAATAAAAAATATTTTTTCAGGAAGGTTTGTTAGATATAGACATAGAGTTCTCTGATGGGAGTCACACTGCGTTACGAGATGTGGCCGTCTCAGATTATTATTTGCTGGTGGAAAGCTTGGATACTGAAGTAGTGGCATTCGCTCCAATGTTGGCCTCTCGTCACCCGAGGGTTATTGCCGTTGGTGAAGGTAAAATCACAAACTTATCGTATTAATAGCAGATTATTTTTAATTATCTTTATCTTTAGAATACTAGGTACAACATGTACCTTTTAGTTCATTATCCTTAATAATATATGATTGTACCAATTCATTTATTTCTTCATGTTTTAAACAAACGACGAAAAGAGCTATATATAGATTACCTCTAAATATTGCGAAATATATTTCTGTCTAGTAGGTAATTATTTGAAATTAATCATTTTTACAAATTATGTTCCTATTTAAACCAACTAAATACTTCATTATTTATTTCAGGTAGCGGCGAACTGCTTCGGGTTACTTTATTAACACCTGAACAGTGTCGATCTGGACCACTCCGTCGTGTAGCATTACCAGGAAAAGGTGATGCTAAAACACCTGCAAATATAAAGAATGTTCCAGGAGCCCTTGCAAGTGCTGCGGCCAGTGTCGATGTGGACTTTAGTGGAGGTGATACTCCTCAAAGACCTGATACTCCTCAAAACGACGATATTATGGCTCGAGGAGGTGTTCGGACGGGCATGTCTGATCTTAGCGATGTTCTTAAAGGTAAATAAAGTTTATAAATAAGATAAAAATATATATAAACACATAAATTATGTTGCTAATTATAGAAACTTTTCCCAGTTTTAGACAGAATTCACGATTAAGCTTAGCGACCACTGTTTTAACAAAGCTAAGAACGCAGAATTTTTAACTCTATATTTTAATTTCAATAAAAAGTATATTGAAATATATAGAGTAATATATTAAAATATTTATTCAAAATGTATAGGTTTCTCCCCATTCAAAGACGAAAATAACCATGAACCCACTGTACAAGCTCAACAATATGGCTCAATATTCCGAAGCAATTCAGCGCTACATCCAAGGCATCCGCCACAGACGAATATGTCTCAAGTTGAAATAGGTAACTATAAATGTTATGTTTTCTTTCAGCTTCTAAAATGAAAGGCATTTTTTATTTAATGAAGGTACACTATATCACAAAGCAGAGTAGTTAGAGATTACTAAGGAACTCAGTGTTAAAACATTCCATTCGCACCAACGACGCAGTTTGCCACGTTATCAGAGCGAGAAACGAACCGGCACCTGTCACATTTACTGGCGCACATTCGTGCCCATCACACTGCCTTGTAGTAGATATAGAAAGATGATGATAATTGTTTCAAGACATTGCATGATGAGTAGAGGAAGGAATAATTCAAATATGAAAAATAATTTAAATGTTAGAACATTCGCAATTCATTCACCGCAATGGAAATTCATCCCGCGACTATAGCGCTATACAGTCGGGCGCATTCTCTCTGTGGCCTGTATACTTCTTTTTTAAATGGTTTTATTATATTATACTGTTGTTTCAGGCATGTTCGTCCTTCTCGGAGCGTTTTGCTTTGCCATTATGGTAAGTGAGCGAATTTTTTTTAAATTATTTTTAAATGTCATAATAAAGATAATGTTCAGTTAAAAAACTCATTATTGCAACAAAACTCATTAAAAATTAGTTTATAATGTTTTGGGAAATCTTTCAGGTTTTCGTCGTATCATGCGTAGTTTACGCTTATCGTTTAAAGCCAACGAATGTAGAGAATAATACAGGAGGCACGCGGTCCATGGCAGCGGTAGCAGAGGGCGGGAGGCTGCAAGTGGCCGGACTTGTTGGCACTACCCTGGGCTTAGCAAGGGAGAAGCCATCTAGGGAATCTACCACTAATGCCCATGATTGGGTCTGGCTAGGTTTGTACATAATTTTATTTTATGCAGCCCTAAAGTGCAGATTTCTAATACATAAATAAAAAAATATAATTACTTTACTTAGTGAAGAGTTTTAATGATCTTTGTATGAATTTCAGGCCGAGCCACCATTGAGCGAAACGGTAATCGCCAGCCTGCTAACACGAATAGAAACTCGACTCAGCCCTTAGAAAAAGGAAACAACAATCAAGAGATGAGGATCACTTCGAACCCGCTCAATTATAACTACGTGGATCCAGACGACGCAATTCGTGAAAATGGGAACGTTATGGTGACGAGTTTCGACAATCCTAATTCAATCGAGCTACCTTCGCAAAACGAGAGAGCCGATCGACCAATCGACACAACTACCTACTGCAAGAAGCCATCGAGGCACACTCGTCAAAACTCCGGAGACGGTCATTGGCAGTAAGATTATCTTTGTCATCATTAGTTGCACCTTCACAACTGCCATTTTAACATTGAAATACAAAATGACATTTGGTCCCTTCTACTTTAGTTTAATTAACCATTTTCACTTCAGGATGGATACCAGCAACGAAGACGAATATCGCCCGCCCGTACCTCCCCATAGAAACTCTGGAACACCCCAACCTCAAGTCCCACCACCACCACGCAGTTCCAATAAAGTAAATATTACATTGATTTTATACAATCAGAACACAACATATACATTTTGGTCGTTAAGAGCACCATTTAATGATTATAGGATTATTAAATTTATTTTCGAAAATGATTTGTCTAAAATCTTAATATTTGTACAATAGTGATATACAGTATTGTTTTGAATATATTATTTATTAATTTGTATTTATAAAAAAATAACCATTTGAAAGCATAAGTATTAAGTGTATCTTTGTCACGTTTCAGATTTTGTCAGACACAGTCATGCCACCTACTCGCCGAAGTCATTCCAGAAATCATCATAAAAAATATGACCGCGACCATGACTCCAAACGATCTCCAGAAAATGGCCGACGCTCAGATCGGTAATTTATAGTTTATATAGCTAATGTTCTTTTAAAATAAAATATCGTGTTAGCTTGCTGTTCGTTTCATAGAATTTAAAGATAATAAATAAAATAAGATCTTTGATCTGGATTTTTTTTATCGTTTATGTAAAATCGAAGACAACACAACTTGATAAACTATTTCATTTCAAATGTGAAAATGATAATTTAATAAGTTGGAAAATGTGTATATATTTTTTATTTACAGAATTATTGATTTAAACAAAATGGAAGCCCCTTATATGCCAAGCCGAGAAATCAAAGACCATTACAAACGCGACTCCTTCCCCCTGCAATTACGAAACGAATTTGACGACAACCCCGTGGAAAAGCTAACCAACAAAGACGACTGCGCTAGATTGTTTGAATTCGATAACGACGCCCCCTTAATTATGGAAAACAAAGATTATAGAGAAATCGTAGGCCTCAATAGAGGAACGGACGATTCACGACGGACATTTGTCAAACCGGAGAGCCCCGATTATATGCACGATTCTGGAATCGGTAAATATATTTATATTGTATGAAATTAAATGTTAAACGTCTTATATTAACAAATATTTTTATATTTTTTCAGGCCTACCTGAAGTACAAATGCGTCATAAGCCTAAGAATAAGGACACAAACGTTAAAGGTGACTTCGTTGAGCCAACTGCTCAAACTAAAGGTATTTTGCATTTTTTTGGATATTATATGATAAAATCATTAATAATAAAACCCCAACAAAATTAAAGCTTTATAAAATCTTTATGAAGTTTTAATTGGTGGAGTAATATTTGGTGTTTTTTCATTAATTAAGTGACATCTACAGTCCCATATTTGTCCGTGTCCTCAAGTCCATGTCTCAAGGAAATGCATTATTTTTCACTTTTCTGCTTGTGCAAGATAAAACTACGGTGTTGAGTTCCCACAATGACTTGAAGTCGAAAGGAAAGTGGTGAACAGAATGTCTTCTGATACTTTTCTTTTCTTGCTACATTAGCAAGGAAGGAAAAATACCACAGAAATAGCATGAAAAAAAATTAGTAGATATTGTACTTGATATCAGGAGGCAATTCTCCGGAGGTGAAGCGCGCCACGATAGTGGGCAATCCGATGTACTCGCGCGGCGAGGACGCGCCCACGGAGGCGCTGGGCATCGACGACCTGCACATGGACTACGATCAGATCATGCACTATTTCCACAACCTCAAGGTATAATCGCCACCACCGTCCCACCATGCTTCTAGTGTACTCGTAGACGTTGCTGACGCTTGCATCGATACCGCTCGAGCACCGGCCACGGAAACTTATATCATATCCTTTGTATTTCGATGTACTTACTCTCTTATGAATAGAGCCTGAATTTTGATGCATTTAATATGAATATCTAGTATAGTATTTTATATAGATACGTTTTATACGACTATTATAAGATATATAAAACGTGCAGTATTAAGAATAGTTCGATGTAGGTAAGATTGTCCTCGATTTACTTCTTGGATTTAGTTGTAGCAGTAACTATTTATCGTATTTATATGCAAGGCCTTTCAACCTTATACACGTCGCACTGTCGCGTTCTAACCCATTCATTTATTTCTCATCCAGTAGTCGGCTAGTCAGCTAAATCTCTCACTAGTTCATAGATGACTTACATTATACGTAATAGAATTCACAACAAAAATCTGTCTGATGTCTATTTTGAAATTTTTCGCAGGAATCGAACGCCTGAGTAGAGCAGATCATTGCAAAGATCCGGCAGATATTGTCTACGTTTAATTATCAGCATATCACCAAAGCTCCGATCGACGTATTCAATGCACCCACCGATTCAACCGTGGTGGCCGGGCTCGAGGATAGTACTCTTGACACTCTTAGCGACTCACTCTCCAACCGTTACGCTGGGCACATATACGAGAATGTGCACAAGGCCAACGTTACACCCACTAAAATGTTGTGCGACTCCATCGCGCACAAAAATAATTTCATGAAACGTCAATTGAAATTTTTGTTGGAGCACCTGAGCGAGTCCTACGAATGAATCTGTCAAAGTATTATCCTCACACAATATGTGTCTAAAAGTGGATCCTTGCAGTGATCGTTAAACAAATACATACATACGATGTGACTTTTATAGTTATTTAGCGTTAAACGTACATATTCTAGTCATCTACAAGTTGCACCATCATAAGGCTCGCGGCCAACCCGGCCAACGGCCAAAGCGGCCAACGGCCAACGTGTAACACGTAGTCTATAATACTCACAATATGTCAATCAATATATTGTTGTAGATAATAAATTACGCGCGTTTATTTTATTTGTAAAATGATATAACTTATTCTATTCACGATGTAGTCTATTCATGAATGCGATATCAACCCTACTTATAAGCATACGATATTTATTTAATTTTCACCACGTTGTTATTCCAATTAATATATTACATTTGCATTTGTCCTAGATATGTAAATATTTTCCACTAGAGACAGTAAAAACGCTACCTCACTTATACATATATTCTTATGTCTTAGCTTAGCCAATATCTATATCGCAAGCAAACATGTACAAGATCAAATTAACTTACATTTAAAATTAAGAAGAGAATACAGTGTTTGTGGATCGTATAGTGGCCATGTCGGCGTCGTCCGATTCATTTCTCGTTTTTTTTAAAAAACAAGGAAAGGTCTATAGATTTTAAGACTGCATAATGCCAGTGTTTAGGTATATTCCATATTTTGATATTATATAATGTAAGACGGAACTAGTCAAATATTTTATGGGCTAATTTTATTTGCTCAAGTGTATAAATAAAATACATTTTATAGTTAATTCAGATTGTTAATATATTTATTTTCTGTAATGTTCCTTATACCCTACTGCCGCATTAACCCATCGTAATAAAAAAAAATAAGATATAGATAATAAATAAATGTTCTATGTATTTCGGCCTATTGAATTGCATTTTATCTTTTTAAGAATTGCTTACAAAATGCAAATCTGGGAGCGTACTAGTATACAGAATGATTCGAATCTTGAGGTAAATATGATTAATGTGATAACCGACTGCACGGGTTGTTTTAAAGCGGTCGATTTTATAAATTAAAAGCCATATCATATAAAATGTAGCGCTTGTATTGTACTATATTATGTAAACACTATTAATAATTTATTGAAGGTGTACATTGCGGTTACTGGTAAGTTAGGTTTTTAGGCTTTGTAAATATTGTTATGACGTTATATAATTTATAGTTATGTGGAATGAATGGCGAATATAGAGTATTAATGTGGTAGCCGCTTATATATACTATCGACGGAGTAGTTGCACCCAATTATTACGAAAGTACTTCATGTCTGTTACAAAATATACACTGAATAGTAATTGTTTCGTCTCGTATTTGTATCAATGTGAATTTGTTTATCATAAAATAGTATTGCAAAATATTTATTAGAAATTAAGAACAGTAAAAATGTTCTGTGGATCGAAGCTATGTTTTAAAATGTATTAAATCTTTACTATGGGGCTTGAAATTACTGTAAACTTGTTACTCCGTGTATAGCAATGTTGTCATAGATATCTACTAAATAATTGATATTCCGTAAAATTAAAATAGAGTGTTGCTTTTGTCGTTAGATTAGACACGAGTTACAGAAGTAAGTACACGACGCAGTGAGTAGTACCTATTTGTTAATGTCATTGTTTTTGTTGTGTTTTGCCCTATTATATGAGAAGAGGACTTTATTATAATTAATGCTACAAAATTTATACATGTATGCAAACCGAGGCTTGTCACGAAAATCCTTTCATAAAATGTCAAATATAATAAATCTTATTAAATGTGTAGGAGTTTTATTGAAGACTTCCCTTTGAAATATATTTATTAATAATATTATTATTTTAAGTGGTTAAGGGACTGTAAGTAGTTGGAGATTTTCAATTGTTTTAATCTTTATATAAAAAATATTATATGCGAATTTTAAAAATAATCCGAACGCACAACCTGGCGCTTTTACTTTATATGCTTGTGCCAAGACTGGCCTCAACAACGAGATTTGTGAGAAATTATGTTCATTTATTCAACTGATACGATTTTAAATAAGATTATTCTATAGAGTTGACTAGAAAAGCAAGTATACATACCAACAAACAAATCCAAATATGAGGTCGATTTCTAATAGTTAAAAATGTTGTCAATGACTGTCGCACGTTTCTAGGGCAATTGAAAGAACGAAAAATAAATAAGTCTGTAAAGTAAAACCACATAAATAATAAAACCCGGTCAAGTGCGAGTCATCTCGCCCACTGAGGTCTTTCTTCTAAGTTCAAGATTTTAATGACCTTTAATTATATTTTTTTTCTAAAATTAAAATAAATAAATAAATCAGCTTCACGCTGTATCCCGCACACAGCAGGGTAGGCAGAAGGAAACTAGTGTTAAGACACTCTGTTCCCCACTTTCTGCCGAATTCTGGAGGCATTGCGTGTTGAGTGGCAGAACTCAACGCCACATTTTTTTTTCTATGAAATACCTATAAATTTTCACTTTTTAAATTTTTTCATTTATTTGTGTGGTAAGTTTTAACTTAACAGTGTCATAATTCATAGCAGAACTGTAGATCCTCAGGAAGTATGTATACATCATACTTCCTGAGGATCTACATCTACATATCGCATCTTTTGATCGAGTTGAAGTCTACTCAATCAGAGGTAAGTAGAAGCTTTATTTTTTTTCTTTTGTTCAAAGGAAACATACTTAGATCTGAATAATTGATATTAATTTCAGCTTAGTGCCTCCACGCAACTTCAAAATATATGATCTTGACCGACGGACAATATAGTGCATCATATTTGATATACTTCACTTTGAATTGCTATTCAAATTCGAAATATTCTTTATTCAAATAAACTTATTATAAGCACTTTTTAATCGTTGAATGAACATATGAACAAAAAGCCATCGGTTCGGAAGGCAGTTCTGCTGAGAAGAGCCGGCAAGAAACTCAACAGTAGCTCTTTTCAAAATCAATGGTACAATCTATTACATTAGTTGGCAGCTATCCTGCATTACATTCAATGGACATTAATTCCTTAGGTGTTTGTCCTCTAAATATTCTTGAACAGTGTAATAAGCTTTACTTGTCAGAATTTTTTTTACTCATAATTCAAATTTTGGAAGTGGCAAACCTAGAATACACTGCGGAATTTTATTATATACACGTATGCTCAGACCCATAAAATATTTATTAACTTCTTGGAGGCGAAAACTTGGAGTAACAATGTTATCTTTATTTCTCGTTCCTATCGTATGATTGTCGCCTGCCCGACGACGGCCCGAGTGCCGATGTTGGCCAAGTAGAGCCGATGCTCTCGGACGGGCCGGGCGACTCCGAAGTCGCCCCGCCGAGGGAACTTCTCCGCGTCCCCCGCGCCCCCCGTTCACCGCAACCGTCCGGTAACGAAATGGAGGCGAACAACTGTTCCTCCTCCGATGACTCAGATGACGGTTTTGAGACCGTCGCATCTCGTTCGGCCAAACGTAAGGCCAAGGCTCCTAAGGCCTCCCCGCCGCCCAAGAAGGTAAATAAGCCCAAGGGCAAAAACACCCGTGCGAATGGCGCCGCGTTGCCGTTCCCCCTCTCCCCTGCCCCCGCAACTGCGGCCGAGCGGGAAGAGCCCGAGACCCCCCGCTTCCCCCTTGTCAAGCCTCCGTCGCCCATTTACCTGCAGGAAAAGCACAAATGGGACAAAGTTTCTCATTGGCTTCACAGCCAAAATATCTCCTATTCCACCGCGCGCCTAACGCAGGTAGGAATCAAAATACAAGTAGCTACTTCATCGGAGCACCGACAACTAACCTCATTCCTTAGGGAATATTAAATAGGATAACCACTCGTACGCCCTAGAGGACGAGCGCCAATTGCGCGTAGTTCTAAAGGGCATTCCGAAAGAATTAGACTTAGAGCTTGTTTTCTCCGATCTCCGGAATAAGGGTTTCCCCGTGCGCCAAGCGCATCGGCTTTACAATTCTCGCACTAAAGCGAAACCTTGTCGTCCTGGACCTCACTAAAGAGGGAAAGGAAATTTTCAACCTGAGGTCGGTGTGCTCTCTCACCGGCATCAGGGTCGAACCCCTACATTCGAGGGGTCTCATAGGGCAGTGTCATCGCTGCCAACTATACGGCCACTCGGCCAAAAATTGTTTCGCGCGACCTAGGTGCGTTAAGTGCCTAGACGACCACGCCACTGCGGATTGTCCCGCAAGGCTCCATATCCCGCCGTCCCTCCCAGCTGTGTGCTCTGTGAGACGCAGGGTTATCCCGCGAATCTAACTCCGCGAACTATCGCGGATGCTCCCGCGCGCCGCGCAGACGCACCAGGCGCGGAGGCAAAAACATGGGGGCTAATCCTCATAATCGCAAAATAGAGGAGCCAGCTCCTAAATACGTGCCCGCCCCCCAGCCTAAGGAGAACGCGTGGTTCAAACCCGCGCCACCCCCGGTAGTCGCCCGGGCTGCGGCGCTGGTCAAGCCGCCGACCGTCAAGGTGGTGGCTCCTAACTCCACCCCTGCGCCCGCCCGCGCCGCCCTCTCCAATGGTAGCGATTTCGCACTAGTGCTAAATTTAGTTAGATCTCTTGATTTCAACGAAATCAAAATTTTCGCGAATAAATTAAGGAATACGAATAGTCTAGACGACCGCGCCCAAGTGATAATCGAGCATATCGATCTCCTGGAAGCCATCGCGGGCTCCATAGCTAAATAATTTTTCCAATGGCGGTCATCAATAGATTCACTCCATTACCCGTTGACTCGCAACTCGCGCGTATTAAGCCAAGAGCCTTGTCTATAGCGACTTTTAACGCTAATGGTGTCAAACGTCAACGTGAGTCAATTAGCGCCTTCGCTCACACTCACCAATTAGACATCTTTACAGAGAGAGATACAGGAGTCTTTTCGCAGTCCCAGCATTGCGAACTACAGGTTTGCAAGGAATGATAGGGCCACCAAAGGCGGCGGCACTATGATTTATTACAAAAAGAATTTACACTGTATACCGCTCGACCCTCCGTCTCTTGAAGCCACCGAGGCGTCGGTGTGCCAGGTATTCCTCAGCCATCAGGTGCCATCAGCCATTGATTATTGCCTCTGTTTATCGTTCGGGAAATAGGCAACTATTAAAAAGCGACATTTTATCGCTACTTAGTATGGGTGACTCGGTCCTTATATATACTTTATTGCACAAAATTACAAAAAAACAATGTACAAAAGGCGGGCTTAATGCTAAAAGCAGTCTCTCCTAGCCAACCTTGTCATGTGGGATAATAAGTATGCAGGTGTGCAGAAGTAAAATATACATACATATACATACATATCAATGTAAATGTCCTTCTGATCGGGGATCTCAATTGAAAACATAAAAATTGGAATTCGTCGATGACTCATACCGACGGTAGGAGACTCCTCGAATTCACTAGTAAATATAACGCTTTCGTTATTGGCCCGCCTACTCCCACCGCCTTAGTGCCCGCGGCACAGGCGAGGTTCTCGACATAACGATTCTATCGAATGTAGGCTTATGTCAACATTCAATAGAAACAATCCCCGACCTCGATTCGGACCACCGTCCTGTCATTCTCAAATTAGGCGAGGTGCGCCCCTCAGGCCCACCCACTAAAACAGTAATCGACTTTAGGAAATTTGCAAAGCTCCTCCGTTCGAATGAATCCCCTTTAAAGGAATTAATACCTGGCATCGTCGACTCCGCGGAGTTAGCAATAGACGCGGCGAATAAATTTACCGAATATATTCAAAACACAATCCAGAGCAGAAAGAAGAGCGAAAGAGGTACCAAACCTACCCGAAGGTAGGTTTAAAATCTCAGAAAAGCTCCGACGATTGATTAGACGCAGAAACAAAGCAATGAGACGACACGACGCATAATTTAATAGATTAAAGAGGAGAGTTCGATTCGAGTTCGAACTTCTGCACGGGGCGTCGTGGGATAAAAAGCTCGAGGGGCTCGCTCCATCGCACCAGGCATTCTGGGCGCTGTCGCGTATTTTTAGAGTCGACTGTCTCTCGACTATGCCTCCTCTCTTTAGGTCAGATTTATCAATTTCCGCCGATGACACGAAAAAGCGGAATGTCTCGCTGACAGTTTAGAGGCTCAATGTACTCTGAGTAGTCAGCCCTGCGACCCGAGCCACATTGCGCGCGTGGATTCCGCGGTCGCAGAATGGGCTCTGACGCCCTCGCAAGGGGAACCGCTCCGCCCGACCTCGGAAGACGAGGTCAAAGACATCATCAAAAATCTCAAAGATAGGAAGGCCCCGGGGCCCGATAAATTGTCTAATAGAACACTTAAGTCCCTTCCGGCTCAGTTCTTATCTCTATTGGTCATTATTTTTAATTCCCTTCTCATGTCGTGCTCCTTCCCCGATGAGTGGAAGGAAGCCATTGTCATAGGTATACCGAAACCTAACAAGCCGCGGAATATGCCCTCTAGCTATAGACCTATCAGCCTTCTCAGCTGTTTAGGTAAAATTTATGAGAGAATCATTCTCATTAGACTCTCCGAGGTGGTAGAAGCCAAATCTCTGCTCATCAAAGAGCAATTCGGTTTCAGAAAGAAACATTCCGCCATCCACCAAGTCCATCGCGTGGTAGAGCACATAGCCCAATATAAAGTAAAAATTTCGTACCGCAGACACACTGCCGCCATTTTTCTCGATGTAGCGAAAGCCTTTGACAAGGTCTGGCATAACGGCTTGATTTTCAAGCTGCGGCGCTCTGGCTTGCCAGACTGTCTCGTGCGCATCCTGCGGGATTTTCTGTCAAAAGTAGAAGGAACTCTCTCCTCCCCCCGCCTCTTTCGCGCAGGCGTCCCCCAGGGTTTAACCCTCTCTCCTATTTTATACGCGCTGTACACAAGAGACATATCTCGTACCTGGGATGTACACTTGGCTATGTACGCCGATGATACCGCCCTATACACTTCTTCGCGTAACACACGCATAATAGCCGATCGACTTCAGAAAGCGGCCCGCGCACTTGGTGTGTGGTTCCGCCAATGGAGAATCGAGGTTAATCCAGAAAAGAGTAAAGCGATACTCTTCCCTCGCGCTCGTTCAGAGCAAATCTCTACCATCTATCTTTAAAATAAAGCCATTCCCTGGGAAAAAGAGGTCAAATATCTAGGTGTCACATTAGATTCTAGACTCTCCTTCAAACCCCACGTCACGAAAGCTTACAATAAAGCTGAATTCATTCTTAATAGATTATACTATCTCATAAACAAGCGTAGTAAAATGTCACTTAGAAATAAGCTGACACTATACAAAACTTGTATAAGACCCGTCCTCTCTTATGCTTGTGTAGCGTTCGCGCACACTAAGCTAGATCCCATGCAAAAGGTACAAAATAAATTCTTACGTATCGCATCAGGTTGTCCCTGGTTCGTGCGTAACGTCGACCTACATAGAGACTTTGAACTGGAATCGATTCACGAGCCCTGCAAACGCTTAGCGAAGCGCTACTTTGAGCGCGCAGGCTCGCACGCGAATCCCATCATCGTTAATGCGTGTGATTACATCCCTAACGCGCTCCCTAGACGTAGACGCCCGCGCAGCGTCCTTTTAGACCCCGATGACGGCATTACTATAGCGAATGCCCCGTATGTAGGTAGGAAACAAACTACTGACACACGACACAAACACCGTCGTCGACGGAATCGACGACGAAGTCCAGCTTGGTCGCTCGTCGGCCGCAAGCCGAGGTTCGAGTCCCGCAGGAGGCGCCCTTACAGTCGTCGACATCCTCACAGGCAGCCACTTAGTGCTTGCATTTCTTCAGGGACAGAGTACCCTCTTCCCTACCCAACCGGTGTCGCTGTAAAAGCCAATAAGGCTAACAGCATTATCCACATGCTCGAAAAAAAAAATTGAAATACAAAAGATAAAATTTTGGTGACTTACACGATTTGAGGTAACTTAACGAATAAATTCTTCGTCGGGGTTAGTATAATGACTAGAATTGTAACCTTATTAGTTATTTTTTAGCTTTTGGAATATCGATAAAACGATACGGTACACTTTCAGGAAATTATAAGTACTATATGACCACGACATTAATATTAAGG